>JAPQRP010000006.1:21746732-21756898 GCA_037367295.1 Apogon hyalosoma | reverse complement strand
CCATAGATATTGATGTAAGAACTGAAGTGATTTTGGTTATTATCAAGAAAACATGGAAAATGGATAGATATCAGCTCCGAAATTAAACACTTATGAGCTATTTTTGTTGTTATCATTATATTTGCTCAAACAAATGTATCTTTAGTTGTGCCAGGCATTAAAATGAACAAGGGTTGAAGAAAACAAGGGTGGTCTAATAATTTTTTCCGTGACTGTAGGTATAAAAAAAAAAATATGTCAAGTAGAATCAAGTAAAAACAAACTCTGAAGACTTTTGTAGATGGTTTCGCTGGCAACGTAAATAACATTAACCTTAAAGAGGAAATAAAAAGGCTTAAAATTATATTTATTGCAATATAAAACTATATGTACTGATTTGTAGCCGAGCCCTGTTATCCATTAAAAATGTGAATTCAGTGTGTCCAAATACTTTTGTCGACACAGCGTAAGAATGATTGAAATAACTCAGATTAAAAACACATGTTGCATGTGGCCAGAGAGGTTTTTAGTGCAGGACGAAAGTAAAAACAGACCCATGTGAGACTCCTAGTACCTCCTACCTCATTTATTCCATCAACAACTTAGCAGGTATCTCTGATCATAATGAGGCGGAGGAGCCGAGGATTTACACTTGACAGCCCTGTTAGTTTTAAGAGTAGCTATATGACTCATACATATACATTATGACAAACCTGTATGTAAAGCATAAGAGGAGGAAGGAAGGACTGTCAGAGAGAAAACATGTTACATCAGAGTTCGTCTCTTTGCTTTATGAACTGTGCCAATGTGAACCACTGATGCCTACACTGAAAACAAGAAAAACCGAAACTGTTGGGATCTCTATTACCAAGACATTTTAAATAAAATGATCCAAAATAGTAGATCTTTACTTTCTGATCAGAGGTTTTATAATACGCCAGAAAGATGCATCATCATTTGTATGTGAAGGGGGAATTCCTTTTAAAACAACCTGGTTTCAAGTAACCACATACCAACCGTGTAACCCTGTTGAAATAACCAACTTAAAATAATATTCTAAGAATGAGAAACCTGATTAAGACACCGGGCTCAGTCTGATACTGACAGACCTCCTGTGGCATGTAAACATCTTACTGCTGTGGCTTTTTGTTTTCACAGTGCGTCTAAACTCAACTTGTGCTGCAGCGAACACTGACATAATGTCTTTTCTCTGTAATAGCTGTGACTAATTTGGTTGTGTGACTTATGTTTATATATTTAGATGAAAAACTATAGGCAGTAGAAAGTGTTTTGACTAAAGGCTGTGATTAAATAATCCTTTAAAAAGATTATTTGTGTCAACAGGAACAGTCTACTTCCTCACACAGAGAATGAGACTTACATTTCTGTCCAGATACAAGACAAGGCCTTCATTCAACACGGGTACAGTCATTTATGGCGGGTCACTGGGACTCAACCACGACTGAATATACATATCTGGTTTAGAAAACTTCTCTCTGAACTCGCTCTCACAGTGAACTTCTGGGGAGGTTCAGGAGATGCATCCACCATGCATGACTCCCCTTTCTGCTACCTCTGGCATTTGATGTGGTACAGCCAAATAAATCAACTTCGTGCGCACTTGCTGCTGTGGTGATGTCACATGACTGTACGGGGTTACGCCCGGTGCCAGGGGCCGATCATAATGCCCTCCATTGATCATCGCATACTGACACAGCCACTCGCCTTGCCAGCTTCCAGGGCCGGGGTCCTTGAAAGAATGTCAAACATCCTGGGAATCCCTTGTTTCCCGGCGCAGATCCAATAAATTTGCAGGATTAACAGGACTCACGTGCCACTAGTTGAGCTAGAATACTTTTAATGATTAATGAGAAAATTAAAAACAGGGTGAGCTTCTATTTTAGGCATGTGGTGAAATGATTTCAGAAGCGAAATGAAAAACACAAGCTTTTAATTCAGTAAATGGAAAACAGACTGTAAAAAAACATGTGCGTTAGTAACACAAAGATCATAAGTCAATCTAAATGGATAAAAGGTTGCAACCCAGATGTCGTAGTAAAGTGATTTTTGTGATATATACAGTGACGATTTTCCTTGGAGATCAGCAGTTATGACTATTAGAATGTAAATATACGCTGCAGTGACTGGTGCTGTGACTGTCTTTTTGACATCATTATCAAAATGCAAAATATTCCAATGTTTTGTTCTGCTGCACTCAATTTTTCTATTTTTAACCCATAAAGACCCAAACATCCATCACAGACCAGAGCCATCTACTGATGGAACTGTTTAATACCTGTTGATCCTCTAATCCTATCACTACATGTCAGTAACTGGTGTAAAATACAGTTTTTCATCTTTTTATGGTCATCAGTTGTGACCCATTTGGACATTCAGAGGCTACGTAGTTGCCGTGGAAACACCGTCAACATTGATTCACCAGTAAAACCCATTGAGTTGGATCAACGACAGTGGATGGACACACTGGGTTTATGTTCATTTAATGAGAGATTGGACTGAAAAAGACACTTTTTCTTCAGTTTTCTCTGTTTTTGATATGATAACCCTCAAGTTTAATCTGAGCATTTATGAACATCTACATGATCAATAAATACAATACAGGAAAATGCCTGATTTAAGCTGATAAAATGCAACATACAGAAGATAATATTACAATAAATGGTAACAAATCACTTAAGAAAGGTTAGATATGGAGAAAAATTAATTTGGGAACTGAGATAAAAGTAGCGCTGGGCCTTTATGGGTTAATCTTTCTAATTTGACATATTCATGACAGTTGGAATCAAAATAATCCTGTTTAATATTTTACCTTTGGATTTCTGAGCAAACCTTTGACCATAAAGAAAAATGTAATACTGCAAATAAGAGTCACAGCCCTACAACATACCACGTCCTCAATGGCTTCAGTTAATGCAAATACAGCACACTTTACTGACAGTTATTTCAATATGTCTCAGCATGCAAATGATAAATGCCATTTAGAAAATTAACTAACTTTTCCTACTGATAACAGCTCCATACGGGTCCAGTCCTATTCAGCACTGGATACTGTATGATCACTCACCGATTGAGAATGAAACCAGAGCGTGAGAAAACACAGAGTGGGTTTCTATCAAATCTTCTGCCATCTGTGGGTGAAGGAAGAAGCTGAAAAGATAAATAAAAGTAGTTCAAACAGAGCTGACTCTATTCACTCCAGTAAAACTTCACGTGCACCACTCAGTGTGAATCAGCCGGAGCCTATAAAATAAACTTATCATGCATGCTACTTAATCTGTTCCAAAATAAGTTAAATCCTGCAGTCAACCATTTCTTCAAGAATATGGAGGGAACATTGCTGGAAAAATATAATTCGATTTTTTGTATCTCCTAAAATTACAGCTAAATGTGTGTCCAGAGTTCAACCTTGTTGGAGATGTCAATGTAAATCATGTACATGTCTTTTGGTTATGTCCTAAACTTGCATCACTTTAGGATAATGTATATTCATCAATGGTTAAGATACTGGGTTATCCAATCCCTAAAACATGTTTAGTGATGTATTTAGGATATATTATTGGTAATAATGTAATTAAAAATGATAGATATTTGTTTAAAATACTACTAGCAGCCCATAAAAAGGCTATTACCAAAAAATGGTGCAGATTACAACCACCTACAACTAACGACCGGTTACTAATTGTGAATGGAATATGAGATAGAGATTCTGACCCATAGACTGAGGACTCAAGAAGATAAATGGGAGAAATGGACAATTTTCATTTCAACATCACATTACTGAAACCAATTGTCAGTCACAAAGTTTTTTTTTTTTTTTTTTTTTTTTTTTTAACGGTCAGTGTATCCCACATATCCTTTATGTTTGTATTGTACAGAATTCAAACAATAAAAATAAAGTATCAAAAAAGATCAATCCTGCAAGAAACAGTAAACAATTAAGTCAAATGTATATCTGAGAGAAATAAACCACACACCAGTATTGATACTGGTGCAGCAGATCATAATTTAACAAAAACTACAGCTAAAACACAGTTGATTTGAGGTGTTTAGGGTTAATTTGACTCACCAAAGCACTGCCCATACAGCAGTGATGAGGCTGTGCACGACGGATGTGGAGATATTTCTCCATTTCCATTCATTTCTACAGGCAGATTCAGGCATGGGGAGTTTACTGACCCCCAAGTTGACAAGTCTGAAAAATCCCACGGATCCCCCGGTGGTTAAAATCACTGAGCTTAACTCCATGGCTGAGTCTGTTTGTCTGGTATGTGCGGACTGTCTTCAATGTGAGCTGGAGGCGCGACGAGATTCAACGATTGCGGCTCAGATCGACAGTGGGCGACTTGTTTTTGACGACCGCGTTAACATACCGGACCACGAATCATACCTGCGCACCAGTAAAAAATAATAATAATAATAATATAAAAAGAAAAGTCAATTTTTTTTTTTTTTTGCAATGAAGGAAAAAACGCCTGTTTCTTGGACGGATTCTGTCCAGGTGGAGAAAGCTCCCACTGACACGGGCTGAGTGGATTTTCCTCTGTGATGAATCCACAGATCATGAAGGTGCGTGTCCGCGGGCTCCTGCAGGCGTCAAAGCCTCATTTACTGTTGTGAAACTCCCCTGTTGTAAAATCCCATCCCTAGCTTGTGTAACTTCTTGACATCAACAAAAACCAAACATCGACGTCTCCCCGCCCTACTATAAAGGGGCGGGGCCAAGACCACGTTACATGTGCTGAGAGGCGTTCAAATGCAGTCGAAAAAAACATTATCTTTGAAGTATCATGACGGGATGTCAAACTCAATTTAGCTCAGGGGCTAAGTGGGCCAGAAAGTAAAGTAATGACAGTGAAAAAAGTAAATTATGAAAATGGTTATATCTATAAAGTTTCCCTCAAAAATGTGATTAACCTGAAAATCAATGAACAACCCGACATTTGTTAACCCATGTTTTGTGGCAGTCCCCAAATGAATTTTTCTCTATATTTAACCTACCTTAAGTGATTTGTCACCATTTATTTTAATATTATCCTCTGCATTTTGTGTTTTTTTTTTTTTTTTCACTTAAAACCAGGTATTTTACTACGTTTAATTTACTGATCATGTAGATGTTCATAAAAGCTCAGAGTAGAGAAAACTGAAGGAAAAGTGACTTTTCCAGCAAAATATATCAGTAGCTGAACATAAACCAAGTGTCTCCATCCATTGTTATTGATCCAACTCCATGGGTTTTACTGGTGAATCAATGTTGTACCTTTACCTTTACCTTTTGGCAGTTCCCAAATAAATGTTGCTCTCTATTTAACCTTTCTTAAATAATTTACCATTTATTACAGTATTATTCTCTGTTGTTTTTTTTTTTTTCATTTTTTCAGTGAAAATGAGGTATTTTCCCATATATAATTCACTGATCACGTAGATACTCAGTGTAAAGTTGAGGGTTATTATATCAGAAAAAGAGAAAAACTGAAGAAAATGTGATTTTTTATTTTTTATTTTTTTAAGCAAAGATATCTATAATGGAACATAAACCCAGTCTCTCCATCCACTGTCATTGATCCAACTGTGTGGGTTTTACTGGTGAATCAATGTTGTAGAAGATGACAGTGTTTCCATAGTAACTGCGGAGCATCTCAATGTCCAAATGGGTCGTATTTGATGACCATGAAAAGATGATAATCTGCATTTTATACCAGTTATTTACATGTATTGATAAGATAAGTATATCAACAGGAACTAAACAGCTTACACCGCTAGATGGTTTTGGTAGACCATTGATGTTTGGGTCTTAATGGGTTAGAAATAAAAGTGCAATATTAGCAATATTATGCCTCAGCTTATAATTTAGAGATCACAGTAGATCTACAAAGACACAAAATGTTTTGTTACAGGCATTACTTCTCTTAAGACATTGTAGATTATTCATATTTGTTCAGGTTATTCGCATTTTTTTTTTTTTTTTTTTTTTAATGAAAGGATAATTTGTAAATAGAAACATTTTCATATATATTTTTTTACACTAAGACAAAGAGAAACACTTGAACTTGTCATTATTTATAGGTTGTTATGATAGTATTTTACTGGTCTGACCAACTTGAGATCAAATTGGGCAATATGTCGCCCCTGAACTAAAAGGGTTCAATATTTTATTTACTATTACTGTTGTTTCATTCATTGAACAGACATGAACGACTGATATAAACGTTGTGACACAGCGCCACCTTTCGGTTAAAGTAAACTTGAGACGTAATATCAGCCCTTAATTAGTAACCCTTCTCAAACAGAGATTATCAGTCATAACATAGCATTTCACTGTAAATGCAAGCAGCAGAAAATACATTTCTCAGGTAAAAAAAAAAAAAAAGAAAAAAGTAATACAAATTACTGATAGTAAAATAAATAATAATAAAAACCAGGACAGTTTCTACTTTGATTCTGTTCTTATCACTGTTCCTCACAGGCTGCTGTTTCTGAAATACTGCTGAATGCATTTTAAACTTGTTTGCACTTTTATTAAGATTCGATTTGTTTTAAATTTATTTATGAAGTAGGGGTGGCGGGATATCTATATCATATTTAAATAGCTATATCATAACTGTATCATAATTAATTTTATACTGTTCATGCTGTCTTTCTGTACTTTATTACTTTAGTACATGTTTTGATACACACTGTCCAGCCACGACTAATTTGCATTGCTTTATAATTTAAGCATAAAGGGAAAAAAATATTAAATAGAAAAGTTTAACACAGGAATGGAGACTAATAATAACAGGAAAGGGAAAAACATTTCACTAAAGTGAACATTTTACTATTTAACCTGCTCTTTTTAACCAAACCGGAGCCCCATCCTCAAATATTTATCTGCCTCCGTCGTTAATCTCTCCATCCTGGACCGGCATATTGACATCACCGGGAGCCAATCACATGTGCGTCTCCGGGGTTACAGTCTATCATGGGAGGAGCCAGCACGGAGCACAGAACCCTGGGTGACTGTCACATGGTAGCCCGCTGGTTCCTGAACGCCTCATTTCTGCACATTTCTCCGATGAAAAGACACAGAGATAGGGCATACAACATCAACATCTGCGCGGTTTGGTGAAGGATAAGGTAAGAGCACTGTTATGGATATTTAGTCATGTTCTTACCGCTTAATGGGCCTAAAAGAAGCTAAATAAAACCACATTTGAGGCGCGTTTTTAAAGTGATGCACCTTGTTTTAAGGTATCCTAGGTGCAATGTATGTGTATTTGAGATTTTTGTTAGTAAAGGTCATTTTCTTGTTATAGTTTCCCAAAAAGTATAATTGTTTAAGAAGCTCTAATGCATTGTTTCAGATATCAGAACGCATGGTCATGTTTTTTTCTTTCTTTCTTTTTTTTTTTTTTTTTTTAACCCCTCGGCCAACTTCTGGCCAAAGGGATATTGGTATCAAGAATCGTTTTGTCATCTGTCTGTCTGTCTGTTTGTCCATTCAATGCTTAATTGCATTATCTGAAGAATGCACTGAGATACCTGCACCAAATTTATACTGTGGATGCATGGCATGGAGCAGAAGCATATTGAAAATAGGTCACCTTGGCCTATTTTCCCAAGATCAAATGGAGAAATGTCTTTTCAACAATGTAATCATGTTATATGAAGAGTGCATTGAGATATCTGCAATTTATACAGTGACTGCATCTTTCTCCGTCCGTCTGTCCATTCCATGATGTAATCGGATTATCTGAAGAATGCTTTGAGATTACTACACCAAATTTATACTGTGAATGCATCTTGACATGGAGCAGAAGCCTATTGAAAATAGGCCACTTTGAACAGCATTGGATATGGAGCAGAAGCGTATTATTGAGTGCATCTTAACATGGAGCAGAAGCTTATTTATTATTGAGTGCATCTTAACATGGAGCAGAAGCTTATTTATTATTGAGTGCATCTTAACATGGAGCAGAAGCTTGTTAATTTAAGGGGTCAAATGGCGACAGTTCCGTTCAAAGGCATAATCATATTATCAGAAGAGCGCCTTAAGATATTTGCATTAAACTTACTGTGAATGCATCTTGACATGGAAAAGAAGCCAATTGAAAATATACAGGTATGTATTTGAATATATGTGATTTATTATTTTTTTTTTTTTTAGCTCATGAACATGTTAGGAGCAGTGATGATGTTGTGACTACTGACTAGTGTAACTTTATGGCACACTGCCACAATCTGAGCTTATCATATCACACACTCAAATTTACATAATAATGTTTTCATCATTTGTTAAGGGGCTGTCCAAAAATGTTGACATTTTCTCCAACTAAGTTAACAAAGTGTTCATAGGGGGAGGGGTTTAAGGGTACATGGCCATAACTTTGCTAGAAAAAATTTTGAAAATCTGAGTTGCCTGGCAGTTCTTAAATGTATGCTCAAGATGAATAATTCAAAAATATTTCCAATTTGAGTCAGTTAAGCACACTAACATTATTTCTTATTAATCAAATGATAGTTCATAAAGTTAAAATCTAATCAAGTATACTTTTATATTATTGTGTGCACTTTTACACAAAGCGTCATCCCAGATCATAATGTATCATTAATGCTCTTTACATTTCTTTTCAGAAAACAAAATTAACTGCTACAATGCCGAAGACGAAGAAACAAAGCAGTGACAAGCGAAGAAAGATCATAAGAAATCGAGTTCAAATTTTACGAGAGACTGTAAGATGTAATGTGACAAGTGCTCCTTCATCCACTTCCAACCAGGCGTCTGAAACATCCAGCACGGGGAGCGTTGGAAGTGTGATGGTACACCAGACAACAGACAATAGCATACAGCAAAAGAAAAAAACAGCAGTTCATGAGGCTGAAGAAAGAAAATTAACTGCAGTAGAAGAATCAAAAGAAATTTCTGACCTCGGTTTAAAGCTGTACTGGAAGGAACAGACAGAGCTCCAGAAATTGAAAGATGTTGAGAACAAACAGCAGGGGACAATTTCTTCTTATGAACTGAAGAAGAGGTATAATACAGAATGGAGAAGAAAGGCACGACTGGATCCAATTAGAAGACAACGTGAACAGGAAAAAGATACAGCTAGAAAAAGGATTATGCGGCATGATCCAATTCTTAAAAAAAGAGAACAGGAACTTGATACCAAGAGAAGGTCACAAAAAAGGCTAGATCCAGCCGTGAGACGAAATGAACAGATATCTAACACAAAGAGGAGAAAACTGGCAAGGCAAGATCCTGATGTGAGACAAAAGGAACAAATGTCTGACACAAAGAGGAGAAAACTGATAAGGCAAGATCCTGATGCAAGACAAAAGGGGCAAAATTTTGACACAAAGAGGAGAAATCGTGCAAGGCAGGATTCAGATGTGAAACAAGAGGATGAAAGCTCAGACACAGGCTACTTTTATACATAGCAGGGTATTTTAGAAAACAGATATTTCCCCTTCTCTGTTTAAAAAACCCCCAAAACAAACAAACAAAAAAAACCTCATGCAGAAGTGATTGTTTTCGGAAAATTCTTCATTTATACGGCCCTGTATATCTATATCCAGGTCTGTAGATTGCAGTGTATTGAGACAATCGAATACCATTAACCAATCAAAATCCTGAAAAGAATCACAACTAAATGTTACCTCTGCTATGAACCTATGGGGATGTAGTTTTCCTGTGTCCAGGTCCAAACAAAGCATGTGCCAAACTTTCCCTACTCTATAACATTAGTTTACTATGACACAGTATAGTGTCCTGTGCTGTGATAATCGCTCTGAGACGCGCCCAGAACTCTCCCTCCATTGCTTAATTGTTGATAAATGGAAAAAGAACAGATGACTCCAACTCATTAGGTGGATATAAAAAAACACGTGCTAAATTTTGAAAGAAGTGGAGTGTCAACTGAGTTTAGGTTTACTATGTGTGTTGTGGTTAACTGACAGGTGACCTACACTTGTACAGTAATATACGTTTGTCCTTTCAACAAGTACGGTCAGGGAAGTTTTACAGTGAATTCTTGTAAATAATTGTATAGTCATGGTGCTGTTTTGGAGTGTTGTGTGTTTTGCCATGTTATTGTTGAGTTTTGCTGTTTTTTTAATGTATTTTTCTGGTTTGTATAGTTCATTTATAGTTATATTTTAGCTGTAAAATTATATAAATAAATATACATATA
>JAPQRP010000006.1:21680941-21739686 GCA_037367295.1 Apogon hyalosoma | reverse complement strand
ACGCCCAGATGTCAGGGCTCTTACAAACATTACTTGATCTTTCTGTACCCCCCCCCACACACACACACCACACACACACACACATATAGTGAACAAAAAGAGAATTAATGGATGTATTATTGAGTTACACTATTGAAAAACATACATTTGAAAATGTATGATTTGTGTTTGGTTTTCAGAATCTATTCAGAAAGACCCAACAGCATATGTTTATGGATCTTTCATACATCCACAATGAACAAAATGAATACAAAAAAATCTGCTCCATCACAAATGCTTATCGATGACATTGTCCAGATCTCCAACATATCCATTAAATTATCAGTCATAAATCACAAAGATCACAGATCTGGAAAAAATTACATGAACAGATTTTCAGAAAACTGCCTGTCCTGTGAGAGTAGAAATGTGACCGTCACTGTTACTAGTCTGAATGACGTAGCTGGAACTGGATAACTGTAATTCAGATTTATTACTCTATCAAAAGACAGATTTAACAGAAATGCCAAATGATATATCAGTGTTAGGTATCTAGTTTTAGTTTCATCAAAGATTCACTTAATATGTACAAAGATTAAAAAAAAACATCTTAAGTTGATCCAATTACAGTATATTACGTGTGTATACAGATTTAGGATTTTTATGGATCAGTGTGTAATCTTTTGGACACTGTCTATATCTTTAAAGAACACAAACATTTTTCAGTATTTTGATCAATCAAGTGATGTTTTCCTTTTTTCTTATTGTCTTGAGCATATATAGATTTTTTGCTTCTGCCTAAACTTTTTGAGTCGATTGTCTGTGTGTTTATGTTCAGATGTTTGCTGTCAGTGAATGATGCTTTAAGAGAGGATCAAACACATTTTTACAGGCTTTAAATCAGGACAGCAGCAGCATCCTCCTGCGGTCCAGTGACTTCTATCAGCAGTATGGCATCGAAGTGTGGACACAGAAGGAGGTGACTAGAAACTAACAGTCTCTCTCTGGTTTCTATTGTGGTCAGATGAGCTCCGGTTGTGTTAACAAACTCCTGTTGTTTTGCAGGTGGTGTCAGTGAACGCAGCTGAGAAGGTGGTGAAGATAAGTGACGGGACTTTGCAGCATTATGACCAACTTCTCATCTCAACAGGTTGCAGGTTAGACTCAGTATCACCTTACAATCATTAGAAGTGTAATTGACACAACTGAAGACTGGAAGAAATGACTGTTGAGGAGGGATGGAACATAACAAAGCACTGTTTATTTACTCAGCTAGTCTCCTTCAGGTTAGTATTATTGTACATCACCAGGAGTCTAGAAGAAGGTGATGTACTTTCTACTCTATTTATTAACAATCAAATGAGGAAATTACACAATGGATACTATAATAAGCTTTAAAAAATGACACATTGTTAAATATTAAATCAGCCTTTTCCCCTATATGAAATACATATATAGTTATGTAGATAAGAATTGTATTTGTCTGTTAAATTATTCTCTATCATCAAATGAAATAACACCATGGTGTTTAAGCTTATGATCCACTGACAATCTTATATGGAAGTTCTTGTATTCAGTTTTATGATCAGGGTGTCTATAGCAACCCCCCCCCAATAATATAATAAACATAATCTGTAAACGGCATCAACGTGTGTCCGATCACCATAGTGACCTATCAGTGTGTGTGTGTCAGTGTAATTAACACACACACACATAGAGGTGAGACATCAGCTGACTGATGATGCTAGATGACATCACATGGGTGGCCATTCTGATCTCCTTGAACAGTACTGACGTACATGTCTCATCACCATAGCAACCAGTGACCAGTCACTGTGTGTTAGTTTAACACCTGTTCACACACAGAGGCGATGCAGACAGTTTGTACCAATAATTTACTCACAAAGACTTCAGTCGGCGCCAATGATATTAATGATCGCCAAAGTATCTGAGGTTCATAGTGAATATTATATGTCTACCTTCGCCAGGAGGTACAGCCTGCTTCAGTCTAACTTCACCGGACAAAGACACATAAACTGAAAATACCGTAGGTGTCCAAATGTGAGCTCAGGAGGCAAAATGTTTAATGACAACAGTACTGATCATTAATTGTCTGGAACTGCCTCAGTCAGAGAGTAGAGTCTTTTATGACAACACCGCATGCATTATATGCAACTGTATTCATTAAAAAAATGCATTCCCGTAGATTTCTGAGTTTGGGGCAGCCCTATCAACCTAAATACAATAAAATGAAACAGGAAAAATACACATAAAGCTTTTTATACATGTGTTCACTCACTTCATACTTACAGTTTTACATTAATAAAGCTTAATCAAACTGTAACAACAGAGGAGAGTGTAAATCTATTATTCTTTAACTGTTAAATACAGTTATAGTGTACATGCTTCAACAGAATGTAACATCTGTGGCTGAACTTCTGTTAGATTATCAGCTGAGGCACTGATTATGATGATGGCTTAGCATCGATTCCACCCCACCTGATTCCATCTGTGTATGATAGCTGAGTCTGTGGAAAACACTGCTCCATGAAAGTGGATTAACTGAACACTTGTGGTGTTGACAGATCAGACACACCACCACAGATACAACCTAGCTTAATGGGAGTTGCTGTAAACATTATGGTATCACAGGTTCTAACTGTCAGATGAGTGATGTTGCTGAATGACATCACACAGGTGACAGTTTTATTCTCTTTAAAACAGAGGATAAACAAACCTGCAGTTACCACTTAATTAGTAATGTGGGTCACATCAGAGAACAGAACAAAATCTTAGAAATTGTTACTATAATACGGAGCCCCTTTGGTGACATATGAGAAAAAAAAATAATGTGTGGCCACAAGATAAGTAACTCGAGGCCATGGTTTACTTATCTTGTGGCCACGAGTAACTACTAATGCATGACCACAAGACAAGTCACCTACGAGATTGCTGTATAGCGTAGCACATCAATTTGATGCTCTTACCAACATGGAACACCTCAATTTGATTTTATTTTATTTTCACCTTGATATACTTCAAATACTTGTGGTAAGGCATGGGGTTTTAGTATGGGTCATTAGTAACTCGTGGCCATGCGTTACTTACCTCGCGGCCACACATTAGTATTTTTTTCCTCACATGTCACTAAAGGGGCTCTGTACTAAAAAGCTGTAATCGCAAAGATTTTGTAATTTTTTTTTCTACATTTAGACACTTCTATTCTGTGTTTGTCCTTCTGGAAATTTGTTTTTGAACTGGACAAGAGATCTGAATAGTGACCTCTGACATCTACCATCATTAGTCAGCTGACAATTCATCTGTGTACGTGTGCCTTACATTAACACATACATGTAGTTACAGGTCAGTGGTTTCTGTGGCGATCAAACATATAATTGCTGTTTACAGAAGGAAATTTGAGTTTTTCCTGGAGTGATGCCACAGACGCCCAGATCATGAAACTGTAATTACAAGGACTGTGATATAATATTGTTGGTGGATCATAATCTCTATCACAACAGTTTTATGATGGGGAAATTAATGAAAATCGTCAAATGAAGGATCTTAATACGTTTTCCACCACTGCTATTGAATTGTTGGTTTCCATGTGATAACGATAGTATAATTATCCTGTTTGCCTACAGTGCACGTTTACTCAGCTGTCCCGGATGGAATTTAGAAGGAGTGAAGACGCTGCAGAGTTATGAAGATGCCAGAGACATTCACAGCTCCTCACTGGGCCAGAGGACTGTTGTCATTGGAGCCTCTTTCATAGGTGATTCTGAAAACTGGTTTGTAGGGGTATTTACTTTTCTGACTGATTAGCAAGAGGGCCTGTTCTCTGAATATTTACTTACATTTGTTAACATAGGATGAAGTCATTTTGCAAATATTTTATGATGTTTTGAGGGTTCTGGAACCTGTGTTTTTACCAACAGTGTGCAGCTGTCTATTCAGATTCAGTTTCAGATTCAGATATTTTTATTCATGCACAGAGAACGGAAATGTACTATACATGAACAATTTACAACAAATGTACATGAGAGGGAACCCCAAAGAAGCAAAGAGTGCTTATAGATAGGGGACCCAGCAACCCGTATTCCCATATATAACTCATACATACCTCAGCCCATATTCCCCTCAGCCCTCACCCCCTGCCCCAAAATCACATACCTACATATTCATCACCACCCACTCCCGTGCAGTCGACACACACCACACACAGTCACATACACAAGCATCCATGTTGGTAGAATCATCTGTGTTTTTCTTGACAAGCCAAAGTGTGTGCTGTTAAAAGGGTCTGTCATGTGTGGACTTTCTCATTAGTCCATCTGTCATATACTTTCTTCCTTAACTCTATAGTAATTTGTCCACAGTTACAGATTTTGAAAAACCACCACTGAAATAGGAAAAAAAAAGCTATAAGTACTGATCAGTCAGAAATACTCCATTTCTGACTCCTTTCTCCTGAGCTTTTAGAGTTCAAACAGATGTTTTTAGTTCCAATGGAAAGTGATTGCAGCAGATGTGCAGCTATAGTTGTAGGCTTTTGTAATTTATTTAATTTTTTTGTAACCAAACAGGTATGGAAGTGGCATCTTATCTCTCAGACAAAGCTACCAGTGTGACTGTGGTTGGCACTTCCAGATACCCATATCAACGCTCTCTTGGCTCAGAAATTGGGAAGATGTGTATGCAAGTAAGACATAATAATGACAGTAGCCTTTACCTGACACAGCTGAATGTCCCTTGTTTGCTTTTATTAAATTTCTGAATCTGTTTCTTGAAGATGTTGGAGGAGCGTAATGTGAAGTTTTACATGAGCGATGGAGTCAGTGAGATCAGAGGGCAGAATGGGAAGGTAATGCTACCTTTACTCTCAGTATTGTCGCCGATATTTAGAAAACCATTCAGCTGTAGATCCATTTACTTTGTTCTTTAATGCAGGTGACGGAGGTGGTGCTGAAGAGTGGGACAGTCCTGGAGGCTGATGTAGTGATTGCAGGAATTGGTAATTTTTTCTGCTCATCTGTGGGTGGGGTGTACAGTATTAGGCAGCAAGTGAACCTTTAGTCCTCGAAAGTGATGTGTTGAAACAGCAAAATGGGCAAGAACATGGATCTAAGCAACTTAGACCAAGAAGTTGTGATGGTCAAATCACTGGGTCAGAGCATCTCCAGATCTTGATGTTTATTCTCAGTGAACAGTGGTTTTCCCCTACCTAAAGTATCTAAATAACAACCAGATGTTAACCAATCAAACACCTATGGGAGCAGAACATTATTACCACCTGTCTAATATTGTCTAGGTCCACCTTTTTCCACAAAAACATCTCTGACCCGAGGCCTACACTCCACCAGACCTCTGAAGGTCTGCTGTGGTATCTGGATCAAGACGTTAGCAGCAGACCCCTGAAGTCCTGGAAGTAGAGGTGGACCTTTATGGATCAGATTTTTGGTCAGTTGTGGCGGATGCTCTTACCCATTCCTCACCGTTACAATATGATCCTTGTCAGTGACTCAGCTCCTTAAATTGATCGTTTTTTCCAACGCATCAGCTTTTAGGACTACATATCCACTTGCTGCCTAATATCCAACCCAGCAAAAGGTCCCATTGCAATGAAATAATCAATATCATCACCACTTCTCCTGTCAGTGTCAGAATGTTATGTCTCATTGGTGTATGAAATTAATATTACAAGATATTAAGCAATTTTGGGAGTAATTTAACATATTAGGGATTCACTTTTAACTTCTGTCTTGGTGGTGTACTGAAATATATGAAATATTTTCTGTGGACTTCTATACAAAATAAACATACACATCTCTGTTTCTCAGGTGTAATCCCTAATTCAGATTTCCTGTCAGGAAGTGGGATTGAAGTGGATTCACACAAAGCTGTCATTGTTGATAAGGTACTCACACAGCTATCACATGACATCATCGAAAGGTGAATTAATTACACTGACTTGGCCTTTTACAGTTTTGCTTTAATGACCTAAAAGAATACAATTGAAGTAAAGCACATCCTTTTAAACATTTAATAATGTAAAATATTTTAGAGAATTACATTTCAGGACAACATAGAAGGACATAATATATGCTTTCTTGTTTGTTTACTAAAGCTCTGCTGTAAACACATACTCTTTTCTAACAGTTTATGAGGACCAGTATACCTGATGTGTTTAGTGCTGGGGATGTTACTGCCTTCCCTCTGACCATGTGTGGAGACCAAAGAGTCAACATCGGCCACTGGCAAATGTCACATGCTCAAGGTAAGAGACCATAATACTCAAAGAAATTTCATGATGCATGGTTTGATTTTATGTATGATGCTTGAAAGTATTATTATGGTGTAATATTTGGGGTCAGCAACTTATAATACTCTGCAAAAACACTTTTATAGTAATTATTCTAAACCATATTCCTTCATAAAAATAGTCTATAAGTGCAGACTGTGTGTTTTTCAGTGGACATGATTCCCTATAATTACACATTATCAGGATAATGAAACTCCCACTTCATTAAAAATACACTTAATTCATTTTATTGAATTCCTCCAAATTCCTCATTACATATATAAGTATGTGTAAATGTAGATGTAAACTACAACTTGACTGTTTGGCGGGTTGCAAAAGCATGCACTGTTATTTTTAATTTTGCCACACTTTTCTTTGCTGCAGGAAGAGTTGCTGCCTTAAACATGCTAAAGAAACCAACCAAACTGGAGTCAGTGCCTTTCTTCTGGACTGTGTTACTTGGGAAAAGTATCAGATACACAGGTAAAGATTATAGGGAGACCCTCCCCCTTGCCTTATATTATTTATAGATGGTAATTTCTCCTTCCATTTCTCCACTCTAGGTTATGGGGGAGGATACACTGAAATCATATTTAAAGGCAAAGTTGAAGAACAGAAGTTTCTTGCATTTTATATAAAGTGAGGGAAGAACCACAAATACAGCACAGACACAATACAAATACATGACAGTTACACTGAATTGTTGTAAATTTTCCTTTATTAACAGAGATGAGGTGGTGGTAGCAGCAGCTAGCCTGATGTTTGATCCAGCTGTGGCTCGACTGGCCGAACTCATGGCAGCAGGCCAGATTATAACAAAAGCACAAGCACAGTGAGTGTCACCTTACATTTACACAAACTAAATATTACACCCATCATAACATTATGACTACTGACAGATGAAGTGTTAATATGATTTTGTGACAATAGCACCTTTCTGGCAGCAGGATATGTTAGGCAGCAAGTCAATATTTAAGTGATGTGTTGGAAAAAGGAAAAATGGACAGCATGAAGATTTGAGCGACTTTGACATCAGCCAAATTGTGACTGTGCAATGACTAGATCAGTGTATCTTCAAAAGAGCAGGTCTTGGATCCTGAAGTAAGTGACCTAAGAAAAGGCAACCCAGTGTAAGTGCATTTGAGCATCTATGGAATGTGCTGGACAAACAAATCCATTCCATAGAGATCCAATGCCACAACTCACAGGATGTAAAGGATCTGCTGCTTATATCTGCTATTGTTTACTCAATATTAGACAAGTGGGAGTCATGTTATGTTTGCGCAGATGCTCAACTGGGTTGAGATCTGGTCATCCTTATAGTAGGATACGAACCACTAAAGATCAGAAACACCCAACAAGACCTGTACTTTTGGAGATGCTCTGTTATTTGGCCATGAAAATCCAGCCCTTGCACACTCCCTTATTATTGCCCATTTTACTCTTTATAACACATCAACTGGAGGACTAAATGTTCACTTGTTCCTAATATATCCCACCCACAGACAGGTCTAATTGTAAGATCTTCAACACGACACCTCTCGTGGTGGGTGTAATGTCATGGCTAATTGGTGTATATATCCTCAATGTGCATTACATGGGGAAGTGATGGATTTCAGTTGTGATACTGTCTAATGTCATGTATTGGTGCTATTGTCTCAGTGACATTAGGGAAAGAGGACATTAAAAAAAAACAGCAGTAGAGGATGTTATTTGTTACTTTAATTATTTAGCAGAATTACTTCTCCCTTTGTTTTTATTCTTTGTTTTAGTTTGCATAGTGGGCCTAGTCCTGAGTTTTTCCTCCTTCGTTCTCACTAATAAAAAAAATCCCATCCACATAAGTGTTGTTAAAAAACAGCAATCCAGATCATTTCAACTCAGCAGGTGGAGTTATAACTCTAAAGCCATATCAGTATGTTGCACACTGACAGCCAAGGTGATAATAGCCTGCACTCGACTTAACAAGCCAAAACAATAAGACTGCATTTTGCATACAGACATAAAACCAAATGTCTATGTATGTGTGGACTAGGCCTGTATCGCTGTTTGTAGTTATGGTATGCCAACACATTACACTGTCCTTAAAAATTCATCATGTGAAAAATCTGAGACTCAAACCACAAATATATCTTTCTATCTCAGTTTTGGCTGCTATTATGCATTTAGTTTGATCCTAATCATAAGTATATAAAAATGAAAGACATAGATACCATCTGATGCCTGTGAACATACTATATGTTGAATTTCTGTTTTGTTACTTCCTGTTTGTTCAGAGCTGATGACCTGAGCTGGCTGCAGATGTAACCAGAGCTTTCCCGTAACCAGGAGGAACTCAATAGAATGATCTGTTATTCTATTCTCACTCCATTTACTGCCTCAGGCTTTTGGAAGGGCAATCGGAGCACCATTACCATAGCAGTTATCAAACCATCACCTTGTGCACCCTGTGAATGATCTGTCAAATGAGCAAAGGCCAGATAATCCTAACTGACTTGCAGCAGTTTCATGTTTATTCACTACCTTTGTACTGAAGTGTGATTTCTAAACAATTACATATTGATATTGTTAATGAATATATTTGGTAACAATGACTGTACAAGACATTTTCTGTCAAGTAGTACTGAGTAGTAAAGACATATTACTGAAGTAGAATTTTAACATGTTTTATTTACTTAAACTTTGAAAAATGCAGACTAATTCACTTAAACATTGGAGGAAAAATCCTGATTAAGATGTTTATTTGAAATTATTTACTACAATGCCTTAATGCTTTACTGTTTATATGAAGAAATGTAGCATGACTTTATCAGGTACTGTAAAAAAAGATTAATTTACTTAGCATTTTATTACTTGATCGTCAGGTCTTTAAGTTAAATCCACAATAGGACAAAGCAGATAAACTTCTCTGGTATTGAACGAACTTATCAAAAGTTTCTGCAACATTTTTACAGTTGTTTGTCGCACTCACATCAATGATTTGTTATCTGCTTTGACTGCTCATATGCTAACAGTGACTTTTCCTTTTAGATTTTTTTTTTTTTTTGGAAACAACACAAGAGGACCACATCAGTTTCTTGTGAAACTGACAAATACAGCTTTTACATTTGGGGAAAAGGTAGCAACTGAATATTAGAACAGTACTTTCCACTGTGTTGGCTTATGGGCTGTAAATAACCTATAATTTCACGTTCCTCTTTCACTTTAGACAGTAAGAAACAGTAATAAGATCATTTTTATTTAAAATTTTAACAGCAAGTACTAAACTCAAGTTATTTCTACTGCTTTTATTTGAGAGTTGATTTTTATTATCACAATACTGGGGCAACATTCTAACCGTGAGATTCTTCACTTATCTGACTAGTGATACAACTTACTGTAAATACAGAAATCAAAAGGCACATAAAAAGATGTCTCTCAAAGAAATTCATTGTAAATTCAGTCAAAATCTGAAAGCAAATCTGACAGATTTATTTCTATGGTCTTGGTACTGTTTCTTCTGGATTCGGCTTCCTCTTTATTTGCCTGTTTTGGAGCATTGTCTCACTGAGGATCCCAGTTTACCAGCCAGCAGGAATGGGTTCAGGTGACAGTACTAAGAAAAAAATAAAATAATTCCATGACCACATCCCTAATGTGACACATAAATCATCTTTTGGAAAAGAAGTTTGCACAACAATTGCTACAATGGTTATTTTTATTTGTATATGAAAAGTAGTTCCTTTGTGGGTTCAGTCAGTGGTTAATAATTCAGAATAAAACGTATATCAGTTACCTGTGTTGATGACTCAGAACTGGACTCAGCTTTGTCCAAAATCTCAATCTTGAAATCAGAGGAAAATCGAGAACTCTGGAGAATTGCTGCCATCTCTCCATTTACTTCCACTGGAATGTCTTTCTGCAATTCACAAAAATAATCATCGTCTAGTATGAATGATTATTTAACAATGTGAATATACATAATTTTTTACATAATAGTTTGGTGGATACAGAGACTTAAATTCCTTGTAATAAACTTAAGTAACCATTAATGTTTAAATCTGGCTCTGATTGCATTTATTATACCTTGAATGAGTGACATGAGTCGAAGTCCAACTGATCTGGGAACTCTGCCACGGTTCCTTGATAGGTTACTTTTGCTTTAGACATGACTGGATTTTTTGGCATCTTAAAAAGCCTGTAAGTGCCTGATGCGTATCTGATATCACCTGCAAGACAGAGAGGTGGACAAGACTAGAAGTGGTGGTTCAATTCAAAACAAAACAAAACAAAACAAAAAAACACTTCTATGAGTCATTTATAGTGAAAACTGTTTTGTTTTACCTGCTTTTTCTTTAAGCTCACTGTTGTGGACCATGATTTCAGTTGCAGTGACCAAGTGGGGAGTGCTGAACCCCACACTATGAGCCAATGAAATGAGGTCTTGCCAAAAGAGAGACCCTCCCATCCCTTCACCTAACAGAAAAGAAGAAAATACAGCACATTAGTGATTCAGGATTTGTTCCTTTCAGCAACTTTTTGTCTTTATTCACTGTTCAACAGATTTATTTACCCCACAGAACTATATCTTCCTTCATGTGATCAGGAATAACTTTGCTGGCGTACATGTCACTGTAGTACAGCTCACCTCCCTCCTGTGAGACATGATAGTCACAGTTTAATGTAACATGTTTACAAAGGGTCACTTAAGTGCTGTATATTAAAAGTAGGAATAACAAACAAACCTTGAGGACATTGAATGCTTCCTGAAGCACAGCTCTTTTATCAGGACACAAGCAAATCACACAGTTTGACCTGGACAGATCAGAAGGAAATGGGTTTGTTTATTTACTCATCTCCCCATAAAAAACAAACCACAACAGAAGTAGTTAATGACAAGTCATGATCGTGTTTTAAACCTACAGCAAAACATCCATAGAGTTGCTTTGTATGCCTGCTTCACTGAGCTTCTCCATATATCCCTGGACAAAGGTGACATTGGGCTCCTTGTAGCCAAACTTCTGTTGATGATACTCAGTGTATTTACGAGACACTGCAATCTACAGAAAGAGAAAGTAAATCAGATACGAGAACATGAGCGTCACATGTGTACATGTCAGTCTATAATCACCAACTCCTCTGTCATGTCAAGCCCTGTGACATGTCCACTTGGTCCAACAAGTTTACTGAAGGCAAAACAGTCTCTGCCAGAGCCACTGCCGAGGTCCAGGACTCTGCAACCCTCAAGCTTCGCAGGAAATGGAAGACCACAGCCATAAAATCTGTAAAACAAATTAAAAATAATAAATTACAATAATACTACTCATTCTGTTGTTAATAGTTTGATAATATGCTATTTCAGTGTGCCACCTATTAGTTCATAGTGCTCTTATAAACAGCTCATTCCTATGATCCCTCAACCACCATCACACATTATTATCTTCATACCTTTTGGTTACCTCTGGATGAACAAGGCTCAAAGCTTCAGTGACACTTTTTGGCACTGGACAGCAGGACAAACTGCATGAAGTGGCACTTGTTTGCAAATCACAAGAGGACTCCAGTCGATTGCCATAATATTTCTGCATGGATCACACAATGGTGAAATGCAAAACCATTTACTCAAGTGTGCAACTTTGAATATTTCTTCTGCACTTCATCTCAAAATAGTTAAAAACACACAAAGCTGAAAATATGGCTGATTTTGTGAACTCATGAATAGTTACCATTTTAGAGATACGGTATTGTGCAAACGTCTTAGGCTGCTTTTAGCTTTATTGTTTTTTCAGAGTTGTAATGAACATGTATCTTTTTTCTCAGTCTCCTTATTATGATGCAAAGAAAAAAAATCCAGGAAATATGTAAACAATATTAAAACACACATGCAATAATTAGTAGGTATGAAGGTATCTGGAGGTATTTGCAGGTAAATGCTATTTAGAGTGACCTCCATTTGGATTTTCATCTTCAATAAACTTGATCTATTACACCACACTTCTTGCAGAGTATTCCAAGAGTTTTTCTTTACACTTGAGCTTATTTATTTATTTACATATATGGTCAAGATGTTTCCACTTAACTTTTGGTACACACATATTTTTCTGAAATGTAATGTATTTTAATAGTGTTTACATTTTTCCTGTATATTCTAGTGGTAAAGAATGAGAAATGCATTCATACCTTGCTATAACAACAAACTTGACTTTTGCACAGTACTGAAGGTGGTTCTAACAGGACAGTAACATCTCAAACGTGGATGCATGTAACTGGTAACAGTATAGAAATCCAATCAGAGCAACCACAACCACCCGCATCAGTAAAATTCAAACAGTTTTAGAGATTTTACTGTAAAAGATGGCGATTTGGGAAAATGTGTTCTTTCAGTCTGACATTTGTGCAACGTCAAAACAAATGTTTTTCTCATTTCTGTGTCATCAGCACACTTTGCTATGAAAGAAATAAAGAACTTTGACACCAGAACCTGAGAACCTATTTACTGTAAATGAAACTCATTCCTGTTTAGTCCGATGGAACTGCGCATTACCTTAACATTCTCCCGCACATCGTCACAACTCGCCATTCCGAAGAAAGTGGAGAAAGTGGGTCCAATGTACCGACTGGCAAGTTAACACGTATTTAGGTCAAATCAAATGTCAAACACATGCCTTGTTTCACCAACAAGTCTTTTCCGGTTCAATTATTTTTCAGAATAAAGACCCAGCATATCATATTCTTAGGAGCACAAGAATGGAAAAATTAAGACGATAGAAATGTGTAGATGGGTGACTGAAAATTATATTTAATGATTTTTTTTTTGACATATGCTCTTCAGTTGATTGATATTTGCCACCTGGCGTTGGGAAGGAAGAAAAGTAAAAGAGGATTTCTCATTTTTCCATTAACACTCCGTTAACGAATGTCCATATGATGGCGACAATTTATTATATTTTCTTTTGTGTATATTTTCTTTGTATCGAATACCCAATCAGTTAGTTGTCTAGGTTTTATATATAAATAAAAATTAATAATAAAAAATTTAAAAAGCTGTAAATGTATCATCAAACTCCACCAGTCTAGGAGGCAGCAGCGCACCGGAAGCAGAAACATCCGGGTATTTGCCAATGTGCGCTCACCCAACGTTTGCGTATTTTTTTTTAACGTACAGTTCCTTCCTTTGTTTGAGTTCAGGCGCGTTGATTTTGCGCATGTGACGTCTGTGATTTCCACTGAACTGCGTGCATCGTGGGGCCGCCGTTCGACGTGCGTGATACATTTCTGAAAGACAAGTTAACACAACAGAGTCAGAAAGAGGGATAATAATACCGTATCACAGAGGAGTTATGGTAGCTGGACGTCTGTGAAAGAGACTGTCGTCAGCGTTAGGGAATCGCCTGGATAGAGAAGGCAGCGAGGTTTGTTGTGTAGTTTGCTCTTAGCTTTTGTTACTTTACACCGACTGGTTAGCTGCCAGCTAGCGTTAGCATTCACTTGCCGCTTCATTCACGCTTGGCCTAGTCAACAGTTCAGCACAAATATAAACTTATTGAATAAGTAAGTATTTAAGACTTTCAGAATAGCTAATTATATTCCTAAAGATCGATTGGGTGAGGTGCATATTGTTGGAAGTGTGCTCAACAATTTATTTTGCACCAATAAGGAAGTGATCTGTAGCTAGCTAGTTAGCACAATTTTCATTACGGTAAAATTTACACAACCTATTTATAGATTTACGTTAATCCGAACGAAATCATTCATTCGGAGCTGGTTTACAGAGCTTATTTGAAAAATGATGTCGCTTCTCGCTGAGTGACATCCGTTGCATTATAAACATTTTAGTGACGTCTATTTGTCAATAGAGGCACTACGTAAACATAAATTGGTCGATAATTCCACACTCTGCTACATGCTTTATTAACTATTTCTACATGCTCAAAACTGGGCTTATTTAAAATTGTGACTTTGTGGGATTTTAGTTGTGAGGCGCCATGGCAGCTACCTTTCCCTTCAGAGGAGTACCTGCAGGTATTCCCCCAGGTGTGCCGCCTCCTGCACCGGTTCCAGATTTCATGACTGAGGAAAAACTGCAAGAGAAAGGTTTGTATTGTTCACTTGGTGTATTATTGCTGCTGTTTCTAAATTGCCATATCTGGTTTTTGTAATTTTGTGCCTTATGCCTTGTTCTGTAGCAAGGAAATGGCAGCAGTTGCAAGCAAAACGGTATTCGGAGAAGAGAAAGTTTGGCTTTGTGGATGCTCAGAAGGAAGACATGCCACCTGAGCATGTACGCAAGATCATCAGGGACCATGGAGACATGACCAACAGGAAATTTCGCCATGACAAGAGGGTTTACCTTGGGTAAAAATTAATTATTCAGCAGTAGATATATCGCTACTCATTTTCTAAATGGTAACAATCGTAACTGTGTCCTTGGTGCACAGTTGTTTTCATTAGTTATATAAATAATTCTGTGTCTTTGTTTTTTTTAAACAGTGCCCTCAAATACATGCCCCATGCTGTTTTGAAGTTGCTGGAAAACATGCCAATGCCCTGGGAACAGATCAGAGATGTGCCTGTCCTGTACCACATCACAGGAGCCATTTCCTTTGTCAATGAAATTCCTTGGGTTATAGAGCCAGTTTACATAGCACAGTGGGGGTAAGATGAAGCGCCATGCCTTACTACTGTGAAAAGTTTCTTACATTTTTGTATTACCACAACAGATCATTTCTACCTTTTTTTATGCATAGATAATACACAAAAAATAGGTTTAAATAATTTGATAATTGTTTATATCCTGTGTTTATTCACACATTTTTAGCACCATGTGGATCATGATGCGTCGTGAGAAGCGTGACCGTCGACACTTCAAAAGGATGCGCTTCCCACCATTTGATGATGAAGAGCCACCTCTGGACTATGCTGACAACATTCTTGATGTTGAACCACTTGAAGCAATCCAGATGGAGCTGGACCCTGAGGAGGACAGTTCTGTTGTTGAGTGGTTCTATGAGCACCAGCCCCTCAAAGACACTGCTAAGTAAGACTTCACTTTTCTCTCGTATTATCCTGAGAGACCAGCAATTCTGCTCTTGTGCATGATATGGTAATGGATATTTGTAAAAACCCAATGATGATTAATTTCCTTTTCCTTTTTTAGGTTTGTGAATGGCACAACCTACCGTCGGTGGCAGTTCACTCTTCCCATGATGTCCACTCTGTACCGCCTGGCTAACCAGCTGCTGACAGACCTGGTGGATTACAATTACTTCTATCTCTTTGATCTCAAGGCCTTCTTCACTTCCAAGGCCTTAAATATGGCCATACCTGGAGGACCAAAGTTCGAGCCCCTGGTTCGGGACATTAACCTTCAGTAAGAGCCTTCAGCATTTTATATTTGATTTAATCCACAATAGAAATGGACTGTCTCTGTCAGCCATTATTGCTTAACCCATTTGAAAAAAACTCATCTAATCTTTCTCTGATTTATCTGCAGGGATGAAGACTGGAATGAGTTCAATGACATAAACAAGATCATCATCCGGCAGCCCATCAGGACAGAGTACAAGATCGCCTTCCCCTACCTGTACAACAACTTGCCACACCACGTTCATCTCACCTGGTAAGAAGTGGTCCTGATTTCTTTTAACAAGCTCTGAGTTGGAAAATATTCCCAAATTAAAAAAATCAAATTTGATTCATTGTATTTATTTATTTTTTTCAGTGAATTCATTTCACTTAAATCAGCTTTCTCTCTACAGGTATCACACACCCAATGTTGTGTTTATTAAGACAGAGGATCCTGATCTTCCAGCGTTCTACTTTGATCCATTGATCAACCCCATTTCACACAGACATTCTGTTAAGGTAAGACATCAAGGAAGATAAACAGAATGCATCACAACAAAATAAAGTCCTCTTACAAAGGCGCACATGTATTGGTCTGCTTGCCTGTGCGTAAGAACTGGAGGAATATAAAAGTGAATGGTGTCTCTTTAATACTGACTACATTTGAAGTCAGTCTTTCACCATTCCTATACTGTATCTCTCTTCATTTAAAATAGAATTTCTACCAGAACAAGGAATAAGATCCCTCTCTTCCCCTTTAACTAGACATTATTCTTAAGTTAAGCACTTATTGGCTTTCCCTGTGTTTGATAAGAGTCAAGAGCCTCTACCAGATGACGACGAGGAGTTTGAGCTTCCTGAGTATGTGGAGCCCTTCCTCAAGGAGGCGCCTCTCTACACAGACAACACGGCCAATGGCATTGCCCTGCTGTGGGCACCGAGACCGTTTAACCTCCGATCTGGTCGCACAAGGCGTGCCATTGATATCCCCCTGATCAAGAACTGGTGAGCAAACAAAAATATGAACAAGAAAATTAATGTTGTAACCTAATGGAAAACAGAAGAGTTACACGTGTAGGGAATTTAGGTAAACGTGAAGTAAAATTGTCAGCTTTTTTTATTATTTTTTTTTTAGGAAATATAATTCTCTTAAATTATTTTCAGGTATCGAGAACACTGCCCTGCTGGACAGCCAGTGAAAGTACGTGTGTCATACCAGAAACTTCTCAAGTACTATGTGCTCAATGCTCTCAAACACAGACCACCCAAGGCCCAGAAAAAGAGGTGAGAATCTGACATTTCATTTTTTTGTTTTTATGCATTGTCTTGTGTCTGTAATTCTAGTTTAAGTTAATTTGCTTATTGGCTAGTTGATTTGAAAAGAATGTTCAACTTTTTGCTTCCAGGTACTTGTTCCGATCATTCAAGGCCACCAAGTTCTTTCAGTCCACCAAGCTGGACTGGGTGGAAGTGGGCCTACAGGTGTGTCGACAGGGCTACAACATGCTCAATCTGCTCATCCATCGTAAGAACCTCAACTACCTGCATCTGGACTACAACTTCAACCTGAAGCCTGTCAAGACACTAACCACAAAGGTATGAGTTCCAGAGACAATCTATTACATTGATTTAAAGGTCTTTTGTAGAGCTTCTCAAGACTGACATCTCTGTTGGAATTTTCATAGAGGCATACTTTAAGTATACAGCCTAAATCAGACAAATATCAAGGTGTAAACAGTTTTTTTGGAGTATCCTAATCAGTGTTGACTGACCACTTTCATCTTTCTTCTGCCTTCTAGGAGCGTAAAAAGTCCAGATTCGGCAACGCCTTCCATCTGTGCAGAGAGGTGTTGCGTCTCAGCAAGCTGGTGGTGGACAGCCATGTGCAGTACCGACTGGGAAATGTGGACGCCTTCCAGGTATGTTTTGTACAGTACATGACATCTGTAATGTAGCTACACTTAGCATTAATTTAACATCAGCTATTATGTAATTAGGTCACTGTTACATCATCTCCAGCAACAAGGAGGCAACTGTGACTAATCCCAGGCTTTTTCCTTGTATTGTAGTTGGCTGATGGACTGCAGTACATCTTTGCTCATGTGGGCCAGCTGACTGGCATGTACCGTTACAAGTACAAGTTGATGAGACAAATCCGAATGTGCAAGGACCTGAAGCATCTCATCTACTACCGCTTCAACACTGTAAGTCAAAGCTCACTTCAAGCACATACATTTACTATTTTCTATAAGCTACATAAATATATTTTCATGAAGAGAAGCTTTAAATCAAACAGTGGCTTCATGAATGTATTTCTGTTTTTCATTTTCAGGGTCCTGTAGGCAAAGGTCCAGGTTGTGGATTCTGGGCTCCAGGCTGGAGAGTCTGGCTCTTCTTCATGAGGGGCATCACTCCCCTGCTGGAGAGATGGCTGGGAAATCTGCTGGCCAGACAGTTTGAAGGTACGCATTCATCTTTCAGCTGCCCTCTTTGATTTTCAGAAAAATAAACTCCAAAAAACAAATCTATAATGTGGTTCACTATTTGTAATGTAAATAACACCTTTTTGTCTTTTGTTTTCTCCCTTTTAGGACGTCACTCCAAGGGTGTTGCAAAGACAGTGACCAAGCAGCGTGTTGAATCTCACTTTGATCTGGAGCTGCGTGCTGCTGTGATGCATGACATCTTGGACATGATGCCTGAGGGAATCAAACAGAACAAAGCCAGGACCATCTTGCAGCATCTCAGTGAGTCCTGGAGGTGCTGGAAGGCCAATATCCCCTGGAAGGTCAGATATTTCAGAAATTGTTCTATCTTCATATAATTGGTTAAAAAATTTTAGCAGTGATTTTTCAAACAAATACTTTTTCTTCTACATCTTACAATTTTAGGTGCCAGGCCTGCCCACCCCTATTGAGAACATGATCCTGCGCTATGTGAAGGCCAAAGCTGACTGGTGGACCAACACGGCCCACTACAACCGAGAGCGAATTCGTCGTGGAGCCACTGTGGACAAAACGGTGTGCAAGAAGAACCTGGGGCGATTGACACGTTTGTACCTTAAAGCTGAGCAGGAGAGACAGCACAACTACCTGAAGGTAATTCATACAGACGGATAAAGAAAAGGGCCTTTTCAGAAAGTACGAGTGCCATGATTTTTAAGATACTATGTCACAGATCTTCTCTTAGTTCTGTTTTGTTGTTTTTAGTTTTATTGATTATTTAGAAGTTGCAACATCTGTAATAACAAGTGTAGAAGATTATTGTCACAATAGATGCTAGATAAAAATTATTGGTGTCCTCTTACAAAGGCGCACTTGCATTGGTCTGCTTGTCTGTGCGTAAGAACTGGAGGAAAACAATATTGAATGGTGACTTTTATTACTGGCTGCACTGGCAGTTGATCCTTCACCAGTCAGATATTACTTCTAATAGTTTACACAGTAAAGGTTCAAATTAATGTTGATTAAAATGGGTATACAAACTATATGAAAAATAAACTCTTAACCTAATACAAACTGCCCAGGCTGCTTATATTTTGTCCAAGTGTAGTAAAGTGTGAACATTCTGCTTTCAGGATGGTCCCTACATCACAGCTGAAGAGGCAGTGGCCATTTACACCACCACTGTACACTGGCTGGAGAGTCGCCGCTTCTCTCCAATCCCCTTCCCTCCACTGTCCTACAAACACGACACAAAGCTACTCATCCTGGCTCTAGAGAGGCTCAAAGAAGCCTACAGGTAAATACAATTTGAACGTCTTGGGTAGTGAGCTTAAGTTGAATTCAGGCAAAAACAACCATGCGAATGTATTTCCTGCTTTATTTACTTTTTCTCTGTTTCTTCCAGTGTGAAGTCTCGTCTAAACCAGAGCCAGAGGGAAGAGCTGGGTTTGATCGAGCAAGCTTACGATAACCCACACGAGGCCCTGTCCAGGATCAAACGTCACCTGCTCACCCAGAGAGCCTTCAAAGAGGTCAGAACTGAGATGTGAAGATGTTTCTTTTACCTCTTGTAACTGTAATTCATGTACATTAGCATGGAATTTAAAATACATTATTGGTCACTTCTATTGTTCAAAAGATCACACACTATTATTGCCAGAAAGTAACTTGAGGCCTCACAATAAATTTAAGTCTCAACCACTCTGTCTTTATGTAGGTGGGCATTGAGTTCATGGACTTGTACAGCCACTTGGTGCCAGTCTATGATGTTGAGCCCTTGGAGAAGATCACTGATGCTTACCTGGACCAGTACCTGTGGTATGAAGCAGACAAGAGACGACTGTTCCCACCTTGGATCAAACCAGCTGACACTGAACCACCACCGCTACTGGTATACAAATGGTGCCAAGGTCAGAGCTCCCCGTAAACTGATATTTTAGGTGGAATAAAAGTTTCATGCAAGATAATGGCATGAAATTTTTCAGTTACTATGTTTGCAGAAAAAACTATCAAATAATCTAAAGCCTGTCTCTTTTTACTCTGTAGGGATCAACAATTTGCAGGATGTGTGGGAGACAGCAGAAGGCGAGTGCAATGTGATGTTGGAGTCCCGATATGAGAAGATGTATGAGAAGATCGATTTGACATTGCTTAACAGACTGCTGCGTCTCATTGTGGACCACAACATTGCTGATTACATGACAGCCAAGAACAATGTGGTCATCAACTACAAGGTTATAACACTTTCATTGTATCTCTTTAATTTTAAGTCTTGAAAACATTTAGTTAAACAATTTAATCAGTGTTTTGTGTAAACATTTGTTAGAAAGATAATGTTAGAAATGTCACTACTTTTAAAGTACTTAAAGCTTGTTACAATATTTACGTTTACTAGTGAACCATAACCTACTATATGAAGATTCAGTCCTCTCCAAGTGTAATGTCTTCTGGTCTTTTGCCTGTTTAGGATATGAACCACACCAACTCTTACGGCATCATCAGAGGACTCCAGTTTGCCTCATTCATTGTCCAGTATTATGGTCTGGTGATGGACCTGCTGGTTCTGGGTTTGCACCGAGCCAGTGAGATGGCCGGCCCACCCCAGATGCCCAATGATTTCTTGAGTTTCCAAGACACAGCAACAGAAAGTGCTCACCCAATACGACTGTACTGCCGCTACATCGACCGCATCCACATCTTCTTCAGGTACGATTGCCTTACATGGTTTAGTTTTAAGGTGTGTTAGTCTGTATGGAAAAAGGGCACAAGAATAACTGAAAATAACCTTTGCAATGAATATAAAAGGGATTAATTATCATACATTGTAGATCTTTTTTTTTTTTAATTGTCTGACTTATTAAGATGTGGTCCTGGGATAACATTTCCTTGTAAGATGAATAACGTCTTGCAATAGATATTAGGTAAAATTTCCGTTGGAAGCCTCTTACAAAGGCGCACTTGCATTGGTCTGCTTGCCTGTGCGTAAGAACTGGAGGAATAAAAAAATGAATGGTGTCTCTTTTGTTACTGATTGCAGTTGCAGTTGGTCCTTCACCAGTCAGATATTAGTTGTAATTGTTTTACAACACTGAGGTTTCACAGTGCGAGCATTGAGCTCTAACTGCTAATAAAAACCTGAAGTAAGACACAGTAATGGATGAAAAATAAAAATCGGTGCATTCCCTGTCACAAATTATCAAAGCTCAGCATGTTTATGTTTTGAATTGCACTGGATTTTCTGTTTAAAAAGATGCTTGTAGTCATGTGAATCTTCTGTTGCTGCACCAGGTTCACTGCTGATGAAGCCAGGGACCTGATTCAGAGGTACCTGACGGAACACCCAGACCCCAACAATGAGAACATTGTTGGTTACAACAACAAGAAGTGTTGGCCCCGCGATGCCCGAATGAGACTGATGAAGCATGATGTCAACCTGTGAGTTCTGCCCCCACATTACAGGAATGTATTTTAAAATTTTGAGCGTGATGATAATTCTTATAATCTTATTCTTCTCAGTGGACGTGCTGTTTTCTGGGACATTAAGAACCGTCTTCCCCGGTCAGTGACCACGGTCCAATGGGAGAACAGCTTTGTGTCCGTCTACAGCAAAGACAACCCCAACCTGCTCTTCAACATGTGTGGCTTTGAGTGCCGCATCCTGCCCAAGTGTCGCACCAGCTACGAGGAGTTCACTCACAAGGACGGTGTGTGGAACCTGCAGAATGAGGTAAGGATGAAGGAGATAGTTGGCTATAATGTGATGTTGGGGAGTTTGAGGCTTCTTTGGTTGTTCCTCAGTAGACATTATCATATTCCTATTGAAGTTCTTACATTTTGTTTCTACATGCAGGTAACCAAAGAGAGGACAGCACAGTGTTTCCTGCGTGTGGATGATGAGTCGATGCAACGATTCCATAACAGAGTCAGACAGATCCTGATGGCATCTGGGTCGACCACATTCACCAAGGTAAGTAGACAGTCCTCTCCCAAAAACTGAACTTTGAACCCTTAGCCTACTATTTTAATTAGTAGTTAAAATATTCCTAGTGACTTGTTCATCTGTAAATGCATTTTTACAAAATGACGTCATGTTACTTTTTTAGACCTTTTGAATCACCCACTAACACAGAAAGTAGTTTGAGTTTCCTTATTAAAAAGCTTAGCATATACAAAAATGTAAATCTGCTTCAAACGGATTAAAGCGAAACTGACAATGAAAACTGTCAAAATCAAATAGAAATACTAATGACTTTGGTAGGTAGACTATCAGAATATCTCATGGGGTCCTCTTCTCATTTTCAGATTGTGAACAAATGGAACACAGCTCTGATTGGCTTGATGACATATTTCCGTGAAGCAGTGGTAAATACCCAGGAGCTCTTGGACTTGCTGGTAAAGTGTGAAAACAAAATCCAGACTCGTATCAAGATTGGCCTGAACTCCAAAATGCCAAGCCGTTTCCCCCCGGTAGTGTTCTACACTCCTAAAGAGCTCGGGGGCCTTGGCATGTTGTCCATGGGCCATGTGCTCATCCCACAGTCAGATCTGCGGTAAGTCAACATGCTGATTAACTTCATATCATTGCAGTGTGTCTCTTACATTGTGGTGTTTTATATTTCAAGGTATAAAATAAGAGATTTTGATTTATTCTTTCCCTTTTGTCCAGGTGGTCCAAACAGACAGATGTGGGCATCACCCACTTCAGGTCAGGAATGAGCCATGAAGAAGACCAGCTGATTCCTAACTTGTATCGTTACATTCAGCCGTGGGAGAGCGAGTTCATAGACTCTCAGAGGGTCTGGGCTGAGTATGCCCTCAAGAGGCAGGAAGCCATTGCACAGAACAGGTATGGCCTCAGTCAGATCAGACAGTCACATTATATTTGATGTACCTACAAACATGAATTTAACATGCAGTAAACCCAGACAACTTGGTTTTCCAGTCTGTACAAGCAGTGGGGTGCTTGTGCAAAATGACTAATCACCACTTACATGTTTGAGACAAGCTGTGTTTGAGGTTTATTGTTCATCCCATAGTTTGGATCTCCAGTCAGTGTTTATGGGATGGACCTAGTGTATGTTCTGTGAATGTGAACAGACACTAGACGAGGCAATAGCAGTGTGTTTTGTGTGTCTCAGGCGACTGACCCTCGAGGATTTGGAGGACTCTTGGGACAGAGGTATCCCTCGTATCAACACTCTGTTCCAGAAGGACAGACACACACTGGCCTATGACAAAGGCTGGAGAGTCAGGACAGATTTCAAACAGTACCAGGTATGAACACAACCCTGATACGTCAACAACCAGTACCCTCCTTAGTTATAGTGTTTTTCTCATCAATATTGATATTTTTATTAATACAGGTGCTGAAGCAGAATCCCTTCTGGTGGACTCATCAGAGGCATGATGGTAAACTATGGAACCTGAACAACTACCGCACAGACATGATCCAGGCTCTGGGTGGTGTGGAGGGCATCCTGGAGCACACGCTCTTCAAAGGCACTTATTTTCCCACCTGGGAGGGTCTCTTCTGGTGAGAGGCACTTTAGTACTGCGAGTGTTTTCTTGTAATATTGAAAAAGTGGTATATTAAAGTAATATGTACTTTACTGTTGAGATTAAAAAGCAGATGTCATGATGATTTGTTTCTCTTTAAAACTGTGGAATTGTTTTACATTTAACTTATTGTGGTAAACATCGATCATCTGTGCTGGTTTTAGGGAGAAGGCCAGTGGCTTTGAGGAGTCCATGAAATGGAAGAAGCTGACCAATGCCCAGAGGTCTGGTCTCAACCAGATCCCCAACCGTCGCTTCACCCTTTGGTGGTCACCCACCATCAACAGAGCCAACGTTAGTATAACCTCTTACACAGATGGGATTAAAAAGTGTAATTCTAAAAAAGAGTGAAGAATCATGAAAATGCCTTTCTCCCTTTAGGTCTATGTTGGTTTCCAGGTGCAACTTGATCTGACTGGAATCTTTATGCATGGCAAGATCCCCACTCTGAAGATCTCCCTCATTCAGATCTTCAGGGCTCACTTGTGGCAGAAAATCCATGAGAGCATTGTCATGGATCTCTGTCAAGTAGGTTTCTTTTTTTTTTTTAATGGACGGGCTGGTTTTATGCTGCATGATTATACAAACCTAATGCTGTATAATTCTAACCAAATGTATGTTTTACTGTTTTTTGCCATTAACTTACTGTGAATAAATCTTCTGTTTTTGTCATCAGGTGTTTGACCAGGAACTGGATGCTCTTGAGATTGAGACAGTGCAGAAGGAGACCATCCATCCTAGGAAGTCATACAAGATGAACTCGTCCTGTGCAGACATCCTCCTCTTCGCCTCATACAAGTGGAATGTCTCTCGACCATCTCTTCTTGCTGATTCAAAGTATGACTTTTTTTGTGCTTCATTCACATTACTTAATGTGACTTTACAGAAAAAAAGACAAGTTAGACCAATAAGGACTATAAAGATAAAAATGGTATTTGGTGATCTCCTGAAACCATTCAATTCAAATGTTCTCTTTACTCTGCAGAGACGTCATGGACAGCACCACCACACAGAAGTATTGGATCGACATTCAGCTACGATGGGGTGACTATGACTCTCATGACATTGAGCGCTATGCCAGGGCCAAGTTCTTGGACTACACCACCGACAACATGAGTATCTACCCCTCCCCCACTGGGGTGCTCATTGCTATTGACCTGGCTTACAACCTTCACAGGTTAGTTTTGTTTTCTTTTTGATTTAAAGTGACTCCGAATATAAACTGTTGCACATACTTGACAGGGTTGCATGGATTCTGGCATCACCTTGTTTATAATTACAAGTATGTTGTGCAGCAGCTGTTGAAGTTTTCACATCAGCTTTCTAACTTGCTTTACATGGACATTGCTGTCTTCAGCCATAACTCACATCAGACTGAATGTACTTCCATGTAAAAGAAAAACTGTAATCAAAGACACCTTAGTAAACCCCTCTTGTCATTCTGTCCCTGTAGTGCTTACGGTAACTGGTTCCCTGGAAGCAAACCTCTGATCCAGCAAGCTATGGCCAAGATCATGAAGGCCAACCCTGCACTGTATGTGCTGAGGGAGCGCATCCGCAAAGGTCTGCAGCTGTACTCCTCAGAACCCACTGAGCCCTACCTGTCCTCACAGAACTATGGTGAACTCTTCTCCAACCAGATCATCTGGTTTGTGGATGACACCAATGTGTACCGTGTCACCATCCACAAGGTGAGCTGCAACATGTTTTCTCTCAGCTGTTATTACATGGACTACTGTAGTAAATCAACTACAAATTGGTATATTAAAACACTTGTCCTTGATTTTTAGTCACATGTGTTCTCCATCTCTCCCATTAGACCTTTGAGGGTAACTTGACCACAAAGCCAATCAATGGGGCCATTTTCATCTTCAACCCCAGGACCGGTCAGCTCTTCCTCAAGATCATTCACACCTCTGTATGGGCAGGACAGAAGCGTCTGGGACAGGTACAGTCCTGCTCTGCTACTGTCAAAATGTGATGCTGATTTAGTTTAATGCAGACAGTACTGATAATATACAACCATATTCATACTCTATTTGTGTATTTTCTGTTTTCAGCTTTGTCAGCATTCTGTTGTCCTTGTAGTGTAAAAACTAGATGAAATCTTTGCATTACTAAAATTATACTCTGTTTCATGTAAGCAATGGTTACCTGTCAATTCATTTTCATATACATCCCTTGCCATCATGGGGAATAATCTTAGCCAGGCAGTAACTTTTTTGGTCATAAAGTATGAAATAAAGTATCTGATGTAATTCATGTTTTATTTATGTAGCTCGCCAAGTGGAAGACAGCTGAAGAAGTGGCTGCCCTGATTCGTTCACTCCCTGTGGAAGAGCAGCCCAAACAGATTATTGTCACCAGGAAGGGCATGCTGGATCCTCTGGAGGTGAGATTTTCATTTTAACAATAATAAGCTTTAATTGGTCACCCTGACCAGTTTTTAGTGTTTTAAGGTGAAGTGTAACTATTGTTCTCTGTGCAGGTCCACTTGCTCGACTTCCCCAACATTGTCATCAAAGGCTCCGAGTTGCAGCTTCCCTTCCAGGCTTGTCTGAAAGTGGAGAAGTTTGGAGACCTGATCCTGAAAGCCACAGAGCCTCAGATGGTGCTCTTCAATCTCTATGACGACTGGCTCAAGACCATCTCGTCTTACACAGTGAGTTTACATCCATCCTAAAAGATACTCAGACAGAAATTAAATGATCTCTTTAAATTTATTAATCTGCTTGTTTTTTCCATACACCTTCCTTCTCTCTCTTATGTTCAAACACAATAAAATAAACCTCCCTCAGACAGACATCAACTTTTGCACTGTATAAATAGTTGGTCTCTTCCATTTCTAGGCTTTCTCCCGACTCATCCTCATCCTCAGAGCACTTCATGTCAACAATGACCGTGCCAAGGTGATCCTGAAACCAGATAAGACGACTATCACCGAACCCCATCACATCTGGCCCACTCTCACTGATGAGGAGTGGATTAAAGTGGAAGTGCAGCTCAAGGATCTTATTCTGGCTGATTATGGCAAAAAGAACAAGTAAGTGCTTAGAACAGAGTAAATCTGTGATCAGTACAGCTTATAGTTTGGGTAGTATGTTGATACTACACTGTTTTATGCTTTAGATTCTATTGCTGTTTTCTGGTCTTTGACATACAAAATATTAATTGCCTACAGATCATTCATCACTGTACAGCTCTGATCATCACTGTACAGCTCTGAATAATTGGCAGTGATAATGCTAATGACTGACATTGCACTTTTTAAGCCCCTGTTTTACTGTTTAACTTGTCTTCATCCAGTGTCAATGTGGCGTCACTGACCCAGTCAGAGATCCGTGATATTATCCTGGGTATGGAGATCTCAGCTCCATCACAGCAGCGCCAGCAAATTGCTGAGATTGAGAAACAGACCAAGGAGCAGTCACAGCTCACTGCCACTCAGACTCGGACAGTCAACAAGCACGGCGATGAAATCATCACCTCCACCACCTCCAACTATGAAACCCAGACGTTCTCATCCAAGACAGAATGGAGAGTCAGGTATGAAGGTTTAGTTAAAATGTCATTATGTTGTTTCACTTATCAACTTTACTCATCAGAAAGCAAAATGCTTACACTAGCATAGTGTAGTATTCATTACTAAAATACTGATATTGGTGTTGTCATCAATGTTCAACTTTAGAGGAATCCCAGTATTTGTAAAATTAGATGATTCAGATCATCTAATCTTAAGTTAGCATTTGATACTGCTTCAGCTAACATTTCTATGGATTATTTTGGTAGACGTAAATTAGCATAATATGAATATATCCCTATAGTGTAAATAAAACTTTAATGAAATATGATTTCTATCAGAGTTGAATCAGATTTTGATCAGTAATGCAGGTATATACAGTTCCTCCCATGATCCTACTACTTCACAATATTGTCATTGTTTTGATTAAGAGGCCTTTATCAGCAGAAATGATCTCAATATTCAGTAGAGTAGCTACTTTGCTCTCCAATTCACTTGACTTAAATGATCTTTGTTCCTCTCTCAGGGCCATATCTGCAGCCAACCTCCACCTGCGAACAAACCACATCTACGTATCTTCTGATGACATCAAGGAGACCGGATACACCTACATCCTGCCCAAGAACGTCCTCAAAAAGTTCATTTGCATCTCAGATCTGCGAGCACAGGTGTGTATGAGACTCCACTGTTGCAGTTCATAGACAAACACATGATTCATCTCTTGTGTACTGATAGTGACTGTGTCTGTGGTGTTCCAGATTGCAGGCTACCTGTACGGGACCAGTCCACCAGACAACCCCCAGGTGAAAGAGATCCGCTGTATCGTCATGGTGCCACAGTGGGGAACTCACCAGACAGTCCATCTGCCCAATCAGCTGCCTGGACACGAATACCTTAAGGTAAAGCACAGGCTTAGCTCACGCTATAAAAGGCTTTCATTAATATTCATTTACCACTTTTTTAAAATAGTGCAATTTTTAGTGTCCACATTGTTAACTTATGTTCTGAAACAGGAAATGGAGCCCCTCGGCTGGATCCACACTCAGCCTAATGAGTCACCCCAGCTCTCCCCCCAGGATGTCACTACTCACGCCAAAGTCATGGCCGACAACCCCTCCTGGGACGGAGAGAAGACCATCATCATCACCTGCAGGTAGGTTTCCTCACAGTATCCTCATCTTTCAGTTCAGTTTGGTATGCTTTATTGATATTGATCTAAAGGAAATTAACAATATTGCAAAGGCTTTGAGTTCAGTTAATAGTAAAAGCCAAAAATAACAAACAAAATAGACTGTTACTGTAAGACAAGTAATATATTACTATGTTTCGAAGCCAGACTCTTATCTGCGTACTTGTTGCATATTGATGAGTAATTGTTTCAAAGCAAACGAAGAAACTTAAAAAGCTGCGGTGTGTGTCCCCCACCCCCGTTTTTCAGCTTCACTCCAGGCTCGTGCACACTCACAGCCTACAAACTGACACCCAGTGGTTATGAGTGGGGTCGGCAGAACACAGACAAGGGTAACAACCCCAAAGGCTACCTGCCATCGCACTATGAAAGGGTGCAGATGCTGCTCTCTGATCGCTTCCTGGGCTTCTTCATGGTGCCTGGCCAAGTCTCCTGGAACTACAACTTTATGGGTCAGTAGCTGTGTTTTCTGTTTTTATAAGGTGAACAGTTAAATGTGCGGTCTGATGGGTTTTATGATATTTTGTGTGTCCTCAAAGCACACACCATGTTCATTACAGAAATCAGTACATTGACATTTCCACTGTGACCTAGGTCTGATTTTTATGGATTTTCTTTTTACTTCAGTTTTTTTTCTTTTTCCATACAAACCATAGAATGCAAACAGTAAATGAGTTTGCAGAAAAAACTTTACATTAAACTCAACATTGTGTTTTACTGTGTTTCTATAGGTGTACGCCATGATCCCAACATGAAGTATGACCTGCAGCTGGCCAACCCCAAAGAGTTCTACCACGAAGTCCATCGGCCTTCGCACTTCCTAAACTTTGCGTCCTTGCAGGAGGGCGAGATCTATAATGCAGACCGTGAAGACATGTTTGGCTGAGAGTGTATATTCTGCACGTGACAGATTTTGTAGATAGCTCTGCCCGAATCCTGATGCGCCGGTCTAGAACAGCTCGTGTAATATTTCTATTGAACACATGTAACTGTGATGTTTGGAAATTTTAATGTAAAGGCTAAAGGTCCTTTTAGGAGTCTGTTAACTTTTTGATATTTTCTACAAATGTTATTTTTCCCCTTACACTCTTAGATGTTTCCGTGACGTTCTGCAAAAATATGCAGGCTTTGATTTTTTTTTTTGTGGCTTCGTATACATTCAAGCATATGTGCATTTGTGTGTAGTTTTCAGTACACAAATACATCTGTGTAAAATTTGACTACATGGGTTTAATAAGGGTCAGGACTTCCCCTCAGCCCTTGCAAGAACTGAAACTGAAAGTTGCATCTTCCTGTGTGAAGCCCATTACTATGTTGTACTGTACATCTCGTGACAATGTAACTTGGGTTTAAATAAAGATTACACTTTTTTTAAATAATATCTGTCTACTCTGATTCCAGTCATTTTCTAATATTCATGAGGTAAAACCCAAAGGGAAGTCGAGGTACTTTTGTTCAAGAGGAAATGTATTTGAACTTCTCTCCTGCAGGGAAGTTAAAGGTCAACACTGCAATCAGGTTTCAGTAACTTTAGTGACTAATGTAACGAACGTATTTACTGTTTATTTTGTCTTATAAAGGTGCAGGTTTCTGAGTCATTCGGCCACTTTGAATTTAGAGTTAGCGCTTGACATTTAGTGGACATCTATAGGTAATTATTGTTATTGGAAAGGAAGTGCGCTTTTTACGCTCTGGTGCATGCGTCAGTATGCACGACCTGGCAGGCGGGTTGGCGCATGTAGGTTTGTGTGGGTGCTGGGATTACATTGGTCAGGCGAGGAGGAGGATCCTGTAGTGAACACAGCTCTCATCTGTGCAGTCTACTAAATACATAGTACTCCGTGTCCTTGTTTTTTTTTATTTTTTATTTTTTTATTGCATGCCTGATCGTGACCACACCATCAAATACATGACGTGGTGTGGTCATATGTGAGTTTGTAACCTGCGATCCAGTGTCGGTTTCGATATAGTTAGCGGATAACAAATGAAGAGCATGTAAGGAATGCCACTGGTGTCAGACATGGAGGAACCCGAGGCGCATTCAGAAGCCAAACCCACGGAGAGCTGCTGCTTTGACAGGACGTTCGCGGCTTTAACCGTGGATGATGTTTATGAAATCGCTAAAGTCATCGGGACGGAGGTGGAGAAACTTATCGACGGCTTCGGTAAAGACAGCGTCGTGGGTCTGGTGCCGAAAATAGTGAAAGTGTTGGAGCTGCTTGAGAGCTTCGCCTCCAGGAACCACGCACACAAACTGAAGGAGGAGGAACTGCTGAAGACCTTCGAGACCCTCCAGCTACAGCAACAGAAGAAACGCGGAGGGAAAGACAACGACGAGGACAACGAGAAGAATGACACACGGGTGAGATAGAGGAACACCCCCAGCAGTGTAACCCCAGCATTTCCCAATAAATAAAAACACGTATTTGACTCGTTTCGGTGTGTTATACCAGTGGTACACCTGTGTGACAGTGCGTGTCTGTCAGTGGGTCGTGACAGACATTATGCTAAGCTAGCTAGTTTAGCTCCATGGCCGACGCCGTCTCTAAAACATCACATTCAGAGTGTGTCTAAAGGTAAAACATGAGACGTGAATGTAAACGCATAAATAAACCTAGTTCTAATGTGTTAGCTACTTTTGAGGCGTTAACAATAACCAATAAACCGGGCCAATGTGTTCCGTGTTAGCTTAAGCGTTAATACTCCAACGTTATCCCCAAAACTAGCCACGCCGTTAACCGTCGCCACGGCAACTGCGGCACCTTGACATAATTCAAGCAGCGTGACAAGAAAATAATAATTACGGTTAAAATTAAGTTAGAGTTAAACTTAACTTCTTTCCTAGCTGTATACACTGATCAGCTCTAACATTCTGATCGCTGACACTTTCATTACAATGGGATCTTTCAGTGGGTTGAATATATATCAGGGTTATTAAAGTAAAAGTCTGTGAGATTAATTCAGCTTTTGATTATGTCATGTAAAGGATGTGTGACTATATTATCAACAATGACAGTTTTGTGTGAAACCACTTTAAACTCACTTTGTGACAGGAAATCTGAATTGGGGATTACAGAGATACGTGTGTTTGTTTTTATATAGAAGTCCATAAAAAAAAAAAAAAATCATCTATTCATTATAGTACCAAGACAGAAGTGAATCCCCAATCTGTTAAAATTGCTCCCAATGTTTCTTAATTCCCTGTACTGTGCAGTGGTGAGAATATTAATTATTTCATTTCAATGGTACATTTCACTGGGTTGGATATATTAGGCCTCAAGTGAACATTTACTCCTAGAAGCTGATGTGTTGGAAGCAGCAAAATGATCAACTTAAGGAACTGAGTCACTCTGACAAGGTCCACATTGTAATGATGATGACTGGGTAAGAGCATCTCTACAACTGCAGGTCTTGTTGGGTGTTCCTGGTCTGCAGTGGTTAGTACCAACCCAAAATGGACTAAGGAAGAACATCCCAATCTCAGATCAATTGATCATCTGTGGGAGGTGTTGCATACATAAATCTGACCCATGGAGGTCCACCTGTCTACTTCCAGGACTTCAGGGATCTGCTGCTAACATCTTGGTTCAGATACCACAGTACACCTACAGAGGTCTGGTGAAGTCTAGGCCTCAGATAAGAGATGTTTTTGTGGAAAACGGTTGGACTTAGACAGTATTAGACAGGTAGTAATAATGTTCTGCTCCCATAGATGTTTGATTGGTTGAGATCTGGTTGTTGTTCTGTAGATACTTTAGGTAGGTACAAACCACTTTACACTGGAAATGAACACCAAAATCTGGAGATGATCTGACCCAGTGATTTGACCAACACAATGTCTCCCTCGTCAAAGTTGCTCAGGTCCATGCTCTTGCCATTTATGCTGTTTCTAACACATTGCCTTCAAGGTCTACATGTTCACTTACCTCCTAATACATCCCGCCCACTGACAGGTTCCATTGTAATGAGATAATCAAAATTAATACCACTTTTCCTGTTAGCGGTCAGAATGTTATGGTTTATGTGTTTATAACTTATACATCTCTCTAACTGCAGCACGCAAAGCTCTCACAACCTTTGGATCATTTTATTAGTTGGCAAGACAACATTATTACTTGTGTCATTATTTACTGTGGGAAAAGTAATTAACGTTTTATTCATGAATAATTGCAAAGCTGTGGAATTTTAGATATTCATAAGCCCAGTGAATGACCCATTTGGCCTAATAAATGAAAATAAAGTAGCTTATGTGGGTTAAATTGGATTTACACTGGCATAAAATGTGTGCAGTAGCCTATACTCTACAAATCCTCCTAAACAGCCTAAAGTTAATGCTTATACATTACAAAGTCACAACCCATACATATGCTTGGGATCCATAGAAAGTAGCTTTCATTCCTTCAGTCTAAATATCTCGGCCACTATGTGGGTCATGAAATAGGTAAACAATTTACTTCTGCTGTGACCTGAGTGATGACTGAAGGAAGTTGGTACTTTAACAGGAACGTGATGGTTTATGAGCAGACCTAAGTGCTGTTTGTTTGATAGTCCAACTGGTTAATGTTTGGAAGTGTTTAGAAATTTTCTATTCATGTCATCAAAATCATAGCAACACCCAGTAGAATTTTGGTCAGTGATGTACAGTATAAAACCTGACTGAGGTGTCCTTCGGTTCATTTTTAAGGCTTAATCTTTTTATGACTATCAGTACAGTTTGTCACAATCATTGCTGAGATAATACAGAGGAGAGGTCCTGTCTCTCTTGAACATCTGTAATGACTTAAAAATATGACACACCCGGCTGCACATAGCCAATTTTGCTAAGGCCAAGTTCCTTGATGCTCTAGAGATTTTAGCAGCGCATAGGTTTGTCGTTACATCAGTATAATGTGTATGTGTCATTTCCCTCAGGGTTTCTGTTTTATATTTTGTGTGCTCTTTTACAGGATTTGCAGCAGAAGGAGCAGCAGTTCAGGAGGAGGTGTGAGGAGCTGCAGCTGCAGGTGCAGCAGCTGCAGGAGGACAAGGAGGAGCTGCACAGTCGGCTGAAAGGCAGCTATGCAAAGGAGGGTATGGCCCAGAAATTAAACACTCTTATGGTAGTTTTTAGATAACTTATAATAAACATAGCAGATATCACAACAACAGTCTTGGCGTGATACTCTAGAAGAGAATAAGATGTACACCAACATCTTTTCAGTCAGGATCTGGTTACACTATGAATGGATCGATGAGTCCAATAACACCTTGCTATATACAGTCTTTAAATGAGCAATCAACCCCTAAGTTAGCTGCCAGGTTTTCTACTACTGCTATGCAGCCCCAGGAATACATATATAGGTCAAGTATTTACCATGAAAAAAATCTCCACAGACTTAAAGCAGTGGGTTAACGGTCACTAACATACTGCAGCTAAAACCAGTCAAACTGGTTGTTGAAATGTTTGCAATGCAAAATTATCTGTGATGGAGCTGCAGACCTGCTCTGTTATTGGTGCAAACATGTAAGAGGCAAAATTAAAGGACACTGACAAAGTGAGAAGTTGCATGAAATACCAAAAAACAGAGTGAAACAGAAAATGTATTATTTTCTCTTGTTTCATATATACGCTGATCTTTCCCAGCATGTTGATGTTTCCACAGTAATGTGAACCAGATGGTGGAGTCATAATTCTGACTCGTTTTCTTCTACTGACAAGAAAAATATGCTGTCTTGATTCATTTGAGGTCAAAGAGCCATGTGGCAGGTGAATGTTACCATTCATTTGACATCATGAATATGACAACTCCTTCAGACTCCTAGGATTTATTTGGCCAACGTCAAGCTGTTTAATGAAATAAATAATCTGTCATTTAGTTTCTCATACATTATATGATTTGAAGCATTAGAGAAATGGTTCACATGTTCACACCTGCATGAATGCTATCTAGAACTCCAGATAGGGCTAGTTTTATTTGGTTTGGAGGTTTAGTCATGTCTGAAGAATATCAGCTATGTTTGCTTTATTTTGTCTTGTGAAACCCAACGTATATCTAAACTCTTAACTTTGGATCGGTCTCCCTACAGTGCGGTCTGTGGGTTGTCTACGTTTGCATAGATTTTTGTTTTCTAAAGTTTTTTTGTGTTATCTGACTGGACATAATTGATCATGTATCATATATAGGTAACTAGTTTTAAGGTTATGGTTTAAAAACTAATTTGTGTCACGTGAACTTTTGCCTCTAATATCTTGAGGAAGTAAATGCCCTGATGCTTAAATTAGCTCCTATCTATAGTTTCATTTTTAGAGCTGGTTTTATTTCCGGTAGTAGACATGGTTAGTACAGACATGTCTGACTCTGTTGTATGTTTTTATAACCTAAATGAGATCATCTTCTTATTTTTTGAGCCTGATTTTCTGCATGATAGATTACGTAATACCACAGATGAGTCCACCACTATACTGTATCTTAGGGATGGACGTTTTAATTACTTTTACCAGAGCTCTTACTTATACTTTAAACGGTTCTTAACAGTTCTTCAGACATTACTCAGTATGTGCAGTACACATGCAGAAATATTGTAGCAACTATTAGTTCTGCATCTCTGTGAAGTACAACATAACTCTCCCTCAAATTAAAATTAAAAATTAAAAAAATAATTTACCTATGCATTGCAATTTTGACTAATTGACTGACAGCTAATGCACATCTCTACTGTATTTAATATAGTTATAGCAGTTAGACTATTATATCCATCCATTTATAATCCTGACTTTTAAAGTGTTATGTGATGTATATAATATCCAGTAGTGTGATGATGATGATGATAATAGGTCCTCTTCACAGCAGAAAAGTAGCAACAAATGTGTTACTAATTATATGTCAAAGCAGTGTATGAAGTTATGAAGACATGATTATTTACAGCTTTGTTTTTCATCCATGACTTGTTCAAAGTTTGGTATGTGGATCCTCTGTTTTCCATGCTTTACCCTTTGCTGCTGTGTTGCAGATCGTGTGCAGCGTCAAGAACGAGAGGTGATGCTGAAGCTGAAGGAGGTGGTGGACAGGCAGAGAGATGAGCTTAGAGCAAAAGTCCAGGAGATAACCACCATCTCCAAAGAAGTGGAGGCGGTAAGGAGACACAAATGCATGCATGACCATTCATCTGCAGGTTCACACTGACAAACAGATGAACAAGCATGGGCAGCAGCTCTCGCATGAATTAGTATTAAATAACCTAGCTGTTAAATGCTAAGCTGTGTTTCATTATTTAAAGTTTTCTTCTTCCCACTCCTTTTTGAGCAATACTTATTGAATTTATTTTGTTATTACTGATGTACATGGCAATTGCTGTAGTGTCTTGATCACCTCTATTTATTAATGTATTTGCTCTGCTATTAGTTCTTTGTACTCATAAAAGTTTTGTTTTTTCTTCTGCTCGACAAAAATAATGAATAAATGAATGAATGAATGAATTATTTCTTCAGATCAGAGGCAGGTTCTAGGTTTTAAGACTAAGGATTGGAGTGGAATCTGTTGAGATCTGTAAGACATAAACACACAGACACTAATTTGTCTATTGCCCTGGTTACAAAGGTCAGTTTCCCTTAAGGCTTGACACCTATTCTCATAAAACATAATTTATTGTGTTGCAGTTATGGTCACATTTAAATTTTTTTAATGTTCACACATTAAAGATTTTGTACTAAACACAGTTTCACTGTCACGTATAATATGTAGTATCAAAGGATATGTGACATTATGTAAAGCACAGCAATAAAAACACTAAACGACAGAAACAACATAAAATAGCGCATTTACCATCTGGGAAAGAGTTCAGAGATTATCCACATAGTCACTGCTTGAGGATTAGGCTGCACTTTTTAGACCTGTCAGGGCAGTGTTTCAGCCCCTCTCTGCTCTTATGTGAGTGTTTGTGTGATTTCTTTGTTGTTCTCTTTAATGTTAGCACGTGTCTGGGCATGTTTAGGTACCAAATCACATGATTTAAATAACAGCCATAACTAGGCGTGTGTCTGTTAAAAGCTTTGTTTTTTGTTTCCAGTCAGTTGACTTGAATGAAAGACGGCGTGTCAAAATGCAGCTCATGCTCAGCTCAGCAAAACAAGTTTCTGTGTTTGCTCAAATGAATTCCATGGATTTTTTCATCCTCAAAATGAATGCTACATTTGTCTTGAAATGATGTTGCCTCATTCCTCTTCCTGCTATACATGCAGTCATCTCAGCCCAATTTGTGTGTTGATGATATCATAAACCACACAATAAAAACAGGATCTTTTAGCCCATCCATGTTTTGTCTTGGGTTTAACTCCATTAAACAGTGGAAAATATGAGAATTCAAAACCCATGTAAAGCTGTAACCCTGTATAATCGTGTGTACTTCACTATTTATGTTGACTATACTTAATTTACATTTTCTTTGAATGTTTGCAGCTCCAGGAGCAGTTGGAGCGATTCATGAAGATGAATGCAGAATTAAGACACAAGCAGAGCGTGCTTCAGACTCAGCTGAAGAGCACTGTGGAGAGAAAGGCCGACATGGAGGCCGACCTGAAAGAGAAGAGCAAAGAGATAGAAAACCTCCAAGCACTGCTGGACAGAACAAACAGCAACACCCTTGTATGCATGTTACATTTCTGTATTCTTCTGTTATTACATGTATGCATCATTCTAACTGTTAAAATTGCTATATAGCTTAAGTGAATCTGATGACTTTCTGTTTTCCCATCAGTCCAGTCCAAGTCAGTCAACTCAAAAGTCAACCAAAAAGTCAACACGTGACCAAAAGGATCCTGATATGCCGTGCTTCACCAAGAAAGAAGTGCGTGACATTATTTCTGAGAGGAATGAGCTTAAAACCAACCTCTTTCTGGTGCAGGAGGAGCTTAACTACTATCAGAGGTGGGCTGACTCTGTGTCTGCAGTGTTTAATTTGTAAATAAATAGCACAGAGAGGATGTAGTTCAGGGAAATGTCAGGGGGAAAAGTCACAGAACTTATGAAAACATATACAATCCCTGATGCAGATTGGACGGCAGCTAGCAGGGGCTAACTCTGAAAATTAAACAAACATACACTAAAACTGTAATCACAAATAAAACTGTATTCATTCACATTAAATAAGCTACTTGTGCTGCTGCTATTAACACAACCCTGAATGCTTGGGGTCTATTTAACTTACTGGGTTGAAGAAATTCAACTATTTTGATGATCTTTTTGATATTTTTTAACTTTAATTCTTGTGATTGTGGTTGAACTTGCAGTGCAGTGACAGAACTTCCTGATTGGCGTTATTGACTACATGTTCTCCCTCTCCTCTCTTTTATTTTAAATCTCATTTAAACGTATCCAAAATAGGCAAAAAAAACGTGTTTACAGGAACCTTTGTAGGTAATGAGAAATAGTGACAGAGATAACATGAACATCCACACAAAATATGTTTGCTGATTTTGATAGTGACTAAGGAGGTGCTGGATGAATCAAATAGTGAAGCCCTGCGTGAGTAACTCATTTGCATGTCAGCGTAAATGATAATGTGTGTGTTGTTTTTTCAGGGAGATCTTGAACGAGGAAAGATGTCCTGGTTTCCTGTTAGAAGCCGTTCGCTCCGTCATCAAAAAAAGGAGAAAGCTCATCAAGGCTAAGATGCTTGGAATTCCTGCGAATGAATGCAGCAGGTCTGCTTTACAACAACAACAAAAGAAAAATCACACATATTATTTTCATATCCAGAGCCAATGTCAAAAATAAAATGAAGCTGCAAAAATTTGATTCTTTTATTTTTCCCCCTAGTGACGAAGAGGAGAAGAGTCCTCTGTTCGGGCAGACAGAAGTTGATGGCACTGAAGTTGATGACACTGATAAACCAGCGGAGTCACGCATTCGCAACCTGTGAGTACAACATCAGCCTACACGGCGCTACCTTTCAACATTATGAAACACTAATGCTTCCAGTTGGCGTTAGTTTTTCTTTTTTTCTGCTCAGATTTACTTAAATGTATTTGAACAAAGTAGACATGACATTTAAGGATGTCAGCTAGCGTCTGATGTGTGTTTGTGTTTATACTAACTTTGACAGAGTTGTCAAATTATAGAGGGAGAGGAAATGGGTTTGCTGCTGCAGTGTGTTCTCTGGTTATCGTAAACATCTGTGGCAGACCAAACCCACAGCCATGTCATGAACACACACAGCGCCACTCCCTACAGTGATTTGTCCAATGAGGAGCTCATTAATAAATAGGCCAGTAAGTGTTTTGGTGTGCTATCAACTATGTGTTTATGGGGCAGAGATTAGACTGATATCACAGAGGATTTCTGCAGACAGGAAGGCGGAGGATTATCTTACTCCATTTTCTCCAGCCAGGGAAAGGGAAATGCATAAAAAAAAAGTCCAGAGGCAACAATGAACTCAGATGTCCCTTCAAAACTGAAACCTGGTGGCCTCAAACAAAACCACTTTTTAATATTAATAATAAAAAAAAAAAGGTTTATATGAAAGTATTATTTATCAGAGGATATTAACTGAGGTAAAGGTAGGTGCAGGGAAGGAAATCTAACTTTGGACAAGCACTTTCCATTCTGGACTGAATAAAGACTCTTATAGACAGCCCATGTCTTGACAGGATGTAAAACACAGCTGGTTAAAATGTACTTTTTAGCTTTATTACACAAATATATCATTAACTGTGGAAAAGTGGGAAAGTATTATAGTAATTGTATATTTTATAAAACTATTTATAAACTATTTTTAGCAAAACGTCTCCAAATTGAAGCCTGTACAGAAGATAAAAAGCAGGCTGAATTAAATTAATAAAAATTTAAAAAAGTCCACTAACATATAGCTTTTGTCTTAAAGGTGAAATTGTAACGTTTCCCATAAAGTTGGAATAAAATATTTTTACCTCTTTTCATGAAATGATAGTGACGATGTGATTTATTGTAATTAAAGTGTAATTGAAACTCAGTATGTAATCATAGCACCTGGTCAAAGGTGATTACTGATGGGTATAAATAGGAATAAAAAGAGGAATGGGTCTGAAAACAGAATTATTCCAACTTTATGGGCAACAGTGGACAATTAGCAAGAATTTGCATTGATTCTTGGGTCAAAGGTCTGTAGCAATACTTATTAGCTCCGACTCTGATCAGATAATAGAAACATGATACCCAGTTGTAGCTGCTATTTTTCACCCTTTGCTACAACAGGTGGTATATTAACAGCCAGGCAACATTATGTATTGTTTTCAACTGTCAGATACAACTTATTTTTATTCTATATTCTGTGCAAAGTACAACAGTGGCAAGACATTGAGGTGAGAGGGCGTCTCCTGATTTGAGGGTCATATTTCCAGGGTGCGTGATGTCAAATGTGTGACACTGAAATAAAAAAACAAAAAGGAATCTCATCACTGCCTGTTTGAAGAGTTCATTGCCTATTTTTTTTGTGACGTTCCCACTTTTTAAAACCCATATCAGCTATAATAATGCAGCATGTGTATGGGTTATGGTCAGGGTATGGGTTAGGGTTTATGTGTGTCTATGTAATACAACTTTTATTACATCCAGAGAGAGATACAGCCTTAAAACAGTGATAAAAACACACCACAGACCTCATCTGTGAACCAAAGCCCTGGTTTCATGTCTCTGATGCTGTCTCTGTCCTGAGGTCTTTATCAACTCTGGCCTATATTTAGCGTAATCCCTCACAGCAGATCTGACCTCAGGCCTGTCTGTCTTTTCTACTCCGTCGCTGCAGCTTTGGCTTCCTGACGCGATCTGGCAGCGGCCGGAGCCCCTCCCACATGAGCAACTCCGCCTCCACCTGGGAGATCATTGGAGACTCTGAGGCCAATGAGGACACGGAGCAACAGTCGTCTTCCTGAACCTGGTACTGACCTGCAACCAAACACCCTTTTCTGTCACAACGTATTCCTCAGCTCGTATCAGAACGTCTGGCTCATGCTGAGGACAGAAGGACATTTGAAAACACTGGGTGTGAGCGACACAGAACATTTTGTCTTATTTTTTTCATTTCCTTTTGTTAAATTTCAGTCTTATCCTGATCCCCCCTTGTTTTTGTCACAGTGTATAAGGTACAATGTACCGCAGTATTAAGAGGGAAGCATTTTAATATGGCCCGAAAGCTTCTTCCTTGTGTATGTACAGTGATGTTTTAGTGTGCATTTTAGAGGGAAGATTTTTCTTTTGTCATTGAATTCTTAAAAAAAACCAAAACATAACAGATATTTATGTAAATTGTCATACATTACATACCAAAGACATCACAACAGTATATGTTAAAGTGATACTATCTACTATTAAAATGTGGAAAAAGTGTCTAATACAGAGTACACCACTGTTCCACAAGAGGGCATTGGTTTATTTTAACAAGAAAACACACATTCACACATATTAGTCATATAACTTTTACCTCAGCTGGGGTGTTTTTAAGCCATGTATTAACTAATTATGTTTCATGATTGAAGCATGTACATGATTAAGTAGAAAGTAACTTAACAATCTTCTTTGTGTTGGTAGTGAGTACATTTAAACTCACTGAGCCTTAATTTTACTGCTTGTGCGGTGAAAATGTATTCTCTTAACTCATCAAACTTTGCACGGAACCAAAGTTGTTGTTGGTGTTTTACTTGATGGTGGTGCCATAGTGTGCATGTGTACACAGGTGAGTGTATAGACATGTATTCTGGTGGGTGGATGAGCCGCTGCAGATTAATTTCTTTAAATGGAAGAAGTTAAGTGCTTTTTTTTTTTTTTGTTGAGATGCAGTAGTGTGTTTTTAGTCTTCAACACATTTAGTTAATGAATTTAAGTCACCATGTTCTGTATTTCTGATCTTTCTGCTCCTTCTAAACATCTGACTGTAGTCACTACACAAGATGTGACAAACTGCTGGTATTGTATTTCATAGAAGAGGCGATGTCTTCCAATTAGATCATGTTTTACTACAATACTCCATTTGCAATTTATTTTTGTAAACATGATTGTAATGACTATTTTGCTGACAAAAGCAGACCTCAAATCTCAACCACCATGTGAAATTTATTGCAGATGTGATAATAAATCAAAACATGGCTTGTCTGTGATGGTTCATTTAATAAAATATAGCTGAATGAACGCATTATGGTCTTTTTTTTTTTAAGTTATGAAAAGGAAAACATTACAGAAGCTCAGAGTGAACCACGTGACAATTTTCTCTGATTTTCATGACTAATAAGGAGGAACCAAGGCACTCTTCATCATTTCCTGGAAGACTTCAACAATAGCTTCTGGGAAAAAGGTGAACACTATGGGTGTGTGTTGTGTTGGGAGTGTGTGAGTGTCCAACTTATGTGTGCGGCTAATTTGGTGCGTTAGTGTTCGTCCATCTTTAAAAAGCTCTGTGTCTGGCTGAATAGCAGGAAGTGGCTCTGACTTCCCCAGGAAATGGGGAACCTCGACCCCTCTCGCTGCTTTGGAGCTGCAAGACAACTCATGGGAGAGACGGAGAGGGAGAAGGGGAAGGAGGGAAGGGTGGAGGACAGACAGAAAGACAGACACTGGTAGACCAAAGTCAGAGAAAGAAAGGACAGAAGAGGAGAGTCTGGAGCAGGCTGAAGAGAAAGGATCAAGATAAAGTTGTAGACTTTTATTTGGTTTCTAACATGGTGGAGATGAAGCTTCTCCTCCAGGCTGTGGGTGCTCTGCTCTGCTGTTCGCTGTCCTCCTCAAACACACTGGACCCTGCAGGGAAAAACGTCTGTCGCAGCCTCAGGTACAATTTAACTTTAACAAAGAAAGAAAATCAAGAAGGTGAAAGTGGACACATGGGATTCATAATGTTCATTTGACAGATTCCTCCATCTTTGGAGTCAGCTCCACCTCATCTATTTGTACAATAACAGCAACATGGAGTCGAAGTACTACATTAATGACCAACTTACTCATTTTGAGTAAGAAAAAGTCAAATATTATCTTATTGTCGTAACTATTTTGAGTGTTAATGGTATTTTTACTCCATAAGTTGAGTACCTTCATTTTATGGATCAAACGAGATATTTGAGGAGGTCATATTTGCTGGTAAATTGACATATTTCATCATTTTAGATGACATTTTATACATAGTAACCAATCAGTTAATCAAGTAAACACAATTAAATGTAAATTAATTGAAGGCATTTTTCTTTTGTTTAATGATCTTTTTGTGTTAACAGAATTTGTCAATTTTTCCTCAATTTTCTCAGATATTCTGTAAATTGTCCCATATTTATGCACTAGTTGACATTTGTCTTGTATATTCAGGGACCCCTCCACTCTAGAATGTTGCACTGGATGGCGTCAAGAAGGAAAAGACTGCATTATACGTGAGTTAAACTGTTCAAACACAGCAGCTTTTAGATACTGTTTATTTTACTGGCTCCATGTTGGCTTTGTGTGTTCTGAGTTGTCATTCACTGTGTGTGTAGCTGTGTGCGAGGGCGAACAGGCCTGTCTGAAGAATGAGCTGTGTGTGAAGCCTGGAGTGTGTCGCTGCCCACCTGGATACTTCGGCGCTCACTGTAAAACACGTGCGTAAAAACATCCTGAGTTCCTTGGTTTGTGTCCAGCTGGAGACCATTGTTGCTTTTCACCATCTCTCTTTCCACTTATTTCCTGTGATTTTATGAGTATGTATATCTAAAGGTACAAAATGGGCTTAAATATCACTGAACTGACACACATCCCATAGTTGATTTGCACAGTTTAAGCTCAGGGTTTATAACTACCATCAGTCCATTTCTTTTACAATATAGACTTGTACATGTTTTATATATATTACATTCAACCATACTGTGACTTTGCAATGATTTATTCCAAAAGTACAACATTTTAGTCGTTCAAACAATGACATCAGTCTCACATCTGGAGGTTAGATAGATGTCATGCAGTGGTAGAATATCACTAACAGCTTTTACTTAAGTGTTGTGTGTTTAAGTACAAACATAATTAAAAATACCTGGATCTTACAGGACAGCGATGCAACAAACACATGATGATAATATAGAGCATGTTGCACTGCTGACAATTAAACTACCCCAAAGTACATAAAGTAGTTAAAATGTGCTTTGCCTTAAACATCTACACCAGTAAAATGTAACATTCACATAAATGCATCAAAAATCCAATAATATTAATATTATAAACACTTTTGCTTTTAATAATTTAAGTCCATTTTGCTCATTATACTTATATACTTAAGTAAGATTACGTACAAACTTGTGTTTTTCACCGTGTTACTCATCCTTATCTGAATTTGTCATCCATCTTACATGCTTTTGTTATTACCAGGTTGTCCCTCTGAGTTCTGGGACTCAGACTGTCGTCGGGGGTGTCCGTGTTATCCACACGGCCGTTGTCATCCTGTCACAGGTGAGTGCACCTGCAACACAAATCGGTGGGGTCCACTCTGCCAGTTCACTTGCAGGTGTGCACGCCACGGCCACTGCGACCCCATTTATGGAAACTGCACCTGCGATGAAGGCTGGTGGACGTCGACCTGTGCCAAACCCTGCCAGTGTGTGAGTGGGGGCTCAGTGGGCCCCAGCTGCGAACAGTTGACGGGACGCTGCCAGTGTCACAGGGGCCACTGGGGCCTGAAATGTCCAGTCAGTTGTAACTGTTACATGTCACAGTGCAATCAGAGGACTGGTGTGTGTGAGTGTGATCCAGGCTGGTGGGGACCCAGCTGTGACCGCAGATGTAACTGTGACCTCACACACAGCAGATGTGACCCGGCCAATGGGCAGTGCCTGTGCCAGCCGGGGTACCAGGGGCCCTACTGCAACAAGCCATGTGTACCTGGTACATATGGCAGCGGGTGTACGATGAGGTAGATGAGTGTGAAGGCATAAATGTAGATATCTGTGTTTGTCTCCTGTGTGTTTTTAATGCCTGTCTTTGTCTTCTTCTAAGTTGTGGTTCCTGTAAAGGCAACCAGACCTGCTCTGTCATTGATGGCACATGTGCTGCCTGTGATCCCGGTTGGAAAGGTACACAGTGCAACAGTTCCTGTCCATTCGGTTTTTATGGTGACGGCTGCAAGCAGACATGTCCACAGTGTAGGAAAAATGAGCCCTGTGACCCAGAAACAGGACACTGTGGGAGTTGTGACCCTGGATGGACTGGACCCAGGTATGAATGTCTGTCGTATAGCAATATGGTGTTCAGTTATACTGAGGTTTCAGCTAAAGAGATGCTCAGAAAAACATCATAATCCTGTAATGAGAATACTTTTAACACTGGTGCTTATAGCAGAATTAATAACTCCTATAGAATGTGTATTACTGTGATTACTGTGTATATTAAAGATCAGCAAACAAAAGAATGATGATGAGTGTTAGCATCAAATATTTCTCTTCAGATCAAAACATTATCTCATCTCAGCTGCACTGCCATGTATTGATGACATATAATGACTGAATCATCCAGGTTTTTTCTTTGTAAAGCGCCCTTCCTACTTTATGGACACTAATGGATGTAATTTTGGAAATAATAAACTGATCCAGTTTTGGTTATGATTTTGCTTTCTTAAAAAAAGTTGCACACTCATGAGGTTCATGCAATTTACAGTTAATGTGCAAATCAAACAAAACTAATGCCATGGTCATCTTAAGTAGTGCTCAAAAGAAGTACGTTTTAAAAATACTTACTGATAATATTTTTTCATGTATCTTCTCATTTGTGAAATAGCCAGTGTGTGTCCTTTCCATGGACTCTGAACTGAGGGTGTGTCTTTGCTTATTACTTGACAGTTTGTGCTGCCCACACATCTCTATAAAAGTCTACTAAAGAGAAATTAGCTTTACCAATCACACATGTAGAAATTCTGATGTGTGTGGGCTGGTATAGAAAATGAATATAGTATAATCATAACTGTGTTTCATCAGATGTGAGGAGACCTGCTCTAATGGCACTTATGGAAAGGCTTGCAGCTTCCTGTGTAACCCTTGTGTCAGTGGTCGCTGCCATCACGTGACAGGAAAATGCATCTGTGAGCCGGGTTTTCAGGGAGAAAGGTGAGAAAGTTTTCTTTTCCTTTTTAAAACACACAGACAGGTTCATTTAAGCACTGATATATAATGTGAGGAAAGTCCTACACTACTCCAACATACCTTTTTGATGGTGTTCTATCTGTTTTGGCTTTACCCATATGATATAGAACTATACTTTATTTTTTCTTTTGAGAGTATTATGTTTTATTTTAGAACAGTTCTTATTCATGTGTTTATAGACGCTAACCAGCACTTCTGTCATTTGGTGCATGTGCTGCTTATAAGTAGAACTGTCCCTTTAATTTGTTTTGTTTTGTTCTCATCCCACTGTCTGCTAGTCATCATCCTTTCACTATAAACCAAAACAGATGATGGCTCACCATTTATACAGTGGCTTTTTGTTTGTTGAGCTGCTGTAATTATGTAAATGGTGTTTTCCAGTTGTAACAGCAGCTGCCCCGCCCTACAGTTTGGCACTGACTGTTCCTCTGTCTGTAGCTGTGGAGAGGGCGTTGGCTGCAATGCAGTGACCGGAGCCTGCCCCAGCAGTACGTCTATCCATCCACCCCTCCATCCATTAGTTGTGAGTCGGAGCATATCCACCTGAAGGCCATCACATGTCTTTGTGTGTTTGTGTGTGTTCGTCAGGTATCCGCGGCGCTGTACTGGCAGGTGTGCTGGTTCCTCTGCTGTTGTTGCTTCTTGCTGTGCTCTTTTGTTGTCTGTGTTGTGGAGGAGGTCCAGCTGATGGCAAAGACAGGTCTTTACCTCACTTCCTTCTTCAGTTTTATGTCCACTTGACCTACGCATTACATCAAAACCTGGACTATCTTAAGTCAAGGGTGTCAAACTCATTTTACTTCACATACACAAAGGCCACATACAGCCCAATTTGATCTCAAGACCAGTAAAATTATAGCATCACTTATGAATAATGACCAAAAAAAAGTTAAAAAAAATGAAGTAAAAAGTAAAATTACAGTATGGAAATGTTTACATTTACAAAGTATTCTTAGAGAAAAATATGTGAACTACCTGAACATCCTTGAACAACCACGGATTTCTTAAGAAAAATAAGGGCAATTTTTTTTTTTTACAATGTTATGTCTGAGTTTATACTTTACATTTGTGCATTACAACTTACAGATCACAGTGGATCTACAAAGGTACAAAACATTTAGTAACAGGCATCTGGAACTGAAAAATATAGCATTTAATTTTATGATCAATTCAACCTGTTTGACTTGACTGTCAGTGTCGTCTGTGTACTTTTTGGACTTTGCATATTCATCCTGTGGGCTGGATTGAACCCTTTGGGCGGCTGGTTTTGGCCCATGGGCCATATGTTTGACACCCCTGCCTTAAACTGTTTCTAAAGATGTATCATAATATCATGCATAAAATGAAAGGGCTTGGATTTGGATCCATGTCATGGTCTTTTGTTTTACCTTTAAGCTCCAAACCTGAGCAAGACATTGATAAAGTAAAAGACAGAAACCAGTAACTGTAAATATTAACTTTATAGCTTTTATGTACAGTTGGATTTATCAGTGCATTTTAGGGGGAAAGGCCTCATGAGTTTCAGCTGTACGATAAACACAAATCACTACGCACCAGTATTGAATTCATTTGTTTTAGGGCGACTGTAGCTGAGGGTGGATGGTCAGTGCGCATGAAATACCATGTCTATAGTGTCCTGGCCAACATCGGCGCTGCTCTGCCCTGTATCTCCAATTGGTCCTCTGGCCTGCCTCGTGTCACTGGTGAGTCTCACAGAATAATATGTACATCATCTTACATCGTCATTTAATTCCAGCTTTATGGACAACAATGTAAAGAGTTAAGTTATTGTTTTATATCAAATCCCTGGTGATTAGAAAGTGGGTTACATCTGAATTGATTATTGAGGAAAAAGGTTTACGTGTTGAATATTATTGTCGTTACTCCACAGTTTTTTATCAGAGGGACTACTGCGTAAACTATGACCTTACAATAATATATTTAATTTAGTGAAAGGGTACCATGTACTTGGAAGTATTAGACATAAACACTTAAGTTGATTATATTTGAGTAACAAACCAAAAATTATGTGCCAAGTGGTTTGATTGGTAATGTAGGTGTGTTTGCAAATATTTCTGTATTTGAAGGAAATTTTATGGAAATTAGTAATGTGATAACAATACATTATATCTAAAACTGCAAAATTGAAAGCTCTTCAATCCCAATTTATAAAGTTCTTGATACAAAACTCTTCACAAATCACATAAAAAATGAAAGGGCTTTGATACAATCCTTAAGTCCTTATATACAATCCTCTCACATAGATGTAACTAGTAGTTTATTCTGTGTAATCTGTGTTTTCAGTTTCTCATCATGACCCAGAGCTGACGTTCAATCACAGCTTCATCGAGCCTCCTTCTTGTGGCTGGGTCGCAGAGGGCTCATCCTTCGACAGTGATGAGGAAGAGGCAGAGGCTCTTTACTGCATCCCTCCAAGAGAAGGTACGCTTCAGATTTCTCTCTTTTGGTGCTGAGACTGTAATATATTTCCTTATCCTATCTATCCCATCTGTTCTTCAAAGTGAGTTCCAAAACCTGGTTGTTTTTTGCCACTTAAATAACTACAAGTCACTGTCAACAACCAGTGGTGTATAAAATTATCTGTTTCCTGCCTCTTTTATATATATATACATATGTGTGTGTGTGTGTGTGTGTGTGTGTGTGTCAAATCCAGCTTGGAACAGGATTTTTATCACTTACTCTGGAAATTCCCATTCTTTGTTTCTGATCTATCTGATCTAACATCTGCTTTTTTCATTAAATCAGTTACTTGTTTGACATGTTGTCGAATGTTTGAGTGCCATCTGCTGGATGTGTTTTCTTGTTTTGTTTTTACTGATCTAACCTTTGCTCATTTTTCAATAAATTAGTTGATTATTTTCTTGATCGTTCAGTTAGCTGCTTGGTTTTATGAAATATCAGAATGTGGTTAAAAATTACTTTAAAGTTTACCGGGGTAGAAAAGTAAATTAACTGCAAAACATTCAAGGCTAGTGTCAGAAATCGATGCTTTTTTCTTAATAATCACTCACATTGGTTGCCAGTTAACTTATCTGATGACTAATTGATTAATATTATGACTCTCTAAAATGTTGCTCGTCCAATGAACTGGTAGAACCAGATCCTGTAGTCATACACTTGAGAATGATTATGTGAAAGGCTGTATCTGTTGCCAAAACTAAGGAGAACAGACAATAGATAATATTGTTTTACAAAAAAATGTATGACTCATAAGATCTATCTGCAGGTGCTTCAGGTCAGTACATACACAGAGCTTTGTCTTCTCACTCTTCTGTCTGCTTTTCTTGGACAGACATCCCAGCGGTGGCGGGCGGTGAGTTCCAGGAGATGGCCTCTAAATGTAACATGTTTTTAGACCCGACAGGCTTCAGCAGCGAGGACATCTCTTCACCCTTCAACATCCCACGAACCTCTAGCATAGCCAAGGCGAAGCGTCCATCCGTCTCTTTTGCTGAAGGTACTCGCTTCAGCCCAAAAGAGCGGCGTGGCTCCGCTCAGGATCCCAGCGCTCTCCCTGGACATCCTCGCACCAAACCCAAACCCACCTGGGGGATTTTGATGGTCTCGGCCCTGCAGAATCAGGGAGGTGCAGCTAAAACTAGAGATGAGGATGGAGGTGAGGGTGAAGATGTGGTGGATGTCCAGGAGACAAACAATCAGGAGTCAGTCTATGAAGGAGGGGAGCAGGATGTGGACAGAAATTCCACCACCCCATCCTGTGTCACACAAAGACCAACAAGGACCAACACTGCTCATAAAGGCAGCCACGTCCCAGCATGCACCACTGAGACTCAGACTGGGGTCGTGAATAAGGTCACTACAGTGTATGTGACGGTGGGTAAGGCGGGGCGGCCGGTGTCCAGGACAGAGTCAAGCTCAGAGGGTCCCGTCCAGGCCATGCTACGCAGACTGGGCAGCCTCCAGAGACAGAAAGAGCAGGAATCAGGCAGAACCAAGGTTAAGGGAGCTGAAGGGATCACCAAACCTCCCAGGAGGAAGCTCGGCGCTCGAGCCAGTGCGTGGGAGCAGGGGGAGCCGTCCGGAGGCGAGACCGGCATTTGTAAGCCCATCAGGAGGAAGCACGCCCACCAAAACTCCCCAGCTGACACAGTGGGTGGGAGTGACACGCAAGCATCAGACAGCAACACTCCCAAAAGGCCGCTGTCGTCCATTTTGAAGAGCGTCCCAGAGGTGGCGTCAACTGGAGACGAACAGGGCACAGGCCAAACTGAGAGCAACTACCTGACTGTTGGACCAGCAGGGGACGCCGTGAGCCTCACCGAGGTCATCACAAACCAGGGGGCAGTGGTCAGCGTGAACGATGAACCCTGCTATGAAAATGTCATCCTCAAACACTGAAGACCTCTGAGAGACTGCGTCATCAGCGGGACTGATAAGAATAGAACTGCACATTTATCACCTGCTGTTGTCGTAAAGTTTTCTACCTTATTTATTATTGTGTTATCATTATGTTTGTCATGTACATTTAAGGGTTTGTTATTCAAGTATAAGAGCAGCTTACTTATTAATATTTATACAGTTTTTCTGATAACATAATTAACATGATCTTTACATGATATTTTAAATGAATAATGAAACACATCATGTTTATATGTGGAACTGAAATACAAAAGAAAGTGTAAACTACAAAACATCAGGTGTTATTGTATGTTTTTTCCACTTCAACACCCCATTTTCCCTTAGGGTCATTTTATGAAAAAAAAAAAAAATAAAACGACAGTTAGACAACAATTGTTTGAGCTAATGATGAATGTTGTCCATATACAAAAGGGCAGGCTGCACATCTTGGCCTGTATTTCTTTCCTGAGGGTTAACCATTAAACAGACACTAAAGGAAAGTGTTTTATGGAGAAAAACACAACTGCAAACTTGGGTTATTTCATGAAGTAAAAAGCAAAAGAGTCTATCTTATCAGAGCATGACTAACTGTGGGCTTAATACAAGTGAACACAGATATACCTTAAACCAGAAAATGAAATCATCCACTTTATTATTTGTAATGGATGAAAATACAGCAGTTGTTCAATAGGACATGAAAACAAATGTAGCACACTCTTCATCAGTGCACAACGTACAGTTAAACCGACAAAAGCTACTTGAATCCAACACTATACTGCGACTGTATTGTGACTGTGAAGAATTAAAGCAAAAGCAAGATTTTGAGATGTCACACTTTGAATATAGTCATTTTTGATGGATAAAACTTTGTTTTTTTTTTATTTAATCATGATAAACTATCTCCCTTTTAAAAAAAAAAAATGAGAGGGAAGATGTGAATATATAACGCATAAACGCAATCATTATGTCTTTATCAAAATGTTTTTCTCTCAATAAATTCTCAACAAATAAAACTTTACCTTTAACACTACTCATTTTATGCTGTGTTCAGTGAAATAGGTCAGTTAATGTTTAGAATAAATGGGTAAACATTGGAGGGGTAAGATAATAACCCGGTGTGAACTTTGCCTTCCATGTCTGTTGTGAACAGCGGTGTTTGGACTTTCATCGATCTCCAGTATTTGCTAAAAGCTGGCGAGCAGTTAGTCACATATTACAGTGAGCAGATCTGACACTTTTTACATCTTTGCTTGAAAAAAACAATCTGTTTAACACAAATGTGATCCAAATTACTATTTGGAATCACCTTAAATATCGGAGGCTACTATTTCTCTGCTCCCGTGGGGTCTGAACAGCCGAGCCAGTACCTGGCGATGGACCTGGGGTACGGGGGAACACCGGGGTCAACTCTCTTACTCCTGAGGTCCACTCTGTAGTATTTATCTGGAAAAAAAAACAAAACAAAACACAGAACATGTCAACAAGTCATTTGATCAGGTTGGGAAATGTGGAATGAGTTAGGATAGATCATAACAGATGTGAAGAAATGTAAGGTATGTTTGTGTATGTGTTACACAGAAGCTACAATTATCCATTTATGTCCGAGGGGCAGTTTCCAAAACCTGTGATTATAGTGGAGTTCCTCATATATTCCAGTCAATAGAACATCAAATATAATAAGATGGATGCCCACTTTGATCAAACATTCCTGCTGCTGTAAAGTGTGAGACAGAAATGCACCAGAGGCTAATGAAAAGAGGAATTTCAGCCGTCTGTGTCTTCATCATGTGTCACTACTTCATGTGAAACTAATTACATGATGATCCTCAATGACCAGATGGAACTTGGAGAGGTTTAATCCAATTAGTCAGTTCGTCCTGTCCCCCTCTGCTTCCCAACAGCTGAGTCTGGAGGTTTCTGGTTCCTTCTACTCTTCTAATAATTTTCTCATCTGAACAGAAACGAAACTGATCATTTTTGTTTGATTTTAACTTGATACTAGACATGATTGACTGAATTGTTTTCTATGCTGTTTTCTGTGACGGCTGTGTGTATTTAATTCCTGATTTCCTGTTTTCAATTACTTATTAAAACAGTTAATTAGTTGATCATTCCCTGGCTTGTAAAATGGTCCTTTAAAATGTTGTCAAGCTGTAAAATGTGAAAACATAAGTAGCACCACAATCTCCTGTATCTAGGGCCATGTTTTATAAACTTTTTTCTGAGGATCCTTATTTTAAAAACGACAAACCATTATGACCGATTTCATAATAGAACAAATTTGACCATTTTTACTGGCCTTTCATAGCTTACAAAATATCTTCTTGAACGGGTGAACCAGCCATTTGATACATATGCATATTTGATAAATCATCTTATGTAACAGTGGATGTGATACTTTGAGACCAAATGAATGCATTTGACAAACAGGTCAGTGGAGTTAACCGGATATCTCATTGTCTTTTAACATATCATCATACACACATTTTAAATACTCCATAAATGACACTAAATAAATTAATTTAAATATACAGCTGTGCGTAAAGTTTGAATCATTTTGTTTTCAGACATATTCCTCTTTTTATTCCTATTTATACACATCAATAATCACTTTTGACCTGGTGAATGATGACATACTGAGTCCCAGTTACACATATCTATCGAGAATAATTTCACGAGAAGAGATAAAATAATTTTTGTTAAACTTTATGGGAAACAGTGTATTTAACAGCCTCTCATTCCTTTCCTCTCATGCTTCTTGTTGAAGGTATTTAAAATAGTCATAATCACATTTATTTGGTGATCCCCACAGAATCACTTTTAACAAATCTGTGCATCACACCCCTCTTTGGGAGTGGATGGTCCAGAGGTTTAAAAGAAACATCTGAAAATGATGCCTTATTAACCCATAAAGACCCAGTGTTACCTTTTGGCAGTTCCTAAATAAATGTTGCTCTCTAGTTAACCTTTTTTAAAATAATTTATCACCATTTATTACAATATTAATTTCCTTTTTTTTTTTTTTTTTTTTCAGTGAAAATGAGGTATTTTCCCATATATAATTCACTGATCATGCTCAGAGTAAAGTTGAGGGTTATTATATCAGAAAAAGAGAAAAACTTAAGAAAATGTGACTTTTTTTTTTTTAGCAAAGATATCTGTAATTGATCATAAAACAAGCGTCTCCATCCACTGTCACTGATCCAACTCCACGGGTTTTACTGGTGAATCAGTGTTGTAGAAGATGACGGTGTTTCCACGTTCACTACAAAGCCTCTGAACGTCCAAGTGGGTCATATCTGATGACCACGAAAAGATGACAAACTACATTTTACACCAAGTATTTACATGTATTGATAGGATTAACGGATCAACAGATATTAAACATTTTAGATCAGTAGATTCTTATGGATTAAATGGATAATACTTTATCTGAGCATTCTCCTTATAGCTCTAGTAAATCCTTTCTTGCTGCATTACCTCCTTTAAAGAAGTAGACACTTTGTATGGGCTGACTCCTCTGGATGAAGTCCCAGAACAAATTCCTGTCGTTCCTGCTGTCGTAGTTGCCTCTGTTGTTCTGCCTGTACCCGTCTCTGCGTCTGTCCTGATCCATGTCTTGATCCCAGACTCTGCTCCAGTGTCGTCCGAGCCTCTCCTCCATCTCCATCCTTCTCTCTGCCATCCTCATGCCCATCTCCATGCCCCGCTCTGCCATCTCCCGGCCCATGTTCATCCCCCGCTCGGCCATGGTGTCCCAGAAAGGCGAACGGCTCTGCCTCCTTCGACCCCACTGCTGGTCATACTGCTGACCCCACTGCTGGCCGTACTGTTGGTCTTGCTGTCGACCCCACTGCTGGTCAGTCTGGTAGTCATTTCGAGCTGGTGGGAACCTCAGAGGGCTGACGTAGATCCTGCCTGCCATAGCAGCATTCACAGGAGACCTGAGACCTTTCCAGTCCTTGTCAATGAAGTGGTGTTTTCCATGATGCTGAGGAACTAAAGAAGATTAAAATGCACTCAGATCTGTAAATATCTGGTCAGAACCTCATTCATTCATTCATGCTTGCATGACACTCTCCATCTGTCTGCCTCTAATAAGGACACGATACTGTTTTCTACTCTATTCACTTGGAGATATGTTATATTTTGTTAGTAACTAGTAAAAAATAAGATATTACTCTTATGTAGTTTCTTCAACAAACAAGTCATTTCCATGTTAATAGTATTATTTCTGAGTTTTTCAGGTGTCTTGTATCATGGTGATGTGTTTGTCTTTGTTGTTGTTTGCTTAATTTATTACAGTTGGATGCCTTGTAGATGTATTTATTGGTTAAATATCATGTTATTTCTGGGATTTTTTTTTTTTTAATTTTGCAGGTGATATGTGGAGGGTGGTTGGTTTTATTGTTTATGATCGCAATTCTTTATGATTTTATGATAAAAATCAGTTTTAAAAGTACCGGAAAAAATTATACTTATGACATATGTTGCAAAAGTGACATAACTTACCCCTCACCCTGAAAATGGATTTAGTATCTATAAAAGTACACTTACTTTCAGAGAAAAGCTCGCTGAAAAAATTTTCATAGTTTCTGGCGTAAACATCAGTGTAACGTCTGAACAGTGTGGACGGAGACCTCTCAGACATGCCGATACACTCCTCATGGGTTGGCTGGTGCTGAAACTCATACGCATAATACTGATCACCTGGTAAGACAAGCAGGAAAGCACAAATTAACAGATAAAGATCCAAACATTCACCGTCAACCTAAACCATCTACTGATCTAAAATGTTTAATACTTGTCGATCCACTAATCCTATCAGTACATGTAAATAATTGGTGTAAAATACAGTTTGTCATCTTTTCATGGTCATCAGATATGACCCATTTGGACGTTCAGAGGCTTTGTAGTGAACGTGGAAATGCTGTCATCTTCTACAGCATTGATTCGCCAGTAAAACCCATGGAGTTGGATCAGTGACAATGGATGGACTTACTTGTTTTTATGTTCAGGTACTGATATATTTTACTAAAAAAACTCACTTTTTCTTCAGTTTCCTGTTTCTGATTTCATAAGCCTCAATTTTAATCTGAGTTTTTATGAACATCTACATGATCAGTAAATGAAAAATAGGAAAATACATGATTTTCAATGAAAAAATGCAATATACAAAGCATAATAGCAGGTAGAGCAGGTTGTCCAATCACTGAAGGCTTGGCGGTTCGAATCCCGCTCTGTCCTAGTCATGTACTTTGTCTCGTTGCCTCCAGTGCTGCTACTCACACTGGTGCATGAATGCGTATGTTCGGTGGCGGTCGGAGGGGCTGTAGGTGCGAACTGGCAGCCACGCTTCCGTCAGCCTGCCCCAGTGGTTACATATGTAGTTTACCACCACCAGAGTGTGAATGTGTGAGTGAATGAATAATGGGTCCGCTGTATGTACTTTGAGTATGCGTTCATAGAAAAACACTATATAAATCTAATCCATTATTATTGTTATAAATCCAGAGAAAAATCAATTTGAGAACTGCCATAAAAGTAGCAGTCTTTAATGGGTTAAGACATAAGCTAAAATAACGTTTATATACTAAAAACATGAAGCAAATAAACCATAAAAATGTGGTTTCACCTTTGAAAAAATAGGCTTTCTCTTTTCCATTGTGGCCTGGTGCAGGGAGGGCAAACGCAGCATCCACATAATCAGGAATCTTGTCAAAGCCCACGCTGATGTCTCGGGGATAGTCTTCATCCAGAACTCCATTATCAAACCTCCAGTACTGGTTTCCCTGTTGAAGGTTTTAATCAAATTGAGCATCACATTCTCATGGAAAAAGACAACCTGATGTATTTGTGACATAAAGTTCATGAAGCCTCAGTATAACAGAAGTAACTGCTCACCTTGAAGATGTATGTTTTCCCCTGACAGTTGATTCTGGTGAAGGCAGCATCAATTGGCCCCTTGATGCCCCACACGTCCTTTATGAGCTTTGGGTAACCAGGAACCACCGACTTCTGGTCCAGTTCAAAAAAGTACACCCCTAGGAAATACAGACACTATTATTATACTATTATTTGTTTGTTAACACTTCAGCAGCAGAACTATTGGTTGAATTCATACCAAATTGGATTCATAGATTGCTATTGACCCAGAATAGATGTCATTACATTTTGGGAACAGTACGTCAAAGTTCAAATTTTTTATAAATTTTTGCGGTCTTTTTTTTCCCCCCAATTTACTTTTAATGGGTGAAATTTCACGTCTGTAACAGCAAAACTATTGGTTGAATTTACACCAAATTGGGTTTATAGATTGCCAGTGACACAGAATAGATGTAGTTACATTTTGGGAAAAGTAGGTCAAAGTTCAATTATTATTTATTTATTTATTTTTTATTGACATTTGGTGACAGACCTTTACATTCAATGCATCATATAAAACATTTAGCATACATCTATAATCTGCTCTAAATGCCAAACAATATTTTTTTCATAACTAAGTCAAAGACAGAAAACAAAGAAGGAAAAAAAAGAAAAAAAACTTGAAACAAACGAGAAGGGAGTGATCTTTTCTATTCAACACAATCCCTGATTTGTGAATTAATTATTTTCAAATCTTTTTTTCTCCCATTTACTTATAATGGGCGCATTTTCAAATGTCTATAAAAACATCAATTTTGTTTCAATTTACTTCAAATCTGTTACATATATAGAGGCAATTAATATGCTGACATCCGCACATGCATAGACATGATGACATCAGCTGGATTGATGCCAAAATAAACTACAGTATGTGTGAGGGGTGGGGTTTGTTGTGCCTGGAACCACTTGTTGCTGATGAAAGCTAATGAAAGAACAAAAAATAGGAGTACAAGAATATATTTATTAGCAAAATATTAGACAAGTCTTTAGAAAAATGAAAACTAACTGAAACTGTATCATGTGTTTGCAAAACTAACAATAATACAACAGAATAAACTGTAGAGAAAATGTCTTTGTCTAACTACTTTACAAAATAGTTGTGGGTGGTTGAATAAAACAGGAAAAAAACAAATGTGAAATTATAATTTTGACTCATTCTTAAAGTGATGTGCTCTGAATGCAGTGATAAAATACTGCATGTGCAAATTTTGTTTGATAAAAAAAACTGACATTAACACTGAACATGTGCTTAGGAGCTTCATTCTGAAAAGTACATTTTCTTGATTTGGATTCTATGAAAGTGGGTCATGACTTGTAAACAGAGCAGAGATCCACAGATTTTCATGAATTTAAAATTTGATCATAAATCTCATAAATGTAGTCTCCACTTTTCCATATTAAATGAACTCAATATTATGTTACAAGATGCTTTATAGTGAAACTGACTGAAATTTTGTCAAGAAATGTTTAAATGTACAAATTCATATTCAGTAATTTCATGTCCTGTATATACCGTAAATACCATCAATATATATCATCCCACACCCAGACTTGACTCTGCCTCTGTATATTAATATCATATTATCATTCTGCTTTGTATTTCTTGTTAGATGTAATCTGCATTTCTGACAAAAAAAAAAAAGGTGAATCTAATCTAATTTCATATTTTGGATTGGATCAATCCTCTGTATTTTTTATTTCTGCCTTTGCTTTTTGACCACATCCTTATCTTTTGGAGTGACATCTCTAGATTACAGATTTGAGCTCTATTGATTCCTATGGGGAAATTCACTGTTTTAACCAGTTTAATAAAAAGAAACAAAACCAAGGAAGGGAAGGACTTTCACTGATTTCATAGAGCTTTCAACCCCATCCCACCCCTCCAGGTCTTGATTTCCACCAAATGCCACTGGTCCCAAGGTAGGACTGGTTGAGAACTATTGATTGTAAGTTGTCATGATGTTAGTCTTTCCACATTAAAATCCACTCTGTAGTTCTAGTGTGAACATCTGTCAAATCTAACGTCATGTTTAGAAAAACTCCCTTTATCTGTTTTTATTGAGTAAATGTTGCTTTTATAGGTTTTCCCAGTGTGGTCTCCCACCTCTGAAGGCGTAGATGGAACCGTTCTTCATCTGCATGAAGGAGTCGAAGGGCCGGCCGCTGCAGACCTCGGCGTCAGGGTCTGGGGCTTCAGTTGTGGTTGGTGGTGTGGTGGCTGTGGTGACTGGGGCAGTGGTGGTCGTCTCAGCTGTTGTTTCAGTCTTAGGAGCCTCTGTTGTAGCCAGGACCCTCCGTGGCATGGGGGGGTCCATCGGTGGAACGGGTGGATGGACTATGGGGCTCATGCCCTGCTGCGGTTTGGTCATTTCTAATATGACCTCCAGTGGATCCTGTGGTCTGAAATCTGGGACGGACTGCTGTGTGGGGCTGGGTCCACGGCCCACAGCAGTCCGGCTCTGATGATGAAGTGAAGGGGCTGGAGTGGTGCTGTCAAACACATCATCATCATCCTCTGCGAAGATAAAAGTGTCTCCACGGGCTGGAAGTGAAAGACAGCTGCTTTTCACAGCGCTACAGCAGGACTACAAAGATGTTCGACAAACTAATGGAGTGGGCTCTTACTCATCATACCACAGGTGACCTCATAGTCAGAGCAGCAGCTCTTGTAATACTTGCACATGGAGTCACACTGGCACGTCTTAGAGGCGTCAAAACCATTTTCACAGCGACCCATGCAGGACTCTTTAAATGCAGTTAGAGAGTTAAGGAGGAAGAAGTGATCCGGCACAATCAAGACCCCACATTTAGCATTTAACACCTTTGAAACCACATCATAATATGCAGTACTGTGCAAAACTTTTAGGTTTGTTGTTTTTGAAGGGTTGAAATGATACATACATATATACATATCTATTTCTCATGATTTTTCTTCAGATACACATATGCACATATTTCACATACAGTTGTGCTCATAAGTTTACATACCCTGACTGAATGTGCATGGGATGGTCTTGAATGTTCCAACATGACAATGA
>JAPQRP010000006.1:21660547-21673843 GCA_037367295.1 Apogon hyalosoma | reverse complement strand
ACACACACACACACACACACACACACACCCACACACACACACACACACACACACACACACACACACACACACACACAAATATATCAGTCACACATGACTTTCTGATGAGCTAGTGTGTTCTTTGACCTAGATTTACCTGTTTTATCATCCATTTACACTGATAATTTATTTTTCTCCTAATACACACAGACAGGAATGAGCAGTTAAAATGAAATCCATGGATCAGATTTGTGTATCATATCAAAAATAATTGAATTACTTTATAAAATTCATGCAGGCATGTTTTAATTCACATATCTTCAGGGTTATTAAAATCCACTGAAGGCTGCTTCAATACAGCAGTCACAAAATACTTTGTTTTTGGATAAAATATGTATTTATTTTATATTATTATTCAGACTGGAGAAGCGTTCCTCACAGAACAAAGAGGTGTTTCCTCTGTTCTCCAGCAGGGGGCCCCGGCTTTGTTTACAGCCGAGATGAGCGTGGACTGAGCGGCTGTGGCGATGCAGGGGGGAGGGGGAGGAGAGGGGGAGGAGAGGGGCTTCTTCTCTTCATCGCCGGCAGATTCCTCAGCTGGTGGGCGGCGCAGACCAGACCGGTGGACCCAGGCATTCTGCGGCGGATGGATGCAGTAGCTCAAAGGGATGCCATTGGACGGTGGTGTCATTTTTCTGCAGGAAATAAAACGCGTCGGATGCTTCTGTGGGTGAAAACTGCACGAAGACAAAAAGGCCTGTCTTTGTCTGCAAAACCACACAGGATGCAAATGAAGACGCAGACGCAGAAGACTGTAGGCTACTTTCTCCTCCCAGAAACAAGTGTTTGATTTCAGCTTTCCTCTGTTTATGGATATTAAAATGTCCAAACAGACCCAGTCCAGGTGTTAATTCGTCTGTTGGATTTAACGCCCAAAGTGTCCAGGCAGGACTGTGCGCAAATACGCACTCAGGACCCACTGGATCTTCCTGAGAGTGTATGACATCAGGAGAGGTGATGCAATTCTGTTGTCACTGAAAGCTGTCACTTCTGATTTACTACCGAGGCCTAGCAGGACAACACGGACCCTGTCCACTCTGACGGATTAAAGGCCTTGTAAACAATCACATCCACTGATTCTTCCGGCTTATGCCTCAACAGCCACATCCACGGACACACTCTCTTCCGGTAGATGCTTTTGTCTCTGACTCTCTTCCTGTCGTGGCTCTATCGACAATTCTCCATCATGTTCAGTTCCGACAGACTCACAGTTCCAGATTATGTCAGCCGGCTCCAGAGCAGGAGGAGCGGATCGTCCGACCCCAGAGCGGTCTCTCCGGGGATCAACGCTGATGTGCAGGCGGTTCTGGACACCTCTCTGCCCGCCCTGCGCTGCGCCATCAGGAGGCTGAAGACGTCCAAGGACGCATCTGGATCAGATGAGACCCGCAGGGCCATCGCTGAGATCTATCAGCTGGTGGAAGAGGCCTGGGTTCTGCCCACAGTGGGACGTCAGGTGGCCGAGGAGATCTGCAACAGGATCCGGCTGGATGGAGGCCTGGAGCTGCTGCTACAGCTCCAACAGACTCCTGCTGTGGAGATCACCTATGAGTCTGCAAAACTACTGGAGCAGATACTGATCTCTGAGAACAGGTACAGGATCTACAAGTAGTAATATATAGGCACATCACAGTTTGGTTGGGATTTCCTAATCTTTATAATATTTTTGTCTTGGTTGAGACCAAACGTCCTGAAATACATTAAAGTACAATTAGTGAGGTCTTCCTGCCAAATTACTAATTTTATAATAAATACCCTGTTGCCCATGAAGGTGAAATAAAAAAAATGTTTACCTCTTCTCATGAAATGATTGTGACAATGTGATTCATTTAGATTAAGTGTAACTGGGACTCAAAATTCAACAAGTGTTTACATCTACTTCTTCCAGCTACATGGTCCTTTTTTACAAAATTAAATATATTATTGAATGGTCATAAATTATGCAAAAACCTCTGGAATAATGGCACTGAAATTCAACATATAAACCCTTTTCCACAATAATCTATTTAGATGTAACCCCCTTTCTAACCACCAAGGAATGTTGCCCATAAAGTTGAAATGAAATATTTTTAGCTATTCTCATGAAATGACTGTTCCAACATGATTTATTCTTAACAGATAAAATGTAACTGGGACTCAGTAAAGTGGCTATAGATGTGTATAAATAGGAATAAGAACTGGAATGTGTCTTTATGGAAGACTAATATAATAACTAGTTTTACAGAGTAATGTAACCAAATCTAATGATTACATTAAGCATAAAAAAATGATATAAATTAAGTCTATCGTATTCATCCTTGTTTGGTCATTTTAGGATTACAGTACAAGTGTATTACATTTTCATATGTATTGGTTCATACAACATGATGTCTTTTAACAAACTAAATGACTGACTACTTGTTGAAGCTCTATTTGTATTGTTATAAACTGAGTTAGTCTTACTCCAAACTGTATGAACAGAGTTTTATTAACATATTTGGACAGACATGATGTTATTTCCCACTTGAACAGTTTTTGTCGGGGTGGTCTGAAAGGTCATTTTTTTGGGGGTCCTTATCTTTGGATCACACATTCAGACGTCATAGTTCATGTCATATATAAACTTCAGGGCATCTTGTCATAAATGTAATTATGCAACGTGACAATATAGAAGTTTGACTGATGAAATTGGACCATTCTTTTATTTGGTTTGGTTAATATATGCCTTATTTACAGAGATTACGTGGCTCGGATGGGTCTGGGGGTCATCCTGAACCTGTCGCGACAGCAGGAGGACGCTCAGCTGGCCCGCAGTGTGTCTGGCATCCTGGAGCACATGTTCAAACACACCGAGGAGACGTCCGTCCACCTCATCTCCAACGGGGCCCTGGACGCCCTCCTCTTCTGGTGCCGTGGTACAGATCCCACTGTGCTGCGTCACTGTGCCGTGGCCCTGGCAAACTGTGCCATGTACGGAGGCCACCGCTGCCAGCGATGGATGATAGAGAAACAGGCAGCTGAATGGCTTTTCCCTCTCGCTTTTTCCAAAGAGGATGAACTCATACGCTTCCATGCATGCCTGGCTGTAACTGTGCTAGCTGCAAACAGAGAAATTGAGAAAGAGGTGGTGAAATCTGGGACTTTAGAATTAGTAGAGCCGTTCATAGCGTCTTTGGATCCGGATGACTTTGCCCGCAGTTTACTGGACAGTGCAGACTGTATGCAGGGGAGGACGGCGTCTGATCTGCAGCACCTGTTGCCACTGCTGGATGGCACAAGACTGGAGGGAAAGTGTATCGCAGCTTTTTATCTTTGTGTGGAGACCAGCATTAAGTCCCGTCAACGCAACACCCGGGTACAGTCACTGTCCACTGAGCAGTTTTTGATGCTTCCTGTTTCCTTGCTGTGACTAAGTTTAATTTGTCCTCTTTTCCCAGATATTTCAAGAGATTGGAGCAGTGCAGAGCCTCAAAAGAATCGTCATGTACTCCAGTAATGGTACAGCTTGTGCCCTTGCCAAGCGAGCGCTGGGCATGATGGGAGAGGAAGTGCCAAAGCGAATCTTGTCATGTGTCCCGAACTGGAAAACCTGTGAGGTGCAGACCTGGCTGCAGCAGATTGGCTTCAGTGCATACTGCGATCGTTTCCAAGTGTGTAATATATTGTACAGTGTACTGCACTTACCAACAGTAGCCAAATGAATGAGCTTTAACCCATAAAGACCCGAACAGTCACCGGCAACCAAAACCATCCACTGATCTAAACTGTTTAATACCTGTTGATCCACTAATCTTATCAATACATGCAAATAATTGGTGTAAAATGCAGTTTGTCATCTTTTCATGGTTATCAGATATGATCCATTTGGACATTCAGAAGCTCCTTAGTGAATGTGGAAACACCATCATCTTCTATAAGCAGTAAAACCCATGGAGTTGGATCAATGACAGTGGATGGAGACACTTGATTTATGTTCAGTTAATGATAGATTTTGCTGAAAAAGTCACTTTTTCTTCAGTTTTCTCTGATTCTGATATAATAACCCTCAACTTTAATCTGAGCTTTTTTGAACATCTACATGATCAGTAAATTAAATATAGGAAAATACCTGATGTTCACTAAAAAACACACAAACTACAGAGTTTTATGTCATAATAAATTGTATTAAATCGCTTAAGAAAAGTTAAATATAGAGAAAAATATTTAGGAAATGCCACAAAAGTGACAGTGGGTGTTTATGGGTTAAAGATGTTTTTCATGGTGTCTTTGGTCAAATTTAAGACTTTACATTCACAAAAATAACATAACCTTGAAACAGTCGTAACCATGTTGTAATCCAGCTGACATTTGTTCATGACTTGAGTTTCTGCTACTAATGTTCAAGCTGCTAAAGCTCATACTGGATCAATGACTGCTGGACGCTCCACTCATTATGATCACTGTTATGCTAAAATGCTAAACACTTATTACAAATTCTTTACAAAGATTTACAAAGCAAAATATAGCAATGCCATTTATTGTATCTGGAATTTTTTTTTAGACTTTTGAGTGTCATATGTAAGGATTAATGATCAATTTTAAGGATCAGAATCAGAATAATTTAATGATTCCTTGAGTAAATTGGATAGTTAAGACCTACATTTAAGACAATCGAATTTAAGACTTTTTAAGACTTTATGTGGACCCCCTGTTTATAGATGTAAGAAAAAGTAGGACATCAAATATGATTTCCAAAGCCATTGTAGTTTTTATTTTCATTTTGCCAGATATTTTAATTTCAGTTACTGCTCGTGTTATGTTTACTTATAGTCTTCATGAACTATAATAACCCTGATTTACATCTTATCACAGGAGCTCCAGGTGGATGGAGACCTCCTCCTGAACATCACAGACCAGGATCTGATCCACGATCTGGGTATGACTGCAGGTCTCACCCGCAAGAGGTAAGTGTTAAAACCCAGTCCACTCAAGGATAAACGTAAAGTTCATTAATTTTAAGAACATGTTTTGACTCATCCTTCAGGTTCCTGAGAGACCTGCGTGTGTTGAAAACATACGCCAACTACTCCACATGTGACCCCAACAATATGGGCGACTGGTTAGCAGAGGTGGACCCTCGTTTCCGCCAGTACACCTATGGCCTGGTGCAGTCGGGCGTGGATCGCTACAACGTCCAGCACCTGACTGATCAGCAGCTCGAGCGTGACTGCCTCATCCTCAACGGAGTCCACAGGGCCAAGATACTGGCTACAAGTCGCAAACCGCTAAAGCCGTGCCACACAGACGCCCAGCCTGCAGGACCCGACGTGTTCATCAGCTACAGGCGGACGACCGGATCCCAGCTGGCCAGGTCTAGATTCAAGATCCTTTATTGCCTTTCAACGTTTTCCGTAACATGAAGAACACAGTTCAAGTGGCAGTGAAGCAGACAATTTGAAAAAGAACCATACACATTAAAAATAGAAAAACACACATTTAAGACAAAAACAACAAAAGGAAAGTGCAGATAGTGCAGTAAACAGGTTACTGCACATTGTATTGTAGTAAAAGTGGCTGAATATCGCACAGTGTTACACCAGCAGTCAAACGTTTGGACTCACCTTCTCATTTAAATGACGTGAGGTGGACCGCAGATGACCAACAAGTGCTCAGCAGCACTGGGAACTCCTTCAAGACTGTTGGAAAACATTTCAGGTGTCTACCTCATGAAGCTCATCCAGAGAATGCCGAGAATGTGCAAAGCAGTAATAAAAGCAAAATGTGTCTATTTTGAAGAATCTAAAATATAAAACATGCTTTGAGTTATGTCACACTTTTTTTGAACTACATAATTCCGTATGTGTTCATTCATAGTTTTGATGCATTCAGTGTGAATCTATAATGTAAATAGTCATGAAAATAAAGAAAAACCAGGTGAGTCCAAACGTTTGACTGGTAGTGTATATTATATGATTTTATCTGAATTCAAGCATGAGAACATATGCTGGTTTGCGGAAGTCCAAGGTAAAAAAGGGATTTCATTTACTCTGCTTGTGTTTTTTCCTCCTCTCTGAATACTAAAGTTCAATGTTTACTTTTTTTTTTTACCCTTAGCCTCCTGAAGGTGCACCTCCAGGTTCGAGGATACAGTGTTTTCATAGATGTGGAGAAGCTGGAGGCCGGCAAATTTGAGGACAAACTGATTCAGAGTGTTCAACGGGCGCGGAACTTCATCCTGGTCCTGTCTGCCAACGCACTGGACAAGTGCATGGGAGACACTGCCATGAAGGACTGGGTGCATAAGGTCAGAACTTCAGGGTTAGGATGCATTTTGTCTCATTTTACTTCAAACTTCCACCCATTCAGACATAACTGTACATCCAAATAGCAAGGATTTCACATTTAGTTAAAATGAAGGAATGTGGCCGTTGGAAAGTGTGTCTTCTGCCAACTTGTCACACACTTCTATGTAGTTTTGAACATTTTTGTTTGTAATGTGTAACATGGTTTATTTGGTGATGAATCCTCAATGCAGAAAGCTCATTAAATTTGTCATTTTGAGAGTTTTTACCTTTTAGTGAAAAGAAAGTAGGAGAAATGAACAGCACAGCAGATATTATTACATCGTATTTAAGTGAATATATTGAGTTGTGTCTGTCAGAGAAGGTAGTTACTCCCAGAACTGACCTTGTAGTACTTTTGAAAGAACTTTGTACATTAAAAGAACACTTGTAGGTGTTCTGACAAACTTTTGGGGCAACAAACTAGCGTTGTAAGTAGAAAATATGTTGACTTTTGTACCTTTTAGCAAAGATTTTTCCCCTTTTAAGAAGTAGTAGAAGTTAGAGAAGTCCCTGCTCAGTTTAATCAGTAGCAGTATCCATTTGAAAAGCCCAAGATGTAGAAGGAAGATTTTAGTCTAATGAAAAGATCTTTTATGGTGGAATTTAGAAAATGTATTTTACTACTACATATGCTCTTGTCTAGACATTACCGCCATGCATTTTAATAGATTAAAAAAAACTTTTACTAAAAAAAAAAAAAAATCAAATGATAGTAGATGAATTAAGGACAGATTGAATACAAAAACCATAATCTCTACAAGTGGTATTTATGTATATGTGGGTTTTTAACTTATGGATGTTTGTTTATTTTTCATCTGAAGCATTGTCTGTACGACAGCTTTAATATCAATCAAGCTTTTAATTGTGTTTTCTCTATAATATGCTTTGGTTGTTACAGTTTAGGCATGTTTTCCTCATGTGTTGGATGTCTCTAACATTTTTTTGTGAGATCCACGTAAGTGGAAACAAGCTAGATTTACTACAGTTTGGGACAAAAAGTGAATCTTTATATTTGACGTCTTTGTGTTTCATTGATGTATAATTTCTCTTTCAGGAGATAGTCACAGCCTTGGCCGGGAAGAAGAACATCGTTCCTGTCACTGATAATTTTACGTGGCCTGACCCCATGTCTCTGCCAGAGGACATGAGATCAATTCTAAACTTCAATGGCATCAAGTGAGTTGCTGTACACTCTGAACACGGTGAAAAACCACATATTTCTAATTACATTTATAGGTAATTAGGACATCACATTTCACTGCTAACCTCAGTGATGTGTGATGTATGTATGTGCTTTATTTAATTTAATTAGAAAAAATCTCTCATAATTGGGTTAAACCTGCCCACAACCAATGTTTCCTTTTTAATGTGATCGCTTAAGGCTGTGCTTTTTGTTTTAGACCTATAATTAACAAGTGCATGATCATCTCATTAGTTGTAATACATCTTTATCTACTAGAGACATCTGCCTCTGACTGATGTACAAATACTTCCCACCTTTTCTTAACAGATGGTCTCATGAATACCAGGAGGCTACAATTGAGAAGATCCTACGTTTTCTGAAAGGAAACCAAGATCAAATGGACGGTCCTGACTGCGCCAAAGGACTGAAGAAAAAATAATCACCTCGCCTGAGCTCTAATAACTTTCAGCAATGCCAAATTTCACATGGGCGACAGAGAACAGGCCGGCAGCTTTTGCTGTGCCCACATGCATGTGAAGCAAATCGGATAAAATAAAAAAAGCGGTATGTGACATAACGTAATGCAAATAATAAGTAATATTAAAAAGGGATTTCAGATTGTATATACTAAACTCTAAGCCTTTAATGTTAGTATCCTCATACAGCTGTAAAAGTGTAATCAGGTACAGTATCTGCCTTCTGTCTCAGGAAAATGACTGTGATTAACCTGCCGTCACTGGCACCCAGCAAAACCATCAATAGCAATTTATGAAGCATCCACTGACACTTAAGTTTCCTTAAATGTTAGAAGCAATTGTTTGTCTTAACCACTTCTGTCAAATGCATTAGATGGACCAAAGCAGGTCTCTGACTTTGCCAACTTGTCTGTGTTTTTATATTTGAGCTTTGGTAGAAAGGAGACTATTGAGTTAATTACAAAATAAAAACAGCTAAATGTTATCTTTGCCAGACATAATACAGGAAGTAATTAGCAACAGCACATCATTCTAACTTTATCAAATGCAGATACAATGTGCAGGTAATGAAAAAACCCCATGGAGCAGGTAGTTTCCCTGATATCCCTGTTGTGATGGATTCTTAAGTATATTACAACACATTAAACTTAAAGTGATGTGTTAATACCAGTATATGGTCTCATTCCCCACAGTGATACGTCTGCTGAATAATAAATGATCTGCCTTGCAAGTGAAAATGTATGCTGTCAGTCTTTAAACAAATCAACTGTAATTATAAAATGCAGCTGTGTGTGGAATAAAATCAACAGAAACATCCTGCTTCAGTTAACACAGCTGTTAAGTCTTAAAAGTAACCAAAGGAGTCATTGGAATATGTTGGTCACATTTTATTGTTCAATTAAACAATGTTAGTATGGCTTGACAAGATTGTTTGCAGCACAGGACAGTTACACAGCAGCATTACACATAGACATATGCACATTGTCTTCAAACAGCTACAAATATTTGGTCTTTGATTTGACTTGTTTTTTGTGCGCATTTATTTTGCACTTATTTTGCCACACAGAATTTAATTTATCATTACATTTTTTTATTTCAAACATGATAAAAAGCGTTGAAAATTCAATGTGAAAATCTTTCATTTAAACCTGAGCGTGAAATGTAAACTCTATCACAAAAAAACACAAAGCAACAGTGAAATTAAAGTATACTTGCTGTAACTCAGTGTCAGCAAAGATATATTTTCATGTAGATCAGTTCACAGTATCTGAACAAATACTTCAGTTAACCTCTAGATTTCCCTTTGAGTATTTTAATGCTGGTTTGGCAGCTCTTGTTCCCTCATTCTGCATCCAGGACTTGACCTCTGTTCATGTACTGGTTGTGGTCTTGTGCTGTGGGACTATCTGGTGTTTACTGTGGTGGTAGTAGTGGGTAGTCTTCAGGGAGTTTGGACACATCTGTCTGTTTTAGAGATAGGAGGAGGAGGAGGGAGTGAGGTCTAGCTGTAACTCAGTAATCCCTGGATACCAGGTTGCTTTCACTCTCTGTGGTGGATTACGAACGGTCAGGTTTCGACATGTTTGGCTGCGAGTCATTGATCATTTTACAGCATGAAGCCATAATAAAATGACTCTTTAGTTTTGGCTTCACTGCAAGATGGTTTTATAGTCCACCTTAAAGTCGTACATAACATTTAACATTTAGAACCATAAAACAGAGAGTGTGCTTCATACTAATTATGCTAATAAACTTCAACACTCCTATTTTCAGAAACTCTCAACAGTCTGAACCCATGACTGTAATAAAGAGCTGAACAACTGATCCAAATATTATGGAAATTAAATTTGTCCAAGTACATTATATAACTTGCAGGAATTGCAATTTTTTTGATAAATGTAGTATGACACATTTCATTACATGGTACACAGATGCCCTGCCATATAAATCAGGAATCAGATATAAGGGAACATATGCCTCGTTATTTGGTACAGGCCCCAGCGAAAACCATGTCCTTTAAATATTAGATTTTCTGCAGTAAAAGTGAAATATAAAAAATTCACATACATGTGTCAAAACAGCTGCAATGTAATTCAGTTTTTTTTTTTGCATATTGTTCAGCCCTACTGTACATCAATCATATAGTAGGATGCAAATTTGTATATTTGTAGTCAAGTTATAAATAACTGCCTTAATCACTATTGCAATAACAATCTCTAAAAACAAAAACTATGTCAGTAAATTCATAATATTACTGTAATAGACTAAACTGTTTCTCTAATCCTGTAATAGCCTACATCTGGGAAGAATGGATTGTAAAGCTGCCGCTAATGAAGGCTCCTCTTACGTACAGTACTTTAAATGTTGAATCTTTCCTTGATACTGTATAGCTGAAATTTCCGTGTGGCAGCACCTTCAACGGTAGTAAATAAAGTGAACAGGAAAATGGAAGGCACATTCTTTGACACCACTCAATTATAATGTAACTCAAATTTTTAAAATCCCTTAGAAATGTACTCTGTGTTCCTTGTATAAGTTAATTTAATGATGAAATAGCTGTCCGTAATGCTGAGGTTGGTCTGTGTTAATACACTCGAGATATTGCAGTTGATTTCTTATACTCTGGTCTGGATTTATCCACTGTGACAAGAGGAGGAATCATGTCTGTGATTTCATTAACACTGGGGAATTCCCAATCAGTGTGTTGATATTAAAAGTCTCTCCTGTCAACACAAATGGACATACTGTCTCCAAGAGTCCTTTACAAACTGAAAAACCTGACTTTTACGAACTCCACTCTTCAGGTCAGGACGATGTGGAATCTCTGCGATGTCTCCTCTGGTCCAAACACTCTAGGGTACTAGAGAGACAATGACTATTAATATTTATGTATCTTATCTAGTACTTCTGAGCTAGTTCTGAACTTGTTTCTTGAAGTTCTCTCATTTTCAATAATAATACACTTTTCAGATTCTAAGGTAATGGAGGGCTGGACTCACCCAATGATTCCCGCGGGGATTAACAGGATGATGGCAGCAAATAGGAAGGGGAAGCCCTTCATAAAGTGCAACGTAGCTGGGTAGAGAGAGTTAAAGACACTACTGCCCACCAGAAAACACAGGCTCTCCACACAAGCAACAGAGGCAAAAAGGGCACCTGAAAAAGACACAGAAATAAGCACTAAAACCTGCAGGACACCAGCTGTGTGTCATAACATCATCACAGATCACACATTAAAATACACTGCCGCACCGTGAAATTAAAATAATCTAAGTTAGTGAACTGAGGCAGCACACAACTCCACTTCCACATGTGTACAGTTACAGTACAGACCATCTGGTGACATTTCATGGTTGTAGGTAAACTAGGCATTTTTGCTGATGTGAAAACTCACCTTTTTTACATACTTCCCAATTTGTTGTTGTTAATATGTTTTGTTAATATGCAAGTAAGAAAATATCATAATTTGGTGTCCTGTTATTCCCAAAACACTTTAGATTTATAATCAGCAGTTTCATTTTGTGTTGTGCTCTGGTTCATTTTGGTTCCTCAGCTACAGGATCTATTTTCAACAATTTCACAATTTCTCAGTTTAAATCATGATTTACTTATGACATAAGTTATTGAATCACACATAATGATGTATATATCACCAGGTCTTTGCTGATTCACAGCTGTATATACCATGTGTAACAGACTGTGGTACATGATGAGTGACTGACCTTGTTCTGATGGGTCCACCAGCTTGGACAGCTTTGACCTGAGCACAGGTGTCGCAGCCATAAAGAGGAAACACAGGCCGTAACCTGGGGATAAAAAAAACCCCACAAATTAAATATGACATTCCATGGTAAGAGAACAGAAAGTACAGCATGAGAAAGTATCAGATAAACAGAAGTAAGCCTGCACTTATAATACTTTAAATGCGAGTACAGAACAATATTAGACGTTGACGGGTGTTTGCTGGTAGGTTTATGTAGTTAAAAATTTATATTCCTGGTTTTTAAGACTTTAAATATTAATTAGTTGGGGTTCTAATCGTTTTGTTGAACAGTGTGTGATGACAGAGAATAAATGTGTGGAGACAGGCTTCACAACATACATATAGTCAGAGCTCCATTGCACCCAATAACTTTTTCAGCACTAACAGAATCTTCCTCATATGAAAATAACATAATCAAATGACAGATCTAATTTCTGAGGCTAACTGCTCAGATGATCATTTCAACAGTAATATAAGCAAACAAAACTACAATAAAACAGTGACAGATGCAAATATGTTATTGGATGAGATGGTCCATAAATTACTGTGAAGATATTTTACAATCTGAAATTCTCCCTACATACATGGATAAACATATAAAATCTGTAAATAATCTTCATTATTTTCATTATGAGTTTGCTTTTCAAGATAACAATTTACACTAGACTTGTTTGGTCTGTCTCTTTTGGAACTGGTACAGCATTTGTCTGATTCAGCTGTGGCTAAAACAAGCATGTATGCTCTCGTGACTTGGAAGGGAAACAATACCAGCCTGTAGAGTCTCACCTGTAAACATGAGCTGGGTGGTGTCAGCTACAGAGAAGACCACCAACCCTGTAATATTGGAGATCAGACCCACAAGAGCCACCCAGGAGTCCTGCAGGCAGCGCTGCATGACCTTCAGCCCCAGCAGACTGCTCAGGTAAGCCAGGTGTTGAGCTGCTGAGCCATAGCCAATCAAGGCAGGCCCCCAACACAGCGGAGAGCTCAGCTCGTACAACACATACAGCTCCCGGCTGCCGAAATGTACAGCCACCACCACAAAGAAGCAAAGTGTGTAAAGCCACAACTTGCACCTGTGTAGTCGTCCACCCGTCTCGCCAACGCTGCCTCCTGTTGAGTACAGGTGCCAGACGGCTTTGTGGTGGCGTGAGGTGAAGAGTCTGGCACTTGGGTCTTTATTTACAGATTCAGGGACCAACAGGTAAGAGTAGAGAGCTGATGCCAAGCTGGTGGCCAGCACCAGCCAGAATGGATTGATGTACCTAAATAAATAAAACACATACAACAAATACTGATAATTCAGGCTGCATTTTGTGTGCCACAAATCAAATTTTATGCAAATTAATTGGGGAAAAGTTGTTGCTTTTGAGAAAAGAACATATCATAAAGACCATAGATGGACAATACAACCAAAATCTTTTATCAGTGCAATGGTATATAATACCTGAGCTACGCAATACATATGTAGCCTCTCTCTCTCTCCCTCTCCCTCTCCCTCTCTCTCCCTCGCTCTCTCTCTCTCTCTCTCTC
>JAPQRP010000006.1:21640341-21651498 GCA_037367295.1 Apogon hyalosoma | reverse complement strand
TAATAATAATAATAATAATAATAATAGTAATAATAATAATAATATTAATAATAATAATACGAAAACACTCACTGGGGGTAACCTAGGGTTCAGTGTCTCGCTTAGGGGCACTTTGACATGTGGACAGGGGTCAGGGGTCAAACCACCAACCCTCTAGTTTGTGGATAACTTGTGCAGAGTTAGACAAATGGAAAAGTTGTTAACAATTTTGAAATCAAAAACTGCTAAATAGGTATCATACTTAATTTTCAATGGTGAGCGTCCTGGTAAATAGTTCAGCTGAAGTTTAATTTCTGTCCCTGCAGAAATTTTTGGTGGAAGCCTGAGCAGCACAGACTGAAGAGGGAGCAGAAGTATGTTTGACTGTTTGGAAGGCATGAAGTGTTTGTTTTGCTGCAAGCATTTGACGAACAGCTATTCTCACTGGAACCACGCCCAAAGCCATCCTACAGGGAGGCTGAAATGACTGCACATGCTCACCATTCCTAATGGTTTAGCTAACATGTTATTCCTCGATATGTTTGTTTTTGTGGCTGTGGTGATACCTCTAATCACAGCCCCTGTCACGTTTATACTGATGTTAATGCGGCTGTGGTTTGTTCCTAGACTTCCAAGTAAGTTTCATGGTGTGGAGTTGGGCTTTAAAATATTAATTATTAGCAATATCTCAACAATATGAGGACATTTAGAAGTTTTATCTGCGAGTCATCCTGATACTTCAACTTAGGAAAGTCCTCTGAATGTGGCTCAAATAAAGATGTAGCATGCCAAACAAAGACAAATATTAACACAGTCAGGATTAGGTGAGAGCTACTGGTAAGTGAAGATTGTAGCATTTCTGGTTTATCTATGGTTTACCAGGAGCCTGAAACAAATCTGAGTTTAACTATTATAGTACACACTTTCTCAATACTGGCTGAAATGCAGAAAACAGAGCAAAAAAAAAAAAAAAAGGTTCATGAATAGCTCTTAATGAGAGGAATCAAGAAAAAGGAGATAGATTAATGCCTGGAGAGGTGCCATCTTTACTGTCCAACTTCACATCCTACAACAGAAACAACACCAGAGCGCTGACTGTACAGCCAATCCAAAATAATTACACAACCAATCAGAATACAGAAAGATGTACTGAGTTAATTAAATGTGAAACACAGAAGCAAATTCAGTGGTTCTAAAGATTATGTCAGCCTTCAAACTGTGACTATATAAATACTAACTGCATAAATACTATTACTTAAGTGGTTAGTTCAGACTGTGTGTGTTTTGTGCTGCATTAACTCAAAAGCATGAATTGAGTTAAGTTAATGCAAATGAATACTTTGAACATTATATATAATGTTAGGACTGACTGTGTGAGGATCATTTACTGACAATTATATACTGTTATTTTAGTAACATTAAATTATACTGCTATTAAGTGATGGGGCTATACTGAAGATAATGGCAGGACTTTATCAGCTTTATCTGTGAACTGTGAACTCGACTCTGGAACAACCTGACTGAGCTGAAAAGACTCAGAAACCACTATTAAATAACCCCTTATAATGTGTTTCTATGTGCGTTCATGTGATTTTGATATTCATGTTCCGTTTTCATTTTGTTTTACTATTTGTATTCCTTTGATTTTTTTGTGCTGTGTTTTACTTATGCCTAACTGCTTTGACCACTTATTGATTTTATTAGTTCCCCTCCTCTTTTTACCCCCTGAAGGGGAGGCAAGGGGTATTGTTTTTGGTTCAGTTTGTTTGTTAATACTCTTGCTAAGTCTAGCAAAATTTCACGTCTGTAGCAGTGAAACTATTGGTTGAATTCATACCAAATTGGGTTTATAGATTGTCAGTGACCCAGACTAGATATGGTTACATTTTGGGAAAAGATGGTCAAAGTAAAAAAAATTTATGACTTTTTAAAATCTTTTTTCTTCTCCCATTTACTTATAATGGACTAAATTTCACATGTCTATAAAAATATCCATTTTGCTTCAATTTACTTCAGAATTGGCACATGTATAGAGGCAGTTGATATGCTGACATCAGCACACGCATAGACATGATGACATCAATTGGATCCATACCAAACTAAGCTACAATACAGGCTGGGTTTGTTGTGCCTGGGACCACTTGTTATTGCTTTTACCAATGTAATTTGTTACTAATGTCACTATTTTTATGAAATACTATCTACTCTTTTCTACCCCTTTTCACACTTTTATTGGGATTGGGTATTGATCTTACTGTTTGTGTGTTTTCTTTCCTTTTTTAAATTATTGTGTTAGTTAATTATTTCTACTGTAATTCTATATTTACTTGTATTACTTATGCACTTTCCCCCCAGTTTTCTGTGTCAATTGTGATTCTGCTGCACTCGTCAGTTTTGAGTATCCTGTTTGTTTTGACTGCTAAAAATAAAATGATGATGATGACAATTCTTATTCTTATTCTTATTCTTATTCTTATTCTTATTCTTATTCTTATTCTTATTCTTAATATAACTATTCATAACTATGTCGTGTCCTCTCCATACTGTGCTTTCTGATTAACTGTTATCCCAACTCCTCCTTGACATATAATCTGACAGCTCTAGGGTCAGGCCTGTGCGAAAGAACATGCTGTACTGCTCTGTAGATAAAAGACTTTCTGATCAATAGATGTATTTTTTTCTTTTTCCTGCTTTGGTAAGTTAAGTTGAGTGTGTCCTGCTCTTTTCTATTAACAATACTGTCTTTGACACTTCTCAAAAAGGGTAAAGGCCTTGTTTTGTACACAGAATGGTGTCATAATGATGAACACTTGGTTTAAGTGCTCTGAGGTAGACAGTGAAGTGCCATAGACCATTACTCACCCTAGAGAAAAAAGGGTTGTGTTAAAAAGCATGATTTAAGCAACACCATATTATAATGATGTCAACATACATTAAAAAAAAAAAAATCACATAACCTTTTATTTTCATGGAGTGTATTTATGATCACAGCATCATACCTTCAGACAGTGAAAGCGGCACATTTTTATGATCAGTAGTTAAAAGAAAACTATTGTCTAGACCTGGGGTGTCAAACTCATTTTTAGTTCAGGGACTACATACAGCCCAATATGATCTCAACCAGGCAGGACCAGTAAAATAATAACATAATAACTTGTAAATAATGTCAACTCCAAACTTTTCTCTTTGTTTTAGAGTGAAAAAGTAAATGTAATTTTAACAATATTTTGCTTCAACTTATCATCTACACGTGCATTACATCAAAGATCGCAGTGGATCTACAAAGACACAAAATATTTAGTACCAGGCATAATATTGTTAAAATGACACTTATTTTTCTTAAGACATTTCAAGTTGTACATGGTTGCTCATGTTATTCCCCTTTTTTTGAAAGCATAGTTACCCCGCTCCTGAAGGGGAGGCAAAGGATTTTGTTTTAGGTTTGGTTTGTTTGTTTGTTAACACTCTAGCAGTAAAACCATTGGGTGAATTCCTACCAAACTGGGTTTATAGATTGCCAGTGACCCAGAATAGAAGTGATTACATTTAGGGAAAAGTAGGTCAAACTTCCAATTTTTAATGAATTTTTAAAATCTTTTTTTTCCCCCCATTTCCTTATAATAGACAAAATTTGAAATGTCTGTAGCAGCAAAACTGTTGGCTGAATTGACACCAAATTTGGATTATAGATTGCCAGTGACCCAGAATATATGTCATTATGTTTTAGGAAAAGTAGGTAAAAGTTCACATTTTTTTATAATTTTTAACATCTTTTTCCCCCATTTACTTATAATGGACGCAATTTCAAATGTCTATAAAAACATCAATTTGTTTCTATTTACTTCAAACTTGGCACATATATAGAGACAATTGATGTGCTGACATCAGCACACACATAGATATGATGACATCAGTGGGATTAATGCCAAAATAACCTACAATACGAGCAAGGGGCGGGGTTTGTTGTGCCTGGTACCACTTGATTTACTTCTTTTCACACTGAAAACAAAGAGAAAAATTTTTACTTGTCATTATTTGTAGGTTATTATTTTATTAGTCTGGCCCACTAAAATTATTCTGATACCCCTGATTGTTAATGTCTGCTGTGTAATTTTTGCATTTCACAAATTTATCCCACGGGCCACATTGACCCTACATTGACCCTTTGGCAGGCTGGTTTTAGCCTGTAGGCCTTATGTTTGACACCCCTCTACTAGACCTTTTTCATCTTATTTTAAAAGAAACTGCTGAAATCCTGTCTGCCTGGCTCATGAAAGTTGAAAAGATGTCTCAGAAAATCCTTCTTCTGGGAAGATTTACATTAGTCTGCATTAATGAGATAGTGAGGGTACACAGTTACATACTCGGCTTTCTGCAGGTAATCTTTACTTCATCCAGCCTGATTGAAGAGGTCTAAATTTTGTCTGTGGTGAACCTCTGTGTTTATTGAAAATCCCTTGTTTTCTGCCAATACTGGCCTTCATGCATGCTGAGACAGACCCTGATTCACTCAGTCTGATGGTGAAGGAAGAACACAGGCATTTTACTTTAATAAAAGTAACAATAACAAACAATATTACTTGAGTTGATAAATGTAGTAGCATCAAAATGTATTAAGGGTAAAAGTGCAGAATCTCCCAGTGTGACCAAACTATTGTTGCATTAATGTCTTCATCTTCAGTGTTACATCCAGTAATAATAGGGCTCATTCTAATATCTTTATGTTGCTAAACACATCATTGATTTAGTAATTGAACTTACATACACTGTACTTTCAGGGGCTTTTGTTTCAGTCTCATCAGTGTGTAAGGTGCAGTATTAACAGAAGAAGTTGGTCTTTAATTTTATTTATTTGCACTAACAGTAAGCTGCCAGATGTGTAGCTAAAGCCTGATATACTTTACATCAGGACATATTCATTACTGTTTCTAAGACCAAAAATGACATTGACATATTATTATCCTACCAACACATATTCCATGGAGGAAATGGAGTCGAGAGACCAGGAGATGGATGGACCAATCTCTGGGGCAGAAGTTGCAGAGGTAGTGAAACTACTTTGAGGTGGCAGAACCTTGGGGGTTGATGAGATCCACCGTGCGTATCTTGAGGCTCCGGATCTTGTAGGGCTGTCTTGGCTGACATGCCTCTGCAACATTGCATGGACACTAGGGGTGGTGCCTTTGGAGTGGCAAACTGGGGTGGTGGTCCCCATCTTTGAGAAGGGGGAGTAGAGTGTGTGTTCAAACTATAAGGGGATCAGACTCCTCAGCCTCCCCGGTAAGGTAAACACCAGGATACTGGAGAAGAGGGTGCAGTTGATAGTTGAACCTCAGATCGAGGAGGAGCAATGCAGTTTTCATCCCTGGCATGGAACCGTGGACCAGCTCTTTACCTTTGCTAGGGTTCTGGAGGGGGCATGGGAGTTTGCCCATCCAGTCCACATGTGCTTCTTGGATCTGGAGAGGGCTTATGACCGTGTCCCTAGGGTCATCTTGTGGGGGGTGCTCCAGGAGTATGGAGTGGAGGGTCCCTTGTTAATGGCCATTCAGTCCTTGTACTGAAGGAGTGTGAGTCTGGTCCGTGTAGCCAGCAGTAAATCGGACTTGTTCCTGGTGAGGGTTGGACTCCACCAGGGCTGCCCTTTGTCACTGGTTCTGTTCATAACTTTTATGGACAGAATTTCAAGGCACAGCTGGTTGGGGGAGGGGGTTGAGTCTGGTGGTGTAAGGATTGCATCTCTGCTTTTTGCGGATGATGTGGTCCTCTCAGCTTCATCAAGCAGCGACCTCCAGCTCTCACTGGGGTGGTTCACAGTTGAGTGTGAAGTGGCTGGGATGAAGATCAGCACCTCCAAGTCTGAGGCCATGGTCCTCAGTCTTCAAAGGGTAGAGTGTCCACTCCGGGTGTGGGGGGTCCTACCTCAGGTGGAGGAGTCTAAGTATCTCGGGATCTTGTTCACGAGTGAGGGAAGGATGGAATGGGAGGTCGACAGGTGGATCGGAGGAGTGTCTGCAGTGATGTGGATGCTAAACAGGTCCGCTGTGGTGAAGAGGGAGCTAAGCCGAAAGGCGAAGCTTTTGATTTACTGGTTTATCTACATTACGACCCTCACCTATGGTCATGAGCTCTGGGTAATGACAGAAAGAACGAGGTTGTGAGTACATGCGGCCAAAACGACTTTCCTCTGCAGGGTGGCTGGGCTCAGCCTTAGAGATAGGGTGAGGAGTTTGGACATCTGGGAGGGACTCAGAGTAGAGCCGCTGCTCCTTCACAGCTGAGGTGGTTCAGGCATCTAGTGCATGTCCAACTGAGAGGAGACCTCGAGGCTGACCCAGGATACTCTGGAGGGGCTATATCACTCGGCTGGCCTGGGAACACCTTGGGATTCCCCCGGAGGAGCTGGTGGAAGTGGCTAGGGAGGGGGCTGTCTGGGCTCCTCTGCTGAGGCTACTGCCCCCGCAACCCGGATCCGGTCACCTGGATAAGCAGAATACGAGTACAAGTATGAGTACAACTATGAGTACAAGTACGACATATTATTATCTTTTATTGCTATTTGTCTAGTTACCATCTCTGGGGAAAAACACACCCACTGTATATCAATGTCTCCGTGAATCACCAGTTGAATTCTACAGAAACCCTAAATTCGTGGACCCGGTAAGACCCTTCATAAAACACAGAGACCCTCTAAGTGACTGTATTCACATACACACACTGTTATGGATAAAGGCTCATATCCAGTTTAGAGATGAGCAGCTTAAGTTAATCCCTAAATCTGATCATTATTATCTGTTTGCATACACGAAACCTATGGAATATCATAGAGACCAAAATGTCACATCAGACTGTGAAAATGTAAATAAAGTAATGAATGTATAGATGTTGTCATTGTCATTAAATTGTAGTTAAGTTGTTTGTTTTTGTCCATTCACATCTGTGATGCAGCTATGGAAGATCCAGCTTTGGAAGGTTAATATACAATGATAGAAAGGATTCAAGGTGTAAATGTAACAAAAGTTATGTGTTTTAAAGCAAAAAATATTAAAGTGGACAAGTTCTTTATAGTTAAATCAGTAAATGATTACATTTTAATCAGTTTCACAAAAGACAATATGGTAGGTAAATCTGAATGTGAAAAATGATAGAACAAGTGGTGCCAGGCACAACAAACCCCACCCCTCACAAATGTTTTATCTGATTTGCCCTATCTCTTATCATTGTGAAAACACATTTTTGGTGACCTTGATCTTGACCTTTGACCTACGTTCCCCCAAATTTAATGCGATCTATTCTGGACCACCTTGCACCTTTCCTGAAAATTTCATGGAAATTGGTCCAGTAGTTTTTGCATAAAGTTGCTGACAAACAAACAAACAAACAAACAAACAAACAAACAGACAGACAGACAGACAGACAGACAGACAGACAGACAGACAGACAGACAAAAAAAAAAAAAACAAAAACAAAAACAATACCCTCACCTCCCCTTTTGGGGGGTGGGGTAATCATTTTAGAGTAAGAAATTAATTAAAATGAATAAAAATCATTAAAACTTTTGATTTCCAACTAATTTAGCATTTTTACACACATACTTTCAATAAAGGTTTTTATTTTAACAACGCTTTAATAACTAAGTCAAAAATTTTTTCCCCCTCGAGATATCAGTGAAACAAACTCAAATTATAATGACAAGATTTGAAGTCAACTTAAAAATATTTAGGGCACAGCTACATCTTGAGGGCACATTATTTCACATTTTAATTTAAATTAGAGCTTTTAATCTGCTCAGTAATATTATCGTTCCCCTTTGCCCATTATTTACTAACTATTAATTTAATATAGATAAGCATGCAATAAGTTTAGAGTAAACTTAATTTATGTCTTAAAAGTGATGCAGTATATACATGTGAAAGACATAACAACAAATAAGATAAAACAAAAACAGATACTAATTACATATTCATTGCTATACATTGGTGTGTATGTGTGTGTGTGTGTGTGTGAGAAAGAGAGAAATAAAAGAAAAGACAAAGGAATTGTTAACAACGACAAATGATAATTCACAAACAAAAAATAAATTAAAGTTTAAAGGAAACTACAATACAGATAATTAAATCAAAATTCTGTCAAAACAGTCAAACTGATGTTATATCTCCAAAATTCAGTTGCATGATTAAATCACAAGGTGTGTGTACAGATTTCAACTTGTCACTACAGTTTCTCCTTGCACTGGCAGTTTCAGTTGACATTCCAAATAAATGTCAGATCGTCGAATTTGTGCAGTCATAATTCTGGTGACTTACTTGCCAAATCATCAACTGACATTTGATGAAACACAGCTCTGTCAAGCTTCATTTTGTTTTTACAGGATTATAAAAAAAAAAAGGGTAAATTAAATGACACTACAAATAGTGCAACTATATTTACCAAATAAAACCAAATGTAGAGCAGATCTAACCTTGGGTTTGACTGGAGAGAGGAGAGACATCCTGTTTGTGATATTCATGTCTTTTCAGACTGTCAGAGTTAATGATGAGTCCAAATCCCATTGCAGCATTTTGGATTAGAATACTATGTCCCAAATGGTTTAAAGAGTACCAAGAGAGCACAATATAAATCCATTCAAAAGGGTCAATGAGGGAGAAATTACGAACAATAGAAATGAAGGGAAATCATTTACAAAGAAGTGATTGGATCCATTTTATTGAATTCTTTTGCAGGAGATTGTGTATCTGTACCTTTATGTGATGTCTGAGGGGATTTAAGAATGGTCAAACTGCAGTACACAGGGGTCAAATGAGTAGGCAGTCATGAAATCCAAAATGATTTTGTATAATCTAACCAGCAGTCTCCTGGTAAACACTGTAATAAAGCTTCGCTCAGTGGAAAAAACTGCTACTGTGTGTTGTTGAATCGGTGCTCACAGTACTTATGAAGGTGTGATGGATGGCATTTATCAGAGGTAAGACAACCTCTTTATTGACCTTTATTGATCTGGAGGATGTTTGGTTTTTTTTTTTTTTTTTTTCTCAATAGTGTCAGAGGGTTTTATGTTAGCCCTAAATTATTACATGTAATGTTACAATATTGCAATTTATACTCAGGGGAAAGATGTGAAGTGCAGTCGTGTGCAATTATCCTGCTTCCTTGTAAACCTTTACCTTTGTGCAGCGTTTACAATTTTTGAACCAATGTTTTAATAAGTGGCCTGAATTGGTAATGAAATGCTAATTGTGAATATAACAAACAGTGATTCAAGGAGACAGCTGCACATTTTTATTATAAACTATCTTTGGTACAGGCAGAATAAGTGATGGATTTCTGTAACCTCACTCTAAGCCAAAAAGCAAAGTATTCAGTCATAAAACTCAGGCCTCAGGGACTGTGAGTGTTTTACTATCAGTTTTCAAAAGACATCCATAAATTACTCATCTGACATTAACTAACAAACAGCTTATATCTACTCATGTATAAACATTACACTTCAGACAAAATGATCACCATTGTTATAAAGCAAATAATGTGTAATTAGTTCAGGGACAAACGTGTTGAAACAAACTGCATTTTTAAAGACATACGAAAGTGTGAGTTCATGTGAAAGTTCTTTTTAACCCATAAAGACCCAAATATCCACCAGTGACCAAAACCATCTAATGATCTAAAATGTTTAATACCTGTTGATCCACTAATTTTATCAATACATGTAAATAACTGGTGTACAATACAGTTTATCATTTTTTCACTGTCATCAGATATGACCCATTTGGATGTTCAGAGGCTCCGTAGTGAACGTGGAAACACCGTCATCTTCTACAACATTGTTTCAATTGTAAAACTCATGGAGTTTGATGAATGACAGTGGATGGACACACTTGGTTTATGTTCAGTTAATGATAGATTTTACAGAAAAAGTCACCTTTTCATAACATTTGTTTTTTTTGTAAAATAATCCTTAAATGTAATCTCAGTTAATGATTAAAGTACATGATCAGTAAATTAAATATAGGAATTTTCCCTGAAAAAAAAAAGCGTAATAGAGAGAATAATATTATGATAAATAGCCATAGATCACTTAAGAAAGGTTAAATAGAGAAAAAAAAAAAAAAACGTTTGGGAACTGTCTCTGGGTCTTTATGGGTTAAATATGGGCCATTTGGAGAGAAAGGATTAAAAAAAATGCCAGGTGTGGTTCACAAGAAAAAAAACAAACAAAACAACTTACACTATCAACTCACGCAATAAAGGTTGGCTAGACAATAGGAAAAAACAGTTATTGTTTTTCAATTATATTTCTTTGATACTAGTCCTGCTGAGTGATTTTTCTGGTCCTAAAGACCTTTATGAAATGTCAGTTCCAGAGAAAGGGTGTGCCTTCCAACATCCTAAAGTCAGACTGGAAAGTTAAAAGCACATGAGAATAACATGAAAGTGGGTGTTGAACAGTTCATGAGATGTAACAAGTTCCTCTTAATTCTTATCAAAGTTCTGTGATATGTGCAAGTGGCTGCTTTGGCCATCCATCATATATCTATATCTTTTTTGTACTTTTAATACAGAGAAGAGAGATGTTAATGGAAAACACTTGGTATGTGCCATGTTTTACTATCTCAGGGTGCTGCAGAGGTGGCTGCAGTCTGGTCTCTGATGGTAAAAGTGATGCGAATGTTTAGTTAAAAAAAGCTGCACAAAGTAGGAAACACAATGGCTACTGCAAAAGCTCTATGTTGTATATTTAGTTGCTTTTGTTATATAGCACAGGGTCAAAGACACAAAGACAACATTGATGCTGGTCTTAATCTTGTCAAAGGACATGTTACCAGTGGCATAAGTACAGAAAATCACAGAGCAGATAAATATCTTGCTGTTTTATTCGATTATATTACAAACCTTCATGCAGATTTCTTACATATAAATGTACAGTTCTCTGCAAAAGTCTTGGGCACACTAAATTTACCTGATAAATCAAGTAGTTCTGATGTATTTTGTGTTTATTTTACACCTGTTTCTTGTATTTTCTTGTTACTTAAAGGAGTGATATTTTGCTTTAAAAAAAAAAAGGAATTTATTGGAATATTTTAAAATATGGAATATTTTAAAATGTTTCCCTGTGGTCTACATAAACTGTAAATGCTCTGCTTGGGTCTGAATTCTTCATTAATTCAACTCCACAGGTCC
>JAPQRP010000006.1:21603017-21640241 GCA_037367295.1 Apogon hyalosoma | reverse complement strand
CAGGTCCATCTTCAACCCTATTTCTGAGTAATGACACCAGAAAGGTGGTTTTGAGCGCTGGCCCTTTAAATGCAAATCGGCCACTTCACGCCCCACCCCCTGCAGGTTGTTGACCGTGCTTTCCGTCCCGTTCAGCCACTTGTGTTCATTAATCCAACCAACAACTGAACATTTTAGGTAATCGGCTCAAAGTTTGGACATATTTTCAGCAAGGACTACAACCACTGCTGCTGACAAACAGTTATATTGTACTCAGAGAAATGTTCAATGGAAATGTTGACCTTATATGTGCAAATGTCATGACGCAACTAGTTATAAAATGTAACAAATTAAGAAGGAATTAAAACAGGTTGTAGAAATCCACTTGATTTTGGCCTAAATTAATATAAAAATAGCTTTGCAGCAGCTGGAGGGTTCAAATTCAAACTTTATTAACTATTAGGGTCCAAATACACAAATAAATGAACCACAGACTAATAAAAGAGGGTTTAGCAAAATATAACCCCTTTAAGAAACAGACTGGTAAATATGGCATTCATAGCATGCAAAAACAACAAAGCTACATGCAGTCTAAGACTTTTTCCAATGGATTTATTTCATATTACAACTTCTATACATGTTGCGCCTCTGGGTGAACCTCAGATGTACAATATTAGCAGGAGTTACAGTCAGAACTCCTAATGACACTGTAGTTGGAAGCAGTGGTGTAGTGGTCCCTGGAGAAGTGGGTATACTCTCAATTTTTGCCTTTAAAAAAAAAAAGTAGTCCAGAAAAATGCCGTTTTACAACAGAGACATGTCAGACTACTCTGTTTACTTTACCCAAGAATCCGTCAGTAGTATTTGCTCACTATTATAACATTTTCATAATTTGATCAGAGGCAGTTTGTAGGTATTACTGGTCACACAAGCAGCTGCATGAATGTAAAATGTAGTCAACATGAGGCAAACACAGGATAACATTAGCCTTTCATTACATTATCCTACTCACACAGTTTAACTATTGGTGCCAACATCTCTCCTCTAAATGTGCAGTCATATGACCAGTAGTTTTAAACAGTGACTCATTTGGAAACCACCTTAAGACTTACCTCAGAATTATGCATTCCATGGAAGTAGGTTCTCTTGATATGTATCACTTACTTGAAAGACGTTTATTCTGCCTTTCTTGTTCACATTTCCAATAATCACACACCTTTCAACAAGATGTGCAGTGACCTGTCAATCAGCTGGGGTAGCACTGGCACTTGAGGTGTCCAATCAGGTTCCAGAAGTGGTTAACGCTATGACCCGCCCTACTCTGCCTCTGTCATGGCTTCACCATCCGAGGGGAAAAAACTGACAATTTTGGCTCAGATACTACTGAATGGTGCGCATTAGGGGGATTTAGAAGTGGGTATACACAATAATGACTGAAAAATAAGTAGGTATACTCCATATACCGCCGTATACCCTGGACTACTCCTCTGGTTGGAAACGTCACCAGAGATTTTTTGTGCAACTTTTACCTCATACTGACAAATTTTTTTCTACTGAAGAAATATATTTGTCAAGATAGTGCAGCTAATAATTCAGTCATCAAAATCAGTACACAGAAGAATAAATCATATACAGATTTGCATGTGTCATCGGCAGAATCCTACCTGTTACTAGCAGTAACTTGTTATGGATCATGATTTATTTCCCTATTAGGTTAACTAAACTCCAGCCAACGTTTCACCATGTAATTACAGTGAAAGGGGGGTGTAACACTTGTGAGTGGTCTGTAACATAAATAAAAAAAGATGCTGCATCAAGTTTTCTGTCAAGTCCAGATTTGACTTCCAAAAATCTAAAAGGTGGAGCAGTATCTTGTGATCAGATGTGATACTCTTAGTTGTGTCTAAAAATAAGGCTAAATGCAGAATTACTTCTCAACGCACTAAATAAAACACAGCTCTGTCAGGTCCTTTTAAAAGACCATAACGGGGTCAATAATATCTTCCTGTGTGCAAAACATGATATTGCAACTGAGAACACCAGAGCACTGGAGCAATTATTTCCCAGAAGACAATGGGACTTTCACTGAGGTGCCCCCTGGAATCTGTTCCCACATTACTCCCTCCTCAAGAACTCCATCTTTGGCAGAAAGAGCCTTCGGCAGTCGTTTTGCTCTGCAGAGGCCTTGCACGGTAACACAAGAGTTTATTCAATCTGTAATTAATCCTCTGTCTCTCATACTGCCTCACCCTCTCACTGAGGACAGGGTTTGTTCAAGGTATAGCTACGAGCTAAGGCTGTTGCTGTGTTCCTGGTTCACTGGGAGGATAGGATAGGAATCTACCTGTGTTGACATACCAAGTCCTTCTCCCTCTTTAGTCTTTAAGTCTTTTCCTTGCTTTCACTTTGAACCTCATGTATTCAAGTTTGTCAGAAGTAAAAAAAAAAAAAATGCTCCAACTGGACCCCCCCCCTCGGAGCTTTTAAAAATATGTGCAGGAACTGTTTACTTCAGCCTGATTGGTGGGTATAGCCATTAGCTTTGACATTTAACTTCTACTGGTTGAATCAGAGAGTGAAATTTCCAGACTGACTGGCTTTTTTTTACCAGAGAAGCACCTGTGGTTTGTTTTGCTCCATCTGGAATGTTGTATACCTAAAATGCACAAATGACCTGCCTGTGTTGTGGATTTATTCATCTGGATGTGCAACAATTAAAAGGACCCAGATCATATTTAAGACAGTTCCTATAGGCAAGTTTAGAAACCAGGGCACTGTGCCCGCTCTCTGCCACTGGCTGTGATCACTGGTGTATCTTGTGTCCCATTCAGACAAGTAACCATTCAGTCAGGCAAAGAAAGAGTGAAGGCAGGAGGAAGAGGGGGCTGCCAGCTGCCAATGACTGCACCAGTAGATCTTTTGGAACCTGTTGCAGCAGGTTTTTATTTCTGTATATCTTATTGCTGGGCTAACCTGGATACGTGCCAAACACACATGCACACACACACACACACACACACACACGCACATGCACGCACACACACACACACACACACACACACACACTCACACTCACACACACCTACGCACACACAGAGAATGAGGATGATATTGCGAGCTGCCAAAATCTGAAACCAGCCCATCAACCACTACTATACACATTTAGACAGTCAATCGAATCGACGTGCTGCACTGTCAGGGTGAGGAGGGCTTTAGGTGCACAGCTCCAAGAGGGAAACAGGCAGGAGATGTTGAGAGGTTACAGGTCAGAGTGAGACGACCTGACTGAAACCACAACTCCACAAAGAAGACAGGAAACCCTTATCAAGTTCAAAGGTTGGGTGAGTTAATTTTGCAGTTTTCCGTTTTTTTTAATACTGGTGTTTATGCAGACTCCTGAAGCAACATTAGCACTGGTACTTACTAAAAATGTGCGATTGCTTTATTCTATCGTTATTAGTAGATGTCTGTGGAAAAGACTACAGTTCTGCTGCTAGAGTGGTGTTCTAGTAAACTCTTCTATGTGAGCAAATAGAGGAGGGTAATGACATGCAGCAAGTAGCTCAAGCAGCTGTGAATCAAAGTGGGGACTCTGCTCAGGGTGCTCCTGTGGTATGCACCCTAACCACTTTCATCAGTACACACTAAAACTCATGAATGTGTACACCTCATCATGTCTTCTGTTACCTGCAAGTATAACACTGTCACCAAACTGTGTAAAATGAGCCAGGAAACACAAACATAACAAGTAAGTCACAGTCATCATGTTATTGTATGACCAGTGTTTATTTTTGGTGTTGGAAATGTTCTTTTGGAATGTAGTAAGTTATAGATTACCATTTAAAATGAAACTATTGTAATTCAACTATGTATTGTAACATATTATATTTAACAGCTTCACGAAATTAATTTTAAAATTGAGCAATAAAGCTGAAAAATCAGAGAAACATTTATTTAGGTGAACATTTAATAGCACTTTGATTATTTCAGAACTTATTTCCATCTTTTCCATCATTTAAAGGTGCTATTGTCCGATGACATGGTTATCCACCTTGGTTATTATACAGTGTTTTATATATATAAAACACTGTTCTGATTTATATCTGTATTATTAAAAAATAATTCCCAAAATTCTTCAGGTCAAGACCCAAAAGTTAGCCCAAATTACAAAGTTGTAATGTGAATTTAATCATGAATAGTTTTACTGACTTTTCCACCTAGAAAATGCACTGAGAGCATTTCGGGACAAGCCTGTGAGTTGGATCTAAACATCTTATTGTTAGTCACCACAAGTATGATAACATCAGCCATCACTACTATCACTGAAAAGTAACACATCAGTCACTAACAGCGAACTGTGCAAACACCTGACTCAACCCCATTTTCACTGTAAAAACACTGGCACTGAAAATCTCTTATTTAAACACCAACAATTCTTTTGACTCTCAATGTTCATAACATAATGACAGTGTATTGGGGCCATAAAACAACATTTTTAAGGAGCCAAGGGGCATGATGCAAGGTAAAAAAATTAAACAGTTGTTTCTCATAAATATGAGAATATCTGGCTTTTTTCCTCGTAAGTCTATGACAAATTTATGACTATAATCTTTGAGAATATCCAAGGTTTTTTAGTATAAATTTGCAGAATTGTCTTTTGTTTACCTAATATGTCATTGTATATCATCAGATTGTTAAATACAGTATTGTACTTTTTATTTATGATTGACAATGCAGTAAAAACAAGTCTGCAATTCAGTGTGGTTCCCAACCTTATGTTTAAAAAGGAAGTTTGATGCCAAAGGAATCACCAACATTAGTAACTATATTTTAACCCATAAAGACCCAAACAGCCACGGGCCATCAAAAGCGTCTACTGATGTAAACTGTTCGATACCTGTTGATCCACTAATCCTGTCAATACATATAAATTATTGGTGTAAAATACAGTTTTTCATTTTGTCATGGTCATCAGATATGACCCATTTGGACATTCAGAAGCTCCGTAGTTACCATGGAAACACCGTCATCTTCTACAACATTGATTCACCAGTAAAACCCATGGAGTTGGATCAATGACAGTGGATGGAGACACTGGGTTTATGTTCAGTTAATTATATATTTTGCTGAAAGGGTCCCATTTTCTTCAGTTTTCTCTGTTTCTGATTTAATAACCGTCAACTTTAATCTGAGCTTTTATGAACATCTACAAGAGCAATAAATTAAATATCGGAATATACATGATTTTCACTTTAAAAAATGCAAAACACAGGATAACATTAGAATAAATGGTGATAAATCACTTCAGAAAAGTTAAATATAGAGAAAAAAATCACGCAGAAAAGACCAAATAAGGAGAATCATCTTAACTAATGAGACATCTGATGAACATGGAGAAGCAGATGTTTATACATTAGTAAACTGCACAGACTAAAAAGTTAAAACACAAATCTAGTAGAGAGATTAAGATCAATATAAACAAGAAAAGCTATAATGAGATTATTTTTGTCACCGGGATATATTGTCACTGGGTCAGACCATGATTACTGATGAAAAAGTCAGGCTGAAAATAAGTGAATAAAGCGTCTAATTGTGACCAACCTGAGATCTATCATGTGAACCATCTACAGTATGAATAGCAACACTGCACTACAACAATAATGATGAACTGTCAGAGGTAGTCGGGCTTGCCTTGCTTTTATTAATGCTCTTCATTGACAGTGTCGCCTCTGCTTCTCATACTGTAAGTGCTTCTGTTCTGGCTAGTGGCAGTGTGTCTGTCAAGCAGATGAGAGGATTTGTTGCCACAGTGGTGATAAAGCAATCTCTCAACTTTCACCTCGACACTTTAGCCCCTTTAGATCTGAACAGAAACCGCTGGGATTGCTACTTCTCCACTTAGTCCGCCTCAGCATTATTCGGCTTTCTGTGACCTGACAGCCATGGTTTGTTGGCACTTTTAATGAGCTTGGTTTATGTCACGGTTGAAGTTACCTTTACTGGAACCTGGGCCACGTGTCACCCACCTCCGCTGGGATCAGATGACACGTCTTTACGCTTAGGAAACAAACCCCTGACCCATGAAGGCCACTGGTGTCAAACTCATGTGTTTACAAATGAAAACGAACCCACCTGCTCCCATGCCTTCGCTCGTATGCTGTCACTGTACCTCACTGTTTTACATTTGACTAATGACTCAGTGAACATCAAGGATCAGTGACAAGAAGCACTTTGTCATTGCCAACCGCTTCCTGTCATGAGGTATTAGCAAAAAGTGGAAAAAGAGAGAAGAAATCAGCTTGTTTTTGACTGTTAGTTGCCATTGTTTATCCCTCAAAGACCTCAACAACCACTGGTGACCAAAGGCACCTACTGATCTGAAACATCTGATAATTTTTTTTTTACCACTAATCCCATCAATATATTTAATTAACTCAGGTGAAAAGGAGTTTTTCAGCTTTTCAGCAGCATCACAGGTGTCTTTTTTAGACATTCAGAGGCTCCATAGTCAACAGGGAAACACCATCATTTAGTAAAACATTGTTTCACCAATAAAACCCGTGTAGTTTGACAAATGACAGTGGCTGTAGACACTTGTTTTTCTATTCAGATAATGATATATTTTACTGAAGAACTGACTTTTTCTTCAGTTTTCTCTTGATATAATAACCTTTGGATATGCTCTTTAAGATCCACATGGTCAGTAAAGTAAATACAAGAAAATGCCTTTTCTGTTTTTTTTTTTTGCTTTTCACTGAAAAATGCAGAGGATAATATTATAGCATATGGCATAAATCACTTAAAAAAGACTGAATGTAGAGAAAAATGAATTTGAAAATCACCACAAAAATAGTTGTGGGTCTTTAGGGGATAAAAATTGAGCGACATCCGGGAAAATTCAGATTACTGACTCTTTGCAGATAATTAAAGACAACCCCACTGTTATAGCACATTAATACAAGACACTTAAAGCTGCAGGAATCAAAAACAGTACAGCTCTTACCTCTCGGTCCAACTCAAAAGAATAAACCTATATAGATGAACTCATGTTGTTTCATGTTGTTATGGAAATATAAAATCACGTTTCCAAACCTTTTTGAGACATGGAAAAGAGCAGTAGGTCCAGGTTCAGACCCAGGTCCAGTTCACATTTGACGGAATCTGATCAGCATGTTGTTGTTACAGCTGTCAATCATGATTTTAATCCTCCTACTGGTTTGCAAATGCCTGTGATTAGACAAAATTGAGGCATCACAGGGTTGATTTTCTACATCCTGAAAACACAAGCAAGGAGCAGATACTGAAGTTTAATGGCCTCTCAGTTCACTTGAATTATAATACACTGAAAGGTGATTATGGAATCAGCGTGGTTCAAAAGGAACTAAGATGGTAAATTTAGTACGTTGTTTTGTTTAACCTGTGCAAAAGAATAAACATTAGGATCACAATAGAGCAATTGTAATTATTTTCTTTCCTTTTGTGGTCTATTCTTTCTTTAGTAATCTTTTCTTTTATAGTCATACATATAGATTTTTTTTCCCCTAAGAATCATTTAATCACCTAACTGTTCTATTTTCTGTTTACCCATGTTTCATTTTTCATTTTTCTTATCTCTGAATGAGTTTGACATTGATGAATTGCTATAAAAATATGGTCAACGGATCCAGGAAAAAGGTATGGAAGATTAAGCATTTTTTTCCCCTTCTGTCCCCACATGGTTTCTATTTATTTTCTGTCTATTTACAGATATTGGTGCAGAATGGCAGACTCCCCTACCTTCTCCCCCTGTGGTAGCCAGCCTCAGACATCGGCCCCCCAGGCCAGCCTGTCCTGCTGTGAGCCATGTGGGACGTCCTGCCAGCAGATGGCAGAGGCACCGGTACTGAGCGGCCTCAGGCTTTTCTTTTTATGCCAAAACTTCATCTTAATTGAGATAAAAATCAGTCAGAATCCCTGTGGAGTGAGGATTTAGTGTTTCTGAATTAGATTTAATACAAATCAACTGATTAGCTTCCCATGGTCAATAAATATGATAATGATTTTGCTGCAAAATGATGAGTATCTATTTTGATATTGATGTACAGGGAATATGCTATTTCACATAAAAACAAATTCTGCATGCAATTTTCTCCAGTATAATCACATTCAGTCACATTTCATATAATGTAAATACAGTCTGTAAATTGTCTTACACTTGGATGAATCTTCTGGAATGGCTGTAGATCTCTCAGTGACAGCATCTTGGCTATATTACTGTAAAGCCTGTTAAGACAAGATAAACACACCTAACCAAGCCAAATATCATTTGCATTTCCATGGTGATAACCTCCATGGAAACTAAATAAGGTTTATCTGCTTCTCCAGCAGGAGGGCAGCACCTTCAGCTTGAGGTCTGCAGCTGTAAACAGGAGGCACAGCGCTGATGGGACCTTGTCCCCCGGATCTGGATCAGCACCAGTGGACCGCTTCCACCCGTACCGACGACAGTTCAGTGAAGGAGCAGCGACTGTGCCCAGTTGTCACCCTCATTGTTTGTCTGCCTTCAGCTGCTTGCAGGAGGTGTGCGGTCCTGGAAATGACTCTTTAACCCACAGCTCAAGCAGAGAAGCAACAGCCTCCTGGGACCAATACAACAGCAGCATCCAGGTCTATAGACCCATATGACACTCATCGTATGCAAACTAATCATTCAGTAAAGACTCGTGTATTCAAAAATAACACCTCATATATTATTTAGAAGGAAATAAACTGAATGAAAAGAAATGGCTCAGAATTATTAAATTCACTGCAGTACAGTTTTCTGTCATGCTCTGCTACTACACTAATGTACACAAAACAAAAAATCATGACATCGTACAAACTATGCATCAACTTCTATGTTTAGAATATGAATAAAATAGAACAAAAATTGAATAGGAAAACCAAAGCCAAAGTAATGCATTTCACAATACATTTATATTACTAAACGTCAGACAAAAGAACGTATAAAATGCAGATAATAATAAAAATGTGATTATCAGATCCAATAATTGTTCTATCCTTACTCTAAACACATTTAAATAAAGACAAAGTGGATAATGATTTGTTGATAATGACTGAAAATCAATTGTACAGTGCAAATTTATTTGGAAATGCCAAAATTGAATTGTTACACAAGTATAACTCAGTGCAGATGCTCTTTAACACCGTTGTCGTTGAATTTTTCCACAGTGTTTTTACCCAGAACTACCAGTGGGGCCAGTGGAGCCTTCCTGCTTCCTCTCTCAAACCTGTCCATCCTACAGCTCATCCAGCGCTCTCCCACAGGTAAGAGAATAGTGTATTAGACGCTGTTGTATTATAACCTTTATTTATCCGGGAAAAAAGATCACTGAGATTAAAAATCTCTTTTTCAAGAGTGTCCTGGCTGAGACAACAGCAGCAGAAGTTACACAAAATAGAAACCCCAGCCACACATCCACACTAAAAATATGCATAAAACATAAAAACACAAAACAAAGAACATACATGTAAAACACCATCATTAAAGAAATTGTAGAAGTTTATTGTTGAGGAAAAAGCTCCTCAGTTGTGTTTTTAAAAGTGTGGCCTCTGAATAGCAAAGATGGATTAGATGATGAGTGGGTGTTTTATTACCGCAGCAGATTATGGATTAATGTGAAACGGATGATGACATACGACTTTTTTTTAGGTTCCATCTAGACTGTACACCACAAACAACCAGTCCAACACCTCCAAATATTCTTTCCAAAGTCTCTCCAGTTCAACACATGAGGAGAACACCACTCAGCTGCCTTTCCCCAAACCCATTTACTCATACAGGTAACGTCACATACCTATGTTCTTCACCTGTCCATTATGTTTCAAGCAGCTGTGTAGAAAAACTATCTGTAAATACCTTAAGAAGTATCTGTCATGAACGCTTTGTGTATAGGTTAAAAATGGTATGCCAAACAAACAGCTAATGCTAATGCCTCCTGCAGCATCCTGATCTTCATGGCTCTGAGGAACAGTAAAACAGGAAGTCTGCCAGTCAACGAGATCTACAGCTTCATGACTGAACACTTCCCTTACTTCAAGGTACCACAGTTCATGAATTTAACATTTAAATTCAACAAAGCTAGTCATCGCAATAAATTTGGCTCAAGGGAAAATATCACAGAATTGCACTGCACATGCAACATGCTCTGAACTGTGAACACAAGATTAATTGTTCTATGTGTATTTACTTTACTGACTTGATTTGTCTTGGCTGCTCCTGGTTGGAATAAATCTTTCTGGGCAGGTGCATGGTAGAAAAGTTAGAGTTAGTGCCACATTTTTTAAAAAGGTGATAATGTTGGAAGTGAGTCATTTCTCTCCTGCGGGTGTTTTTCAATTAGCTTCGCAATTTGATGATATAATTTGATTTACTGATCATTTTCTGCTTTGTGATATGACGTAAGACCTCACATTATAAGCCATGATTACACAGAGCCATAAAAGCAACATTAGCTCTATTATGCGTATGTTATTTTATCTGCTGAGTTATACAATGTGTGCTTCATAAGTATATTATTTGTGTGTCAGAGGTTTTGAGTTCATGATCTACTTTGCGGTGTTAAGTAAGTAAAAGATTATCCCGGATCATCGCACTTCTGTGTTTTTTTGCTGAAAGTGAGTGTAGCTACCATTTACCTCTGATGATTAATGGCTCAGTGTGAGGATAGTGTTCTTCACCTGCAGATGGACCAGCTGGGTAGTAAACCCTCTGAGGTGTGAACCTAATGGGGTTTTTGTATTTACTTTAGCCTGGAGCCAGGTTATAGAGCTGGTGCAAGGACTCTTCAGACATCAAAGATAATATTTCTACATATCTAGATTCCTGTTATGCTCTTACTATCTATGGTATATGCATGTTTTGGGGGCATTTTGATGTTATGAGATAGCGATAAATTTCTCTGAAGGTAACTTATAGATTAAAACAGCTATTAAAAATTCATGCCCCCATGCTTAGATATTTCTTCAATGAGGCACCTGCAAGTTTTAAACTCTGTCTGAACCCTGGATTGTCACAAATATTGTGGATTTTCCAGAAGATTCTATGAGTCTTTAAATCAAAGTGGTTCACCTTTCAGATGGCTGCTTTCCAAACAGCTGCCTGCTCGATTAAACAGTGGCTGCAGGGCCAGGAAATACAGGAAACTGAAGAGAAGAAATACTGTCACTGCAAAAGCTGTGATTTTAGATACACTGAAGGACCATCTGAATGTGCTCCACTGAAGTTCAGTTCAGTGATTATTAAGAATTATAATTATACTGACACTACAAACAAACAACATTATCATTGCTGATAATATTTGCTAAACTTGTGTATTCTTCATTTTCAGACAGCACCTGATGGATGGAAAAACTCAGTCCGGCACAACCTCTCCCTTAACAAGTGCTTTGAGAAGGTGGAGAACAAAAATGGGAACTCGTCCCGTAAAGGTTGTCTGTGGGCCCTTAATCCAGCCAAGGTGGAGAAGATGCAGGAGGAGCTGCACAAGTGGCGCCGCAAAGACCCTGTCACTGTTCGTAGGAGCATGGCAAAGCCAGGTGGGTCAAATAAGCATCCAGAAAAACATCAGTGACAGTTAAAGGACACAACCAGGAGTGTGTAGAACTAGAACGGAACAGAGCAGAGCAGAACAGAACAGAACAGAACAGAACAGAACAGAACAGTATAGAACAGAACAGAACAAAACAGAACAGAACAGAACAGAAAAGAAAAGAACAGAACAGTATAGAACAGAACAGAACAGAACAGAACAGAAAAGAAAAGAACAGAACAGTATAGAACAGAACAGAACAGTATAGAACAGAACAGAAAAGAAAAGAACAGAACAGTATAGAACGGAACAGAACAGAACAGAACAGAAAAGAAAAGAAAAGAACAGAACAGTATAGAACAGAACAGAACAGAACAGTATAGAACAGAACAAAACAGAACAGAACAGAACAGAAAAGAAAAGAAAAGAACAGAACAGTATAGAACAGAACAGAACAGAACAGTATAGAACAGAACAAAACAGAACAGAACAGAACAGAAAAGAAAAGAACAGAACAGTATAGAACAGAACAGAACAGAAAAGAAAAGAAAAGAAAAGAACAGAACAGTATAGAACAGAACAGAACAGTATAGAACAGAACAGAAAAGAAAAGAACAGAACAGTATTTAACGGAACAGAACAGAACAGAACAGAAAAGAAAAGAAAAGAAAAGAACAGAACAGTATAGAACAGAACAGAACAGAACAGTATAGAACAGAACAGTACAGAACAAAACAGAACAGAACAGAACAGAACAGAACAAAACAGAACAGAACAGAACAGAACAGAACAGAATAGAATAGAACAGTATAGAACAGTATAGAACAGAACAGAACAGAACAGAATAGAATAGAATAGAATAGAACAGAACATTCTTTATTCTCATTGTAACATGTAAAACAAAATTAAAATGCCACCCAGTAAGAAAAAAACTATAAGGGATCACCAGTCATGTTAACCATGAAGCTGAATTAATGATCCTCTGTTACTATTTTTATTTATTTATTTTTTGCCATCTTGAGGCAGATAAGGGAGTATGACCTGTATTCTAAGGGTAATTTAAGGATGTCTTTTTCTGCAGAAGACTTAGACCATCTCCTGGGAGAGAAACCGGGCAAGGTCAGGGCTGTGCCATCCTGTAACCCCACACTTTTATCCAGAATCGCCCCATTATATGAGCCCACCTCTTCATCCTGCGTCCCAGCCCAGCATCGGCCTCCCTGCCCTCCCTTACGTCGGCCACAGTATTCACACATCACCCCTTCCTCTCAGCAGCCCCATTACTTTCGCCCCCCACCTGCTCCGCTCAGCGACACCTTTGTCCTGTATTCACCCTGCGGACAGCAGCCTTCAGCTGGTATCCCATCAGCCACTGGGAGCCTGGACTCACACCTGAATGGGAAGGCGCCTCCCACGTACAGCGTGGCCGTGCACACTGAGTACAGTGGCCACCACAGGAGCATGCAGGAGTTACTGTTGGACGGAGACACTACTTATGACATCGACACTCTCAACCCCAGTCTAACTGATCTGCAGCTGCATGGTAAGAACATAAGATAAAGAAAAAAAAACCAAACATATTTACTAAAGGGAGTGGTGCTTGCACTAACTTCTGCAAATGCTTTTTTCACAATCTGATCTGTAAACAAATATGTTTTTAGCTGTTCCTCAACTTTTTTTTATACAAGCCACATACTGATACAGTCTGACACTGAGCTGGTAACAATAGCCAATGCTTAATCTGTCCTTAGTGGTGGAAGAAGTATTTAGATCCTTTACTTAAGCAAAAGTGACATCAAAATGTTTGGCTACAAGCAAAAGATCTGCTTGAAAAATCTTATTTATGTAAAAGTATGTAAGTTTCAGCAAGAAGTGCTTAACTTATGAAAAGTAAAAGCACTAAAGTAGCCCCTTTCAGAGTCTGACTATTACATATGATGTTTTTACATTCATTTTATGACTAAATTAATGTGCATGTCGCATTTCACTACTGTATGTGACTGAAATTTAACTCATCTGAACTAGTTTACATATTGTTGTGCAGTTTAATCTACCGAGGTAGATCTGTTAGCTCATCACATGTATGCTTTAAAAACTTCACTTTTCATGAGCTCAGAAAAAAAAGGCCTTTTTTAATCTGTGACACTGTATTTGTATAAAATGGAAACACTCAAGTAAAGTATCCCAAATTTTTATTTCCTTTAATAAAAGTAAGTCCACCACGATTATCATCATGGCTGAAATAGCATATTTTCCATATCAGCGAACATAATTGTAGTTTAAACAGGCTGGTTTTAGTCTCTGTTACTTCCTTGATGTATCGGTGCCAGTAAAACATTTACTGCTTGTCTTTAGTCACATGGTTAGAGAAAAAAAAAAATGCACAAGTTAATAGAGAATGAAGAATGGTACATATAATTTCAGTTAGACTCAACTGTAACTAAGTTCAAGTCCATGACTCTGCCCTGAAATGAAGTAAAGCAAGTAACTGTTTAACAGTCAACATTTACTAGTGGTGCAGCTGATTTTGTTTGTTTTCTAAAGGCAACTTGTGGGAGGAATTAAAGGAGGACAGCTTGGTGTCAGACCCTCGAACTGTCACCACTACAAGCCCCTCCACCACGTCTGTTCTTCAGGACCCCCATGTCCAGATCAGCTGTCTGCAAACCATGGCCCCCATCACCCAGAGCTCAGAGGACATGGCGGTCAGTCGACATAAATCCGCGTATGAGGAGAAAGACACGGGATGGAGTTTAGACCAGAGTGACTGTTTCAATGGACTGCACCCAGTGGTTTATTCTGGGATGGAGAGTTTGGCTGGATATCTGACCTCCTGTGCCACATCCATCTCTTTAATGTAAAAATCTGTCTCTGTTTCACTTTTATTGCTCCTTGACTTTTAGAGTACTTGCAACCCGAACAGAAAAAATGTGACAAGCAGCTCTATGCAACAGGTCCTGGTGGACATTTCACTCCTAATGTTCTATTTATCACTGTGCACCAGAATAAAGAGTAAATACATCTGATTAAAAATAATTCAACTGGCGGGTGATGAAAATGATTAAAGATAGTCAATTGGATTACAGATGTTTTGCTAAATAAAAAGCCACAAAATAATAATAGAACTGGTAAAAGACAAAGAAAATAGGAAATTAATTGATAAATGAATTTTGTAATTATGATCCGCTCAATGCTTGCTTTACATCAGTTCTTTTAGGAAACAGCAGATGAATTTCTCTATAGCTATTCATTGATTTTAGTTTCTCAATATTGCAGTTAAAAAAACAAATGGTTATGATATACTGATTTAACTGTACAAAAGGCTGGATTACCATGTCACTGTATATCAATGTACCATAGTATACTAGTGGCTGTTAAGTTGTCTCTGAACTTGTTCCTTGTAAAATAAAACAGCATTGCAGTATGACTTTTTCTACAGAAGATGGCAGCAGAGACATTTTATGACACATTGAAATCATCCGCTTTATCACGCATTTCACCTCATGAACTTACACATACTTGCTGTGCATCATTTGGTTTCAAACACGGTAAAAATGTGTGTAAAAGTACAGAATCCCAAAAATAATACATTCTACAACTTTGGATTCAAGACTCACTTTGTAAGTGGTTTAATTTGGCAGTGACTGTCAGTATTATAAACAACATAAGTCATATTTTTTCATTTTTGGGTAAAAATAGCAGCACAGTGGCAACGTTACACAAAAGCATTAGCTTCATTCTCTTAATTTTCTTTTTATTATGAGGTGATAAGTTCTCTGTGAAGTCTTCATGGTACTTTCTCCATTTGTCAAACATTTTCACTGACTTTACAGTTACTGTATAAACAGCAAGACTAAAATTTATCAGCTATTGCTTTTTAAAAGAAAGAACAATAACAAAATTCCAAAAAATGCCATATTTATTGCAGTGATGGAATTCTTCAAAACTTTACATACTTTTTTTATTTCATACTTAAAACATTTATCTGAAAGTGTACACAGTGTTTAGTACTACAGAGTACATACTGGATATCAAAATTGGTATGTGATTTTGAGTTTTCGCTAATGTTGTCTGACATTTTAAAATGGCTATTTATTTAAAAATACTCCTGAATTAGATGAACTAGAAACATGAAAACATAAAACAAATGATACATTCACATTGACACAGGACACACATTTGTTTGTAATCCAACTGAATGATGGCAGAACCAGATCCTGGAGTGAGGACTGAATCATTCGGATGCGTGCTACTAGAAATTTAATAAGAGATTTGAGGAAAAAAATGTGACGATAATCCTATATAATCTATATAAACATACAGTACAACTGAATGGATTATTATTTCACTTTTTTAAGTAACTGACTTCTCTCTTTGTCTCATGACTCATTTCTTCTCTGAACACTCTTTTCTCTTGACGCTAATGACTACAAAAAAACACGCAAAATGAAAATAACTCAATATCTTCCTTATGATCAAGTGTATTCCGGTTTTTCAGCCTGAAATCAACATTATGTACAGACACTGCATGTGTTTACTGCCCACACACTCTCACACTCTGATGCAAACTGATGATGGCAGAATTCGATGTTCCTGCAAAGACGACGAGGCAAAGGGAGAAATCTGATCGGCCAGGCAGCTGAATATCAGAAGGGAACTATACTTAACTAAAAGACAAGAGACAGAGTGTTTAATGCCAGTTTTTTGTCCATCAGTTCGTCTGTTTCTGGTCCTGAATTGGTAACTGGAATGTGGAAACTGTGCAGAGGAGGGTGGGTGTCTTCCTATGGTCCCCCACTGTAGGAATAGTCTGCCTTGTTATGCATCACCAGCTTGTTGTCCACAAAGTAGAAGCTGTCGGACTGTGTCTCATAAGGGTTCAGGATCATCTCACGCACTGAGAGAAAAACAAACACAATGTTTAAGGTCCTGCTGGAGGATATGTGTGTATTTGCTTGTCACATGTGCGCTGTTGACACTCACTGATTTCCTCAGACAGTGCAGGGAACTCGTATATGTGCTCACACGTGTTCTTGCTGCTGGGCATGCAGAAGCCAAACTCGAAATCAAAGCTCTTCAGAAGCTGATCACGAAAGTAGTGCCTTTCTATCATGCGGAAGTTGTTGATGGGTGTGTCGCCTACTGTGAATTCCACTCTGCAGAAACACAGCAAACAAACAGTCACATCAGACAAACATAGAAACTGGGGTTTCTGCTCAGGCATCTGATAGTCTTTAGGGGATCATTTTGTTTTATTCCAAATATTCATCCACAAGTTCATTGATTATGATAATTTGATGTTCAAATTAACCCTTAAAGACCTAAACAGGTGCTGGCAATAAAAAGCATCTACTGATCTAAAATGTTTAATAACTGTTGAACCACTAATCCTATGTACATGCAATAAAACGTGTAGTTTCTCAGCTCTTCATCATCATCAGATAGGACCCATTTGGACGTTCAGAGGTGAATGTGGAAACAGCGTCATCCTCTGCAACTTTGATTCAGCAGTAAAACTCATGCAGTTTGACTAATGACAGGGGTTGTACACACTTGTTTTTATGTTCAGTTAATGATGGTTTGATGATTTTAATAACCTTTGAATTTACGCTGAGCTTTGATTAACATCTCCGTGATCAGCAACTGGATTTTCGCCAAAAAAAGCAAAATGCTGACAATAATATTATAATAAATGGTAATGAATCATTTAGGACATAACTTATTTTTACTTTTTGTGGTGTATACATGCAGTATTTTCCCTTGCCTGAGACTAAAACACTTCATCTACTCATGGAAACTTGCCACTATAAATCTTTTTCATATTCAACCGGAAGAGTAATTCTAAATTGCACTTGAACATTAACTTATGCATTACAGTGAACATTTATGTACTACATGAGTTATACTTTTCACCTTTGGTTACTCTTCAGGTGAGTAGGATTTGTTGAAAACACATCCATCTGGTTTGATGGTTTAGTTTCAAGTCATATATCACTTCTTTTAAACTAAAAACTGCAGTAGCACATCAGTACTTAGTGTGAAAAATGAGACATATTATGGCTACAGTAGATAAAATAGTGTTGGTACACTGGAAAAAAATCAAAATCTTACCGAGTGTATTTTTCTCATTTCTAGTCAAAATACGTCATCACACTTAAAATAAGATATAATTGCCTAAAGAGTAACTTTTCAGCGAGATATAAGAACTTATTTTTAGACAATAGATCTTGAAAATCTTATTTCAAGAAATCTTACCTAAATAATTTTCACTTGTTCCATTGGCAGATTTTTTGCTTGAATTAAGCAAAAAAAAAAAAAATATTTTTTTTTTTTTTTTTGTGCTTAATTCAAGATTTTACTCTTTAGGTGAATATGTCTTATTTTAAGTGTGATGAGATATTTTCACTAGAAATGAGAAAAATACACTTGGTAAGACTTTGATTTTTGCAGTGTAGTGACACTTAGCCTCTTGTGCATCAAGTCATGTGACCCAAACATGGTGAGTGAAGGACAGAACTATGAAAATACAGAATCAGGTCATATACATAAAGTGGAATATTGGTTCAAACCAACCTTACATTAATGTAGTTTCCTTCAAACACAGAGACAATAAGTCATAAAGGCATTGTTGAACCCACACAGGCTGTTTTCTTTAAGCCTGGGGATCAATGTGAGTCAGTGGATTGAAATCTGCAGTCAGTCAGAGTAGGAGTCTTAGTATTGACAGCTATTCGGTGTATGACTCAGCAGGTGGGCTGCGATGCTCTGTATGTTCACATTTACCATTCTCAGATCGTCAGCCCCCACTAAAACCCACACTCCTCCCACATCCAGTATGTTGTCTGTCGGAGCTAAATGGACACCAGTGCACACTGAGCTTTTACATGACATGTCTCTCACTCTTAATATTGTTCTATATTTTCCCTTACCTTAAAGTCCTTACCTTCTGTTTTACAATGAAATGGAAGATATACACTGAACAACTTACGTGGCTCCAACCTGTCGCAGCTGCAGGAAGGCTGGGGTGAACTGGTATCGGACAAATCGGCCGGCATTGGGGTCACAGTGCTTTCTACCTCCAGCTGGAGAAGAGATTTTTAACATGAACAAGGTTAACAAATTAATATCTTCTTAATCTAATTTCTTTCACTGTTGGAATGTTCTGTAATCAGGTAGGCAATGCAATAGAATAAAATGAAATTTAAAAGCTTTAATCTTCATTATAACACACAGGATAACTTGATAAAAACACACAAACATAACCTGCAGAACAATTTGTTATTTGTTATTTAATACTGAGCTGACCTGGTGTTGGAGGTTTAGTAATTTCAAACAGGACTGTCCCTGTTTCCATATCACGGATCTTGAACCTGGTGAAGTCAATCATGTGGACATTTTCTTCAGGAGAACAGAGGTAATCTGGAAAAAAAAGTAAAGAAAAAAAAAAAAACAGGTCTTCAGACAGTTTTCATTTAAAGTACAACATGTGACTATGTAAGAAGAAACTTTATTGTCAGTGTACACAATATAACAAAACTTTGTAGCAGCAGTCTCTTAACCCATTTTGTTTCCATGTAATCATGTATTTTCAATGCATTTTCAGGTTTTTTTTAAAGGAGCTATATGCAGTATTTCTAATAATAGTAGAAACATTTCCAAAATGTTTTATTGTAGTTTTAAATATCATGTTCTAGTGCAGTGGTTCCCAGCCCTGGTCCTCGAGGACCCCTATCCTACATGTTCTAGATGTTTCCCTCTTCCAACACACCTGACGGTCATTATCAGTCTTCTGCAGAGATTGATGATAGGCTGATCATTTGAATCAGGTGTGTCGGGAGAGGGATACATCTGAAACATGCAGGATAAGGGTCCTCAAGGACCAGGGTTGGGAACCACTGTTCTAGTGATAAGTCAAAGATGTCAATATATTGTGTTATGTCGACATGCAGTGTATTTATTCACAGCCACAGGTCAGTGTGTCACTGTGAAAGTATGTGACCACTAGAGCCTCACCTCACCCATGATGGTGAAGAGTAATGACAAGGAGCTGAGGATGAGACGCAATGACAGCTTTCAAAGAAAAGAAGGTGACAATGCAATAAAAAACAAAGAACTGCAGTTGTTTCCACAACTGGACACAGCTGTAAAGTAAAAGAATGAAATTTAATGCTGATATTGCAGAATAGAACTTTAGTGCAGCTACTGACAACAGCAACTGTGCAAAAAAACAGAGGTGATTTGTGGTTTTAGTGTGGATATCTTCTGTCTGATAACAAAGCTAAGCTAACAGCGCTATACTGTAAACTACTGACTGATATAATACATTAATTTTGAGATTTAGGTTGAAGAAGAAAACTTGATGAAACCATAACATAAATGTGTGTAAACAGTGATCTTTATGCTTTATTCAGTAAGTGATACAGTCTGTGGATACATCACGTTGATGTGACATATAACCGCTTTAAAATGAGGCTAAAAAATATGGCTCACAGGTCTAGGTCACAGATTCAAGATTCAAGATTCCTTTTATTGTCACCGTATACACAGAACATACACAATGAAATTCTGGTGCGCTTAACAGAGACGGTACTTCTCGAGTTAAAAAAAAAAAAAAAAAAGCAAGAAATACACAATATGAAATATAAAAGATTGAAATAGTACTAAATAGTGACACCCCCCCCCAAATAAAAACAGCCCCTCTCCCATTCAGTCGTCACACATTCACACCCAGTTAGATGCAGAGGACAGTGAGATGTAACTATAGTAGTTATTGCAGACTGTTGATTTTTCAACATTGCACATTGTTTATTTTTGATTATTACACATTGTTGATTATTGATTACTGTTGATTATTACACATTGGTGGTTTTCATTATTGCACATTATTGATTATTGATTATGTTCAGGCCTGTTTGGACCGATTCATAAACATAACTCCAGTCTTTTGCTGTAGAATCATGTCATTCCCTTCTTGTCTATTACCTCTTTACATATAGCATACTGTAGTTGATTGCATATATTAACACAACTATTTCATGTTGCTTACAAATGCATATCTAAATGTTACTTTGAACATGGTCCTACATGTTAAGATACAGACTCTGGTGTATGTTAAAAAAAATAGTGTTGGAAGTGTTTTAGATCTGTATTTTAACAAGACGTGTGTAGGATATAATGTGTAATGTTACATATGTTCACACATTAGTGTAACCTTCCTCACACATACACTGTGTCAAATTTATTAAGACAGTGAACGTGTTAAAATATCCTTTCTGAGAGTGCAAGTTGGAGTGATACTGACTCATGTTTGTTTCCCTGTTCTGTTTTCTCCTCATAAATCTGTCAAACAGTGATGAGGTCAACACAGTGTTAAAAGAACAACAAAACCGAATGATTTCTTTATCCAAGTGTTTATTCATTCAGCTGTTATGAAGCTTCCTAGCAAGTGTAAAGAAAGATGGGACCATTTCTCCTTTTGTAAGGCACTTTTTATACAATTTCTGTTATGTGACAGTAACTTAAAAGTTGTCAAATTGTATTTTTTGTGAGCTTACTAAAGCAAATTCCTTTACATTCTCATTTAAACATTCAGTCCTGGGAGTCGTCAAATTCATAACAACAACAACAACAACAAAACCCAACAACAACTGTTTGATGATTATGTGAAGTAATTTGGAATCACAGGAGTTGTTTTTATCACCAGCACTGACAAAATCTGTGACATACATTTACTGATGGCAAACGAAGACATTAAAGGTTTATGTTTAGTGTATCACATATACTCCAGTTATCGCTAGTCTTTCTAATGAAATAGCCACAAATGGCATTTGTAACGATCTGACCTTTTTCACAGCAGACATTTTAGTTTGTTAAAGCACTAAAAGCGCAAGTGTTATTGCTAGCATAAACGATCATTCCTTTCCATTTAGTTTCCCCAGGAGGCCATTCCAGTGAACCAGCATCCGTATCACATAGACCTACAAGTAAGACTCCTAAATCCTAAATGGGATGCAGGCGTTTTTAAAGACCTTTGCATGTTAGATTTTCTTTACATTTAACCGTTCTTGAGTGACTTGTCACCATTTATTATTATCTTCTGGATTTTGCACTTTCCAGATAAAAAAAATCATGTATTTTCCTGTATGTACTTAATGTACTGATCATGTAGATGTTCCTGAAAGATTATCTTACAACCCCTCCACCCGAAGAGGAGCCAAGGTGTATTGTTTTTCGGTTCGGTTTGGTTGTTTGTTTGTTTGCTAACACTCTAGCAGCAAAACTATTGGTTGAATTCATACCAAGTTGGGTTTTTATATTTCCAGTGACCCAGAAAATATGTCATTACATTTTGAGAAAAGCAGGTTAAAGTTCACATTTTTTATGAATTAAAAAAAAAAAATTCTCCCATTTACTTATAATGAGCGAAATTTCACGTCTATAAAAACATCAGTTTTGTTTCAATTTACTTAAAACTTGGCACATATATAGAAGCAACTGATATGATGACATCAGCACATGCATAGACATGATGACATCAGCTGGACCGATGCCAAAATGAGCTACAATACATGCGAGGGACGGGGTTTGTTGTACCTGGAACCACTTCTTAATGAAAGCAGAAAAAAAATGAAGAATCGTTAAATGCCTGCAACCATTGTCATTTATCATGGGTTTTATTGGTGTATAAATGTCGCAGAAGATGATGGTGTTTTCCTGTTCACTATGAAAATTCTCTGATCATTCAAATGAGACAAATCTGAAGCTGCTGAAAAGCTGAGGAACTGCATTTTATCTGAATTATTTTAATGTACTGATAGGACTAGTGATTAAACAGATATGAAAGGTTTTAGATCAGTTGATGCTTTTCGTCATCGGTGGCTATTTAAGTCTTTGAGGGTTAATGATACCAGTTCTACTTGTTTTCTGCTTTACAAGTCAAAATGTCTGCTGCGAAGATGGCATATTGACAGCTGACCAAATCAAAAGGGCTGTTGTAACAAATACAAGTCAGCACAAGTCAACCGAATACACAATCTAACGCAGATACACCCATTTTAGTTATTTTTTATGCAGAAATGTTAATTCGCTATGTACACTGAAATGGAATCCAGAGTTGTGGTTGCTATAATAAAAAATGATATCAAAGGGCTGCTGTGTCCTAATGGTTTCATCTATCAGGCTGTTGCTGTTGGATTTGTTGGCAGGACTGTCAGTTCAGTTGAAGGGAACCAAAGCACACCGAGTGACAGAAGCCTTAGCGTCTTGAGCAGGGTGACAGATCTGGCAATGATGGTATCAGTGTGTGAGACACTGCCCTCCCAATGGTACAGGATTAGACCTAAGAGGCTTATTGTGTTTTACCATCACATGGACCGACACACACACCGACACACACACACACACCCTTACTATCTCATTAAGGTTATGGTAAGGGCAGTTATTATTGGCAAACTATATTACATAAGAGTTGAAGGGTCTTCCTCATAGATAGAGAATGACACTGAATCTATTACCAGGATAAAGACCCACACAAGGGAACTCAGGTACTTGTGTAACTGCGTGTGCACAATGCAAACTCACTGTATTTCCAGGAGTTAGAGAGCAGATGGACCACACCGGCTTTAGCCACCTGCTAGCAGATATTTATAGACCTTTTCATAAAGAAGACTCCACCATACCTGCGACTAAAAATGTCCTTCCTGTGAAACAGAACTATTTAGAGCCCGCTATTTATGGCAATATAGAGCACTGCTGAAAACATTAATGTGCAAACAAATCCACATGATTGAATGATTTAATTCAACTACAGATTTCCTGATTAATTAAATCTTAAATCCTTACAGCAAAGACGATAGAACATCTATTATCTCCCTTGTTGTGACATCACACGCTCAGGCCTAAGTAGAGAAAATGTCACTGACTGATTGGATAATGCACATGCAGATCTATTATTTACTGAAGTGATGAAGTTGGCCCCTTATTATCATGCATAATTAGACAAAACTAATTAGCATTCCTCACCCGCAGAACATGGAGAAAGTGATTCACAATGCTTCAAGACAAATATTGTGATAAGTTATAAATCAAAGTAACACTGATACTAATTCTATATGTTTACATCATTAGCTGACAGTGACAGAGCTGGCATGACATTTGCAGCTTGAAGTGTTGTATTAGTTTTTACATTCTGCATACTCTGTATAATACAAAGTACTGTGACTTTATACCAAGATACCGTTGGTGTGAGCAGCGTGTTTCCATGGTAAAACATCACATGGCAAACATCACATGGTTATGCACAAGCTCAAAAACCCCAAATCTCTTTGTATTATCTTACAAAATACAGTAAGAGGGTTAGAGAACTGCTGTTTGATGCAGTGTTCTAGTTCACTTGATGTGAGGGTCTTATCAGTCTTTTGTTTCAGAATACCAGCTGAACATACTGTACATGTGCAGAGAAAAAAATGTTACACAAATCTTTATACCTGTATATTAAATGGCCTGAAGAATAGTCATGTTATACAGATGACTTAAAGCTTCACTGCAGCAAAAATCCTGTTATTACCGTTAAGGATGGGAATTGATAAGAATTTAACGATTCTGACTCCATTATCAATTTTGCTTATTGATCTGATACCTTATCGATTCTCATTGGGTGAGAGAATAAAAGTGTACAAACAGGTCTGTTTGCATTAACTGCCTTTTATATTTCCATCTGCACAGAAAATATAACAGAATGCACAAATAATAATAACAGATGATGGTGGGCCTGGTTCCAGATAGTCATATATGAGGTGGCAATCAAGAATGTTAAGGGGGCACATGCTGTTGACAGAAGTGGCCAAGGGGGATGTCATACCATTTGGCCATACAAAGCAAAAGTGAAACTTAAGACACTTTACTAATTCATCTATGTCTCCCGCTGTTGTGCACCTCATTTTCCCTTTCCCTACCTTCGGAAACTTTTATTTGAGGGGGCAGGATGTTTGCTGCCTCCCTAGAACTGGGCCCGGATGACGCCCTAGTGTTCGCCCTGCCACTAGATTCACAAGTCACTAAATAGCATATCAAAAATGTGACATTCCTGCAAACGAATTGCATGCTGTGTGGACAAATGTTTGAGCATATTGGAGGTATTTCCCCCCTTTGAAGAAATGGAAGATTTGCAACTGTTACCCTGGTGTGGCCCTGGTGTCATCTTTTTGTGTGAAATATAGCCCTACTTTGGAGTGTTTCTGCCTCAGCCATGTTAGCTATGTTCTAAACCAAAACAATGCAGCATACATGTGATGTCATTGCGCATGTGCAAAGAAGGTGGAATCGATAAGCAGAATCGTTAAGCAGGCAAGCAAACGTTTCAAAGGAACTGAACTACTGGGAACTAGTTCTCAAAAAGAACTGGCTCTTGATTCCCATCCCTAATTACTGTCCAGGATATTGTTTTTCCATTGGTCTGAGAGGAAACAAGACTTCTGCATCTTTATATAGATGAGTAACGTCAAGTGTTTAAAAAGAAGGGGGTCTAAATATGAGCTTGACCACTTTAAGTCCACATAAATGCTAAAATCCTGGCAGACATGACTCTTCTCCGTGATCCTTTAACCATGGGATTGTGGTTTCACTTTTCCAAAGTGGCAAGCACTCAGGTTAGCTGTGTTTTCTATGAATGCTGCCTCCTGCAGCCTTAAAATAAAATAAAATTCATTAAAATAATTCACAAAACCAGAGACTAGAGGACAAACCATTAATAATTTTATACAAAGTGGAAAGAGCTACTCACTTTATTTGACGAAGTTCATAATCATTTGTTTGAGTTCTATTGTTTCATTAATTTTAGCAGATGTGTATCGCCCTGGTCCCAAACAGACTTCTACTTGGCCTATCTCAACACTTAATACCACATGAGGCAGATTTGAATATGATATCAGACAGGAACACTGCTGAGGAACTTTAATAGAGATGGTTGTTGCATGTAGAACAGTTGAATCAACTTTAAAGTCAGTCTTAAAGGTTACTGGACTGCAAATTTCCTCTACAAAACAGAGCAAACAACTGTGTTTAAAACACTAGATGCTGAGGAGGACATGTTTACTGTGCTTATTTTGCCAACCATAACATGTTTTGTTGCTCTGATTGGAGCCCCTGGGACTTGGTGTGAATATGTTAAGCCAGTGTTTAACCACTAATACTCAAAATATGCAGTATGTAATCTTAGTAATTCCACAAAACTACATTTAACCCATGAGAACCTATTGTGACTTTTGTGGCAGTTCCCAAATGAATGCTTCTCTCTATTTAACCTTTTCTAAGTGATTTATCACCATTTATTATAATTTTATCCTCTGAATTTTGCATTTTTTCCCAGTGGAAATCATCTATTTTTCTATGTTTAATTGACTGATAATGTAGATGGTTATAGAACCTCACAGTAAATGCAAAGGTTATGCCAAAACACAAAAAAAATGAAGAAACAGTGACTTTTTCAGTAAAATATATCAATAACTGAACTTAAACCCGGCGTGTCCATCCACTGTCGTCGATCCAATGCCATGGGTTTTACTGGTGAATCAATGTTGTCGAAGATGATGGTGTTTCCACGGTAACTACAGAGCCTTTGAACGTCCAACTGGGTCATATCTGATGACCATGAAAAGATGAATTACTGTATTTTACACCAATTATTTACATGGATCGATAGAATTAGTGGATGAACAGTTTAGATCAGTAGATACTTCTGGCTGACGGTGGATGTTTGGATCGTTATGGGTTAATCTAAGATTCAGCCTCAAGTCAATATTTATTACATGAACTTGGAACTTTATCTCTATACTCCTGATAGTTTGCTGGACAGAATGAATGAACAAAATGATGAGTCAAACTTTTAAAGGCACCTTGATTCACCTTTAACAGTCACATTATTTTTCTCTCAATGGAAGTTGTACAAATGAAAAAAACAGTTTGACTTACATGGATTTAATTTGAAGCAGAACATCTATCATTTCCTTGACAGTAACAAAGACACAGGCTTCAGAAAGAGTGTTTCTAAAGTGTCATCTGAATATATCACAGTGATGAATATGGTACTTATTCTTTTGGTTGGGTGGTGTGAATGCATCTAGTGTAGCTGTCAGTGAGCTGGCTCTTTATATGGGCAGATGACCGATAAATCTGAATTTTGGGAATAAGAGATAGCAGAAAGAGACAGAGTATTCCATGTGATAGTCACTTCCACTCAGTCCCGAATTCATATAACATCTCATTTGTACAGTCATATGTCAACTCTCCTGATTTTAGGTTTCAGCCTCTGACAGCAGCTTGACTCTACTGTTATACACAGATTTGTTTGAACGGCAATAAAAATCTGCACTTTTCAGATGCCTGATGTTCAGTGACTACAAAATGAGGTGAGGGCTTTGGAGAGGAGAAAGAAACAAAGTACATAAAAAATATATAATGACGGTAATGCTCATTTTGTGAAATGTAGAGTGACTGAAAAAACGTGCATATGTGAGGGAAGACACTGTAAAGACATCCTGGATGCTGATGAGTAGAACAGCTTTTGCAGGCTGCAGGATTGCAGGCTGTTTATAATCAGCTGGGGCCCTATTTCACAGTGACAGCAGATGTTTAGGTTTGCTCTTGGGTATATTTAGTGTTATTATATGCCAAATTTCTCATTACAGATTGCAAGAATTATATGATATTGTGTAATTCATAATGTGTGAAACTCCGGGTCTGAGTGTCTTTCATGAATAAATTGCAAAGCTGCCCAAAGCCTGATTCTTACAATAGATTAAGCTGAGCAATGCATAGGTTTGGTTTTATTCTGGTCATTTGGAACCATTTTGTGTCCAAGAATACTGAGCTTCTTAAATGTATTGTATATTATAATGACTGCACATTTTCAAGGCCCTGCATGATCTATCATCTTTGTGTTTGTGAGCTATGAACATATTCACCAGGTCATCTGGAAAAGGCTGCCCTCAGGTCTCTGGAAAATATGGAGGAGTACTCCAACACTACTGTCTTATAAAACAAAAAAACATTCCTTTATAAGTGGCTGCACCTTTCCTTTCAGTAATCCGCTTTGATCTTTTGTTGGTTTCTCTATGTAAGATTTGAGTGCGCTCATATGCTTATGTGAGGTTTGTGTTAGTCTTGACATTAGCTGAGTGCATTTCTAAGCTGATAGTAGTGAGCACTGGGCTCTATTGCAGCAGTAGAGGAGAGCTGCTGAAGCACTCCAGAGAAAATGTGAGCATTTTAACAGAAAATCTCATCTGAAACTCCTACACAGAAATCAGTTTATATAGCCTGGTGTTGGATATAGGCACCTGAGACCATAATTAGCTTAGTAATGGAGCTAAATAATGTCAACAAAGAACCACACAAACGTGTACGATGCACCACTGAGGTGTTTTATTACCCTTTATTGGTCTGTTGTTGGTCTTAATTACCTCTGCCGAGGAGGGTTTGTGTGTCCATCTGCACTGATCCTCATGAAACCTGGTGAAAGGGTAAATTTAATGGCAACACATGGTAGCATATTTACCCCAAATCACAACGAACCTCTCCCATCTCAATCCAAATCAAAAGGCTAAGTATAAATATAGATGACCTGATGTTGTTTCATGCTGTTATGGAAAAGGAGAAGTTAAGTCAATACTTGTGCTGTGGAGCAGAGTGGTAGAAATGAATCCAGGTTGCATCTGACAGATTCTGCAATCGGCCGTTATAGTTGTCAGTCATGGATTCAATCTGAGAATGACTGATTAGACAAAGACTTGCATCAAAGACTAGATTTTCTATAGCCTAAAAACACAGGAAAGGAGGTCTCATGTCCTGTCAGACCACTTGAATTATAATATATTGAAAGGTAACTATGGATTTTTTGCCCAGTGAAAATATAAATCACTCCAACTTTAAATAAATAAATAAACAGCCAAAGGTGAGGCCATGGCAACTGTAACTTTGATTTCAGTTATATAATGAAGATACATACAAGTACATTTGCACCACAGAAGAGAAATCTGCTGCAAATATGCCCTGCATGTGCAAACACCAGAAGCTGTCACTTACAAAATGATCATGTTGTTTGTTTTAGATCTGATCAGGTGTTGTCACAATTTCATTGTCTGTGGGTTAAATTTTCAACATTATCACAAAGGTTGTCTGATTGTTATGAAACCACCTGTGTTTGTTTACAAGACACAGCTTATGGTTCCCCATATGAAGACCCCTGTGATGAGTTTCCCACTGTACAATCTGCACTGGAAAACCAAGAGGAAAATGTTAATGAATTATGTTACCACAAGCTTGAAACGGATATATTCTGAGGACATTTATAGTGGGCTACAAAAGCATAAGCAAGAGGTTTGCACTCTGATAAATATAATATTGCCCTGTAAGTTACTGTATTAAATCACTAATATTAAAGCACCTTACATTTCTGAGGAGTAAAGAAAATATAGCTGAAGAACAGTTATAATCGTCAGTCAAGTTTATCTTCACACTAAGTGGGATTAGATGGAAAGACGTCATGTGGGAAGTGAAATGCATTTAAGGACAATCCTGTTAATTTGGTAAAATGAATTAGAAAAAATAAGTCTGAGATTGTGTAGATAGATTAAAATCACTAATGTTAAATGTTACAAAATGATCAGATTGTTATGGCATTGTCAATAATATACTGTACAAAGGGCAAAATTATCTTACAAACATCATAATAATCTGCCAACTCTGTACATGTGTGGATTTACTACTTACTGTCAGCAGTCTATAAAAATGAAATGTGGTAATAGTGCTAATAAAAACAGAAGATTTGTGATCTGTATTAGCTAAAGAGACTGAGACTGCACATAATTGAATAATAATAATAATAATAAACTAATTTTGTTATTTTGTCTTCAATCTGTATGAACTTTCAAAATGCCGCTTCGACCTGCAAAAAGCAAAAGTGCATTTGATTAAAAACAAATCTTATATTCGTAACTACTAAAACCACAGCTTATTTTTCTATTAACTGCCTTTAAATCCACAAAACTATTTTCACATATGTAAAACAATTCAGGTGTCTGGTCAAACAGACGAAAGGAGCGCAAACATGTCTCAGTGGCTCCACCTCTGCGCTGACCTTTAACGTCTTACCCATGAAGTAGTAAATTATGACGCCATCTGATAAGATCTAATGATGGCCTTCTGACACAAGTGACATTCTGAGGCATTGCAACAGACTGGTCCTGTTTATACCGATTCTACAGTCTGTCATGCAGTAAAAATTACGCATTCACCAACATGGCACTAATCTGTACCATCACAGATAATAAATCTGTTCTGCTGAACCACCAGACTGAAGTGACTTTGGGAGAACACTCAGTGATTGTGATTGGCTCACAGTGATACATGTGACCGAGCTGCAGGCAAAACAATGGTAAAATGACTGAGCTTAAAATTTTCGTCTTTAGTTAGAATACCTTCGATGACATATTCGGTTCATATTTCTAACTGCCTGCAACTACCAGTGTCAGACATGAACTGCGTGTAATCTTTGTGCTATTCACATAGATTTTTGTGACCGTAGTTTTGTAGTGCTTCAAATTTGTGCAACACATTAACAAAGTGTAATGACAATCTGCACTTTTTTTTTGAATGCTACATTAGTCCTGCTAACAGACAGACAAACAGGAGTGGTAAAAGTGATAAAATTAACCCGTGGGTCAGTCTAGTAATATGATTTTACCTTTAGGGCTAATAAAAGTAGAAATACATTTTTTTTATCTACTTAACTGTGAATAGTTTAATTGGTAACAATCTTCTTACGGTGTTCAATAAAATGTGAAAAAGAATTACAAAAACCTCCTCCTGATCTCCGAGCGAGGTTAAATACAGCATTTAATTGGCAATACAGCAGATTAAATGATAATTAATTAACAGAACCACAAGGAAAAATGCCAAATACTATAAGGCAGTGTTGTATATTTGTATTTAACTACACTATATTTAAGTTGTTACTCTGAGTATTTCAGTCAAATAAGCCATTTCTTTATATTGTATTTAAGATTCTAAAGTTATGGCAGAAAAATGTTCAACTGTTCCATTACTGAAAGTATAAAATACCCATATCACTTTTCCTTTTTCTTTTCACCTACACACATGCTCACACAATCATATGAAGTGCTCCACTTCACTTCCTTCAACACTGTCACCTAGCAACGCTCCTCCTGACACAGCGCCAGCTCGATTAGCCATCTTTTCCCTTCCCCTCATCCACCTGGCTGTTCTGCAACAACAAAGTGCATCAGCAAATCAAAGGAGAGTAGCTCAGGTTAGGCATCAGTAGTATGCAAATGAAATATTCCATGTCTTGTATCTGTTGGAGGTATACCTGAACAGCCTGCTCCTGTAAAGGCACACCCCGTGGCCTGATTTCACAATAAGGAGGCAGGAAGAAGAGAATCTGCAGTTTGGATGCAGAATATCAACCCAGTAGTGGCTTTATTACATTAACATGATAGATAACAACATCTCATTAACTCTGTGCATGGGTTTATTTAATTTAATATTTAATTTACCTTAAATACCATTATTCTTTCATCTCTTATCATCACTCTAAACCATGACTGAAAAAGACAAGCAGCAGATTTTTATTAAATGTAATCGTTTCATTACATGCTGGAGAGTTAATACGGTCCTTTTCAGCAGCTATTCTAAAGAGTGTAAAATTAGCTCTAACTCTTGACTCATGCTGTGTTCCTGTGTTCAGATATGCAGGGCCTGTCTGACACCAAAGTGGCATTCATAAAGAGCAAGCCAGCTGCCACTTATAGCACCTTAATCCTCAAGATTAGCCCGGAGTTACAGTCTTTCAGCCGCAAGGATTGACTTCACATGCCTTATTCTTTCCATTTGACTCTGTGGTCTTTGATTAATGCAGATACGTGTGCTAAAGTAATCCCAGAACACAGGCAAAAACAATGGCGACATGTTTTCCTGTCTTCAGCTCAGAATAGACAATGGCCAAAGGCAACAAGTGGCATTAGCATTAAGCCTTTATGTTCTCATCATGATGTACAATGCACCTGTGTATGACAGGCTGCTTCATGTCTCTCATTTAACAGCACCTGTAGGCAAACTGGCAAACACTGAGGTTCATGGAGAGGTTGCAGATATATGTACATGAAATTCCTACATCCACATTCTTCTGGTAGACATATCTTTTTTCTTTTTAATAAGGGGCTTATAAGGTTCACAGGGTGAAATGTGGACCAGGAGAGGACCATTATATTTACTTTTATAGGCTCAATATGTAAGATTCACATTTACCTGTGTGTTTTAAGTGAAGTTTGTTTGAGTCTGTGTTGGGAATTGGCTGTTTGTTAACTTCAGCAAACTTCATTTCTAATCTATTGATGGCGAAAGCTGTATACATGTTTTACATTGCATTTCCCCAATAGACCATACTGATTACAACCTTTTAAAATAAAATATTACACTTAAAACTGAAAAAAATGAGTAAATAAAATTTTAAAATTTAAAAAAATAAATGGCTTCTAAATGTTAAAGGTTAAACTTTAGTGTAGAATGTACAGCAGTAGAAACAAAAGTTTCAGTGAAAAAAAACAAAACAGCTTCTATAAACATAAGTGGTTGTATTTAGTGTGACCTTCCTTTTACACTTAACATGTCTTTAATCCTTTTGTTCAGACAATATTAAATTGTTGACATTCACTTTCAGATTTTTTATTCCAGGTTTCATTCAACACATGCAAGATGATGTTTGTAATGGCTTCACATGGTCAGGGGGTGACACTAAATACTGACTTTAACCCATAGAACCCATTTCATTCTATTTTTTGTGTGTCTTTTAAAGCTGTGCACATGTTTCCTGTATTTTCTTGTTGTATCTGACGAAAAGAGACTGACAAATAAATATGCATGTTCATTTCAATGCTGTAAAAACAACAAATCTAAAGGCTGCCTAAAACTTTTGCACAGAACTGTATATATATATATATATATATATATGTATATTATCACTACCAATGTTATGAACTTTAGATGTTTGAAAACTTCTTAAAATATATTTTAAAATCTGTGATGCCACTGCACTGGTGAATTACTAGACTGTATATATGAAAGTCATACTCCACATGTCTACCAGCCTGCACAAGTCAGAAGTAACACAGATGCCAGATTTTTTTTGGCTGATGCAACAATGAGCAACTTCCTATTGAATGTAATGGGCATCATTTTGGAGCCTTGAATCCACATCTAATAATGCATCCATGGCTGTGCACCAAGGCCGTTGCAGAGGATTTGAGAGAGGCACTGAAGAACTTATGAAAGAGAAATAATGATTCTGGAAGGAAAAAGAACCCAAAACAAACAAACAAACAAAAAAATAAAATAAAATAAAATAAAATAAAATAAATAAATAAATAAATACAACACAAGACAGTTGCTAATTTAGAAATGCAGTCAGCTAGCATTAAGAAATAGACTCCAACACAAACTTAATGAAAATGAAAATGTTACATAAACTTCAAAATCTTGTTTATCACTAAAAAAAACTGTGTCCCAGTCCCCTTTGAATTCACAAAGATTTAAGATGAAATAAAATGTAATCAGGGTACAGGTTGAATGAAAACAGTGGCAGCCTGCAGATAATCACTGTACAGTACACCATGAACATATGAGTCCTGTAGCATGGGTCCAGTAGGAGTTGTTGAGGTGAACTCCATGACTTCACTGTGGAGAATGATCTCACATCTCCCTCCAGGTACACACACAGACATGTCTATGCTTGAGAGGACACTCACTGTCTTAATGCAATACCTGTAGCCCTCATGTCCATGAGCCCATATAACCTGTATTATAAACTTCATGTTAGAACCAAGTCTTATAGTCACAAGGACAAGCCAACATCTTCTACCAAAGATGCAAAAATACAGCCTCTGTATACAGTAGTGATTTAGATTTTACTGAGAAAAACAAGAAAAGAAGATAAAAGTAGTAAATCATGTCCATTATTACATTTGATTTATAAAATAAAATAAATTATGCATTGTCATCAAGTAAAAATCATCCTAAATCTAAATATAACCTACATTCCTGAATTCTTTTTATGTGTTTTGTGTGATATTTTCACAAAATTTGGCAAATACAACCAACAAAAAAACTAATAAAAGTGCTGCTAAAGTATAATATAAAAAGACAAAATCTTTTCTGCAGTAATTGATAACTGTGAAATTTCAACTTCTGTATCAAGTTAACAAAAAATATCCTGAATAATCTGATATATGTAGATATTACCTGTATGTGTTTTGTAATTAAAATTAAATTGTTATCAAGACTTATCTCTCCAGCATGTTCACTTGCACCATTTCAGGTGATTTTTATCTCAGACAATTAGGGCTAAACTTAAGCAATGACCGGTTGATGAGACTAAGCAGATAACTGATGAGGATGCATCAAAACTGCCTCTCTCCGTGTCAAATCATTTTGAAACAGTAACCTTGTGACAGCTGTGCATAGCAGATTAAGAACCGGCTGCACCAATCAATTTTAATTAAAGCTGTATCTATTGTGCTGGCAGACATCACAGGGTGGAAATCCCGCCCGACGTAGATAAAGCACTGCTCTGTGTCCTAGGCTTATTACAGCCAAATAATTGATCACGCATTAGTGTAAAAAGAACCACGACTTTTCTGAGTAAATGATCTGCAATACCAAGACAGATCCTTTGAGTCAAAAATATCTTCAGTATGACAAGAGATCAAGTGGGACAGAGACTCTAGAGCTTTACAGATTTAGTTTTTACATTGAGATGGATTCTTTCATCTTTCTGTCCGCATTTATTCTTAAATCACACTGCTTTTGCTGGCTTATAAAATACAATAAAGTTACAATTGTTACTTATCGTACCATAGACATTACATATACTTATATGTCATAAAATAGTAAAGTAGGAACTTCTTAAATAGTATCACTGATTACAACATTTGCAAGCAGAGCATAACATCTTAAGCATATTAAGAGATTTAAGATTACTTACCAATTCAGTTCAATTCAATTCAATTCACTTCAATTCAATTCATTATTTATCAATGTCTTTATGGTCATTGTACACATATATTCCTATAAAAAGTCTACTAAAAGTGCTCAGTGCCTCTAAAATTTACTAAAAGGAAATATAAATATATAAAAACACACATACCTTTGCTAATTCAACTATTACACAATCCCAAGAGCATTACATTCTGAATTGGATTAGATACATTTAATATTTCTTCCAGCCTGTACATTTACCAAAAATTTGAATGATGTCACATTTTGATGTTCCTAAAAGCATCAGATCTTTTAAATCGAGTGTCCTTCAAGTGGTGGAGCGATATGTGAAACATTCTTGCAAAACACATTTTAAACACACAGGGATGAAATAGGTGTGCAAAAGTGATAACGTGAGCAGGCTTTCCCCTAACATTCACTCTGTGATTGTTGTGCACAAACAATGCTCTTGAGTAGAGGCTTTACAACAGCATGTGCCTTAATTTCATTTGAATCCTTCACTGTGACTCAGCCATATTTATTTCAAGTCTTTACCAACATAGAGTTAAACACCTTAGAGGAACTACTACATCCACATATTCTAAATATCTCTGCACAAAGTATGAAAAACTGAGTAACCCTAACTGCTGCAAATTACTTTTTATTGGTCTATTTTGTGACATTTAGGCTGTGTTCAGATTGCAGGCAAATGTGGCCCAAATCTGATGTCTTTTCCCCATATGTGACCTGTTTGAACAGCACAAATCCAATTTTTTCAAATCCGACCCAGGCCACTTCCGATATGTATGTGATATTTTGCAATGTGACATCAGTCTGAATGGCTAGGTCGCATTTATCCGACCTTTACGTCATTGAAATGCAACAAAGGTCAATACCCTGCGTCCCAGGAGTGTCACTTCAGTAAAAACAGTGCGTGCCTGCCTGGTCACGTATTACGTCAGGACCTCTTTTGCGCATGCGAGTCACTTCAGGGTAGCATTCAGTTCACAATCAAAACTGATAGAAGTCACATTTAATGTGTAATATGAACGAGCATAGAACTAAAATCAGATTTCATCAAAAAATCCGAATTGTGTATTAAGACCTGCTGTCTGAATGTAGCCTTAGTGACATCTAACTATGAAGTTGATTTCAGATTTAGTACCAAAAAAAACTTGTTATAGCCAGTTTTTATGTGGTCAGTTCTGGTCAGTTGAGAAGATTTTGACTCTGGTCCACACTCAGATGTAGTAGATGATGGTAATGCTCTTTAATGATGGTTGCTATAGGGACCCGAAGTCCCGCCCCTTCTGGTGTGCCCCATGGGAATTAACTTCCCAAAAATATGAATGGTGGTCAACGGTGAGGGATAAACGATTCTATGATCCAACTTGAACTGTGCCACCATTTATACATATATGATATCATACATATTTTACAGACCAAGAAAATCAGTTTGTTGTAAAGACAGTGAAGAAACATCTAGTTTTGAGTTAAAGAGCTCAACAGACTGTATCTTGGTCACACATGACGCATGTCACCAACACTAAAATTGCCATTATTTTCAGCACATTTCAGCTCAGTTGTTGAGAGCAAAGTGAAAAGTATTAAAAGAAGCTAAAATCACTATGAGTCTGGTTTTGTTGAAGCTGAAGAGACATCTTCAGTGAATCTGAATGTATTGTGGGAGGGAGGAGACAGTTATTATGATGTCAGTTTGGCTTTCAGAGATGAAGTCTTTCTATTCTAGTTTTACAACAAACAACAACTTTCTTGAAACTTCTAAACATCATATTGTCACATGTTTTGCCCAAATCGTTTGTGTTTCCTAAAAAATCTGAAAAAAAAAAAAACATAGGCAATTATTTCAGGAAGGTGATGATATGTGTAAATGATATATGTGTGAAATAAGAAATAAGGTCATATGAGGGACAGCTGGAAGGCGTGAGACTTCAGCTCTCTATAAACCTATGGAAAAAACCACAAGAGGAAGTGTGCTGTAGAAATATGGAGTGATCCAACCTCTTTATAGAGCCAAACAGCTCATTCTCAGGTAAAAAAAAAACAAACACACAATAAACCAAAAAAATTATATATTTTTTTGCTGATTACACGTTTTCCATTCATTTCTTCATTCATTTAAGTGCTTAATCCTCTGAAGGGTCACATGGGGGTGGGAGTCTATCCCAGCTGACATCAGATGAAGGTGGGAAACATCCTGAACTCGCTCCCAGTTTATCAAAACGGTGACAGAGAAACATTTATGCCTTTGGGCATTTTAAAGCAACAGCTGAACTGATTAAGGTTCACCTTTTTGAGCTGTGGGAGCAAGCTGTAGCACCTGGAGAGAACCCACTCAGACATGGGGAGAACATGCAAACTCAAACAGAAAGGTCCCAGCTGAAGAACCTGGGATCAGACCAAGGGGCAAGGACCTCAGCCCCGAAAATGAAACCAATGGGAAAGTATCTTAAAGTTGGAATAAGACTGATGGACACTGGGAGTGGATTCAAAGAACAAAGAAGCCCTGGGTCCCATTCACTTGCACTGAACTTCCTTCCTTCCATCCATCCATCCATCCATCCATCCATCCATCCATCCATCCATCCATCCATCCATCCATCCATCC
>JAPQRP010000006.1:21551227-21601920 GCA_037367295.1 Apogon hyalosoma | reverse complement strand
CATCCATCCATCCATCCATCCATCCATCCATCCATCCATCCATCCATCCATCCATCCATCCATCCATCCATCCACCTCTCTCTAAAAACACCTTCTTAAACCTTCAAGGACCTTTTTGCAGTCACGAGAGCGTTAACCACTGCACCTCCACTAATGAAAATATAGTTATTAATATTAGATTCCTTTTCTGCAATTACAGCCTCCTAAATCTTATAACCTGGACCTTAAAAAAAATCACATTCAATGATGCATGTGTTAACTATACCTTATTTATTTCACTGTTACTTGAGCCACACATGTTTAATGGCACGATAAGATATACAATGAGTTTTGAGGTGTCACCTTCCAAATAGTTTTAATCTATAGTATCTATAAAGCCATGACGTGCAAAAACAAATCATCTGCTTAATTTAAATGACTTAACGTAAAGCTGTAAAAGCACAAAAATGTTCTGTTCATTAAGGTCTTTCCATTTCCCACCTTTCCTCTACAGCAGCACGTGATTATTTTGGTTTATATTCCTGCAATCTGTCAACCATAAATAAACCTGACATTTATTCAGACTAAGCAGTGTGTCTGTTTATGTGACATCTGTCTGCCCATACATCATAAATCATACATCATGTAAACAGTAAACTGATAATGTGCCCGTTTTTTTCATAACGCGGCAGTGCTTCCTCCTTTGCTGCCTGGATAATGTTTCGTCTCGTCTCTGTTTGCGTGACAATGAACCGCTGTGTCTCTCTTATCAGCACTGAACTGCTGTGACACACTAGAACTGGGCTGCCCCAAAATGGTGGCATTCACCTCCCATAAGCACAACTGGAAACGTCATTTACACTGCTTTCCCTTATGAAGTGACTTGTAGAGCACACTGTGGTTTTAGCCATGTCTGTTGGTTAAACAATTGGGTGTAGGGGAGATAAATGTTTGCCAGATTTAGCATAATTTTATTATTTATTTCATCCATAATAGAAATACAGTGATAAAATTGCTGCTAGGCATTTGTTAAAACAGAAATTTCCCATTTAAAGTAAGGTGATTACATTAAAATGAAAATCTGCACATCTATAAAGCTTATAATATGGTGGGCTGTACCTTAACCTCACAACCACACTTACAAACTGACATACACTTTGATTCCCAGGTTATTAATTACCTATGGTGCATCATGTCATTGCAGAATGTTGTGTTATGGCCCTCCTCACATAATCCAGATTACATGTCAGTGGAGAGCAGAGATTACCGGACCATCATGAGTGATTTAGGTATTATCGCACTGACACAGCTCTGGTGCTGCTTTGCCAATGAAGATGCAGCAAATAAAGATAATATGGTCCGAAGGGGAATGAAAGCATGAAGTTGTTGGAAAAATTTATGTTTTGTTGTGTTTGAGGAATGCTCTCTCGGGATAAAGCTCCATCCTCTGAAAATAAAGTGAATCCAATATAAATAGGCAGAGCAATAGGGACTAAGATTACAATACTGTCTTCTCTGGGTTAAATTCATTCATGCAGGTATGACATTTGAACTGTTTAAGTCTAATGATGTGTTGATATTATTCATTATATTTTCATGAATTCAGCTTCTATACAAATAGAATTAAAAGCGCCTTTGTCGTACAATATGCACTATTAATACATTTGACTCCGAGTTATTAGATGCCTACATAAGCTCAAGGTTTCAGCAATATTCACTGGTATAATTCCACGAAAAAGGTTCAACCATTCAGTCCTAATCTCACCCTTGAATTACAAAAGCAATATTACCTTCAGTCATCTTGAACTGTCCTGATCAAACAGCAGGAGCCTAATTTTACTTGCAAAACACACGTACTTCAGACAGTTTTATGTAATAGTTGAAGCGGTGCACATTATTACGTACTGCTATGACTGTTCACTCTAGAAATAAAGTTCATGGAGTTCAAACTATTTTTCTAAAAAAAAAAAAAAGGTATTTTGCAAAAGATGGCACAGAGGTTAAAACTTCCACTTGTGTGACAGTTTCTTCTGTAACACTGTACACCATCCTGTTTTCTTCCATCAACTCTGATAACAGTATTCTTTTGTGTTTCCTCCATCTGATTGCTATCTTTGGGGAGCTATAATCCGTACAGCACAACCTGAGCCACCTGTTACCTCAGCACTACAGGTGTCTCCAGGTGAGGATGAGAAAGAAGCCAGCTTTTTTTTTCCTTTTTTTTTTCTTTCCCCCAGCAGGATTTTTGGCAGGACTGTAGTAAGTAAGTACGGTTTCCCTCTGCCTGCACATGGTGGTACAAACACCTAGAACGCACACAATACTAACAGAAGTCAAGTGATGTGATAAGACACCATCAGACACGCAGGGCTAAGGTCCAGCTGTCATTCTGAATGGTCTTATTTCTCACTGACTCCAATTCCCTGAAGTGGAAAGTGCTATTAAACCTTATGGAGACCCTTCTCCTCTCAGACCGTGTCGCTGTCCATGGTATCGCAGATAACAAACTGAACTAAACCTGTAAAACGTGCTGCGGTGTTTAGAGAAATAAACTCTACACAAAAGGAAGCGGTGGCAGATGGAGCTCACTAATCTCCTCTAACCACGAGGCTTTAACTACTATTCCCATCGTGCCAATTACGGTCGCAGGTTACTTACTCTTAGTGATCTTTTGTAAGCCAAGCACATCCTCGGGTGTTATTACGGTATTTCTGCGCAGTTCTTCCTCGGTTGTAACAGGAATCCCCATGTCTGATGAGTGGCACCCTTGCTGCACTTTCATGTCCAGGGACGCGGGGCTGGTGGGTTTTCGACCTGACAGGAGCTGTGGCTTTCCGCTGCTCTCCGCGTCGTCGCCGCAGGAGCCAGTTGTCGTGCGTCGGTGCCTTCGGTTGCGCGCTGGCTCTACTACACCGTAAAGCAAACAGGCTTTGTGCTGCTACAAGAATAACTCATTCTCCGTACCTCCTCCCCTTCTCGATCCGGTAAAAGATAAAAATCAGCCCTTGGCTCCCTCCCTCCCTCGCCCAAGGCTCATCTCACAAGCTATTTAATCCAAATCCCACGGCTTTAGACCGACCACTCGTGCGTGGCTGACAGTCTGCGCGCGTCGTCATGACGGATACACCAGTACGCGCACGATCGGGATTTACTCAGCAAGAGTAACCCATTACTCACTACTCATTTGTCACTTCAGAGACCAGAAAACATGTGCTAACAGTCTGTGATGATGTAAAAGACTCTGCGTAAAGTCAAAATTCACCTAAAACATGGAAGTGGGATTTACGCTGTTAGAGCCAATTCTCTTCATTTCTTCTCGTAACAGTTGAGGAAAAGTGAAGGATAATAACAAACACAATAAAAGACACTCTCTTTCCGCTTCATTTTTTATTTATTTATTTATAAGTTGCTTTCCAGATGCCAGCATCCCTGAGAAAATGGAAAATGCAAATCTTCCAGACAGCCCCACCAAAGAACTGTAACGGGACAGCTAAAAGATGATAGTAACATCTGCAAAACACAACCCTGCACATCCACCTCTCTCATGTTTAATTCCAGACTGGTGGTCACATATCTCCTCCGGTCACTTCATCTGACCACAGTCTTGACTAAAAACGCCTTTTGCTTTTGTGATGAGGAGACAGTGCCTCCTCCTGCATGGCACACTTACTGCAGGGCATGCGCAGACGGAGAACTGTCCATGGTAGTGTATTGTAAGACTGATATGATTGTGTTTCCCTTCACTCACTGAAATCTCTTGATCCCAGGAGAGGGAGGGTGTTTGTCAAATAGGCTTATTGGCATCATCTCAGCTACAAACACATAAGCCAGTAAATAAAAATAAAATCAAAGGGTTGCAAATAGCATCGAAACAAACTAATTAACACAAACTATTAACTTTTATCTAGTAATTCCTTAAAACCTGCCTTTCATAAATATGATAAATCACATTATCTTTCTATGAGGTCTGTAGACAGAGAGCATTGCTACTATTTTTACCGGTGTTACAGTATCTCTGGAAGTCTGTGACAATCAGAATCTTTGAAGATGGCACATTCTCCCAAATTCAGCCAGTAAAAACAATAACAATATTCAAAAGCCTTTAGCTTTTGTGGCTAAGTGGCTGTTGAAGAATTTCCAAGGGATGGTTGCAGCACGGCATGCCGGACCCTTGCTGTTTCCTCCTGTTTAGCCCACAGTCTGTTGCACTCCTGTCTATGCGCTCCACTCAAAGCAGCCCCTGCGGTGTGTCTGCATGTCCCTCACCCTGCGGATGGACTGGATCTGAGGGTGGTGGGCTCCCCATTCGTTCCAGTGCTTGTATGGGCCCATCTCAAACACATACTGGTAACCACGGTATCCGGGGTACTGGTATCCCACCCAGCTGTGCGGAAGAGAAATGTGGAGAGAAACCGATCACACTGACTGAGAGATAAATCTTTTCCCAATTTTCCCCTTCGGAAAAAATCTGTGTGAGGTAAAATTTAAGTGAACACAGTAAATGAGACTCTGCAACAAAAATATTCCTGGTAATTTTACCAGTGGTGAGTGTATTATAGGAAAAAATGACATATTTGAGTGTGAGTGTGAAACAAGAACCTACTCATAAACATCTGTTAAAATAACACTTTGTTGATTAAAAACTGTCTCTATTTCAACACTGATTTCAGTCATTTGACAGTTAACAGTTAAAGTCCTATTTTAGTGGTTACTTCCAAATGAACATTTTCTCTACATCTAAACTTTCTGTGGTGATTTGTCACCATTTATTATTTTAACCTCTGTGCTGTTCATTGACAAGCAGGTGTTTTCCTATAATTAATTCACTGACCATGTAGAGCTTCATAAAAGCTCCAAGTAAAACAAAGAAAACTGAAGCAAAGTGTTTTTTCCAACAAAATAAACACTTAATGTACCATAAAAACAAACATTTATAACTGCTGCCATTTGTCAAACTACATGGGTTTTATCAGTGAATCAATGTAACCGAGTTTCCACATTCATCACAAAGCCTCTGATGGATCCAGTATCTAATGTGTTAAGAAACTGTGTTTTGGCTGAATTATTTCAAGGTATTGATAGAATTAATCATTGAACAGATGTGGAACATTCGGGATTAGTAAATGCTTTTGATGCAAGCAGCTCTTAAGGTCTTTGTGGATCAAAATGTTGATTATTTCAGTCAGAATTAGAAAACAAACTTCATTGTCTTATAGAAGTAAAAACCACTTACAGTACAAACTTATTTCTTGTGTAACAGGCAACATTATCTCTGAGGTTTCAGATGTAAAATATCTTTAGAATTTAGATTCCCACCTACAATTTGTGTTAAAACTTTGGATCCTGATTGGGATTATTTCAGACTCAGGCTCAAACAGCTTTTAAAAAGGAGTCAGAGACAGGGACATCTTGTATTACACAACTCTATCTGTACTGTTTTGCTGAATTCTTATTTATGTGTTTTAGTATTTGTATTTAGTATTTGTTATTGACTGTGTGTCTTGTACACAGGTAAATGCTAAGTAGTTTGAAGAATAAATGCTTTTGTGTGTGGCATTATGCTTTACATTTGTTCCTATGCAAAGTAAATATAAATAAATCGGTAATAGGGGTAAATTTGGATGTTTGAACCAATTTATTAAGTAACATCCTATGAGATGAGGGTTGTTTTTATCTATTAAAGCAGCAAAAACCTTCTGATCTGTTTTAGATGGGAAAATCGTATCAGGTGATGTTGAAATTCTGGGCATATGGAGCTGCTTGACATCTTTGCAACCGAAGTTTGTCTTAATGCCTTTTAATCTCCACTTTAACTCAAATTTTTATACATTTTTTTGGTGCTTCACTTTTTCTGTTTTCAAAGACACTTGAGACACATAAATGACTTACGTTCCACCAGTGACCTGAATGCTAGCCACGCGGTCCTGGAAGCCATAAGACCACAGACTGGGAATGTCCTCATCGCACACCTCCATCTTGCGACCCTCGAAGTTTGCACATTCATACAGGCAAATCTTGTGGTCCTGGGGGTCCTATAAGTTACACACATCACTTTTACATGAGTCACTGTCACTATTTATTTGCATAAGCTTCATGCATTCGAGCTAAATTGAGGCAAATTATTTATATAATGTAGTTGAAGCACAAAATATACTTGTCATGTGAACTATCACATATTCACATAGTTATTATTTACATATTTACAGTCTGAATAGTGACAGAACCTTTAGAACCATGTTACTAATAACTGCTGAATCTGCTTATGTGTTTCACATGTATTTACCCCAATGTCCTTCTAGATTCTGATTGGTTAGGAAGTTACTTAAGAGCCAGGAACCTTCAATATTACGTCACATATCACAATCACATTACTGTATCACATTCCTTTTTTTTTTTTTTTTTTTTTACTTTTTCCTTGCACCCTTTGATTCACTTTTGGTTCTCAGACTTTAACTGATAAAGACAGTCAAAACAACAGTCCTACAGGTCAGGACTGAGGTGATTAAAGTAATACAGTTATCATTAATATTAATATTTATTCATTCATAGTAGAATATGCCATGCTGCCAGAGGGTTTTTTTTCACTCAAAGAACTACTTTATTTCAACTTAAAGTAATTTATAGGACAATGCATGGGTGGAATATACTGCCAAACATGATTACGCAACAAAATAGCATATAAGGTTTGAAAAAAAAGAAAAAACCCACTCACACAACACTGTCTATGGAGAAGTTTCATAATTAATGAGTAGTCCTTAAGTGTGTCTATTGTGTGACTCAATTGAATGTTGTCTTCTGTCTTTTATGTTTGTGCTGTATTAACTGTAATGATTTGTATAGTGTGTTATGTTAATGTATTTTGATGGGTTTGTGTTCAGTATTGTCACAATGCAAAGTGAATGACATCAGGAAGAATAACTGCTGCTATGCAAAAGCTAATTTAAATAAAGAAACAAACAAACCTACTTTTCGACACCAACACAACGTCTCAGAGGAAAAGATTTGGAGTTTTTAGGCTGCCAGTCATAAAATAACATCACCATGTAATGTTCATAAAAGCTTAATGTTGAATTACTCACTGATATAAACACACTTTGTGGCTGTAAAACATGAATATAATAGATGGATATGAGATGCAAGTGGATCTAGAACAAAGGAGTGAAATAATTAATTTTCATTACAAAACCTACCATTCTGACAGGTCTGACGGACATGAAGCGATCACACCTGTAGCTGTTGGACCAGGTGTCCCAACGGGGGTACTCTCCCTTCTCCAGCATGAACATCTCACCAGTCATGTTCTGCTGCTCGTAACCCACCCAGCTGGACAACACAGATAGTAGATACAGAAACAGTCAGTTAGTTGAGTGATCAACTTTCATTAATGTGATCAGTTTAGACAATGTTTCTGGGACTTACGGGCCACACTCCACCCTGATAGAGCCAATTCTGTCGAAACCCTTCTCACACAGGTTACGGCACTCTCCAAACAGGTCCATCCTACGGCCCTGGAAGTTCTCACATTCATAGAGGTAAATCTGAAAAGGAGATAAAACCAAAAGCATCAATTTCTTTAGTCTGATATTTTGGATTTGAAATTATTTTAGCTACAGTATGTGTTTTTTTTTTTTGCTGTTGTTAAAGAAACGTTGTGACTACCTTGTGATTGTGCATGCCCATGGCAGAGTGGCTGCCAATGCTGCCTTGAGCACCTGAGTGAGACATGATCAGATCTACAGAGAAGAAGCACAAAATTAGCCCACCATTTTCAGAGTTCTCAGAGGAAGATAATTGCTGTTTCTTGGTTGATGAAATACAAAAACATGAATATGCAAAGTGGTTTCAGAGAATCCAGTCATGTGAGCACAATGAGTCTTTTTGCAATGAGTGTCTCTGTAAGCATGAACTTAATCCAGTCACGTGTAAAACTACAGCTGCGCAAAGATTTGTGAACATAAAAAGAAACATATATCTGTACAAATCTGTTTCCAAGGCTTTTTGGCTAAAACATGTGATGGAATCAGTCCTGCTATACACATGGTTTTCTATTTAGTACAAAACTCAAACCTCGAGGTTGAAAATTCCAGATTTTTTTCAGTGGATTTAAGATAGAAAGTCAAAACAGAAATAAGTGTGATAATTCCTATTAAAATACAAATCAGTCGCATCTAATCTGCTATTGACCATCAAACATATTCCATTTTGTAAACCCCCAAGGCCTTTTACGTGCCTTTAATTCCTGTTTCATTCTCTAGTCCACACTGTATGTTACAACACTTCTTATTGTCATCACAGTGTAAGTCAACGAGAAAACCTATAACTGATTCAACAGTTACTCTAGTGATGCCTAAACATTTTAAAGAGTGGAAAAAACTTACAGTTACAAGTGCAGGCTCAAACGGACCGATCTTTGGTGAAAGTGATGGACACAGGCTTTGTTAGAGGGGATATATATATACATTCACATCCAACCTGAGTCTATACAGTCATGATTCTCACTTCTCATTGGCTGTGAGCTGTTTGGAGCACTGTTTGGGGTCAAAGGTCATGCTGCTAATCTATGGACAAGTTGTGCTGACTTGGCTGCCTGTTTTGTTTTCCAGCACCATTGTGGAGGGACCAAGGACAGTCACTGCCATCAGCAGAAAGTCGGCCTGCCTTTCTACTCACGCACACACACACAACCAGACACACACACGTGATCAGTTATTGTCATAGCCACGACTCTCATAGCCTGTAATTGTTTTTCTACTTTCTCTCTCTTCATCGTCTATAATTTCCTGCAGCTTTACTTGCAGTCTCTCTTGTGTTTTCTCTCATTTTGTCTCTTTATTCTTGATTCCTACTGTAGCTGTTCAAGCCTTTGAGCCCTGTGTGTGTAATGTGCTGACTGCAGGGGGGGGCAGCCATCTCTCTATTGTTTAGACTGGCAAGAGAAGAGCTTTTTCTACTGCATCATGATACTGGACAAACTGAATCCATCTAACCTCTCAGATTTAACTCATACAACTGCATCTACTTTCTCTTGTCATTTGCTTGCACAGTGACTTTTGTGAAAAAACACAAATAATTATTTGAAATAGTGATAAATATTATAGCCAAAAGGTTACAAATGATTCATGATTTGGAGTACATTTTGTTTCTAGAAGCAAAGCAAAAATAAAATGTTGTCCGTCAGACCTGTTTGTGTCATAATAGTTGATTTTTTATGAAGTCAATATACAAATATACTATGCCATATTCATGGGAAATTCATTTCCATCAGTTCAAGAAAAACTAAGAAAACCAAACAAGATTAAAATTAAAGAATCAATCATCAGTCTGATCAATATGTTAACAGATGTCCATAGTAGTGAACAGCAGTGTGGAAAAGACTTAGGACACCTGTAGGTCTGTTGTTTTTGCAGGGCTGAAATGTGCATACACATTTGTTCTCATTCTCTTTTCTTCAGGTACAACATGAAAATACAGGGAATATGTGCACAGCCTTAAAAGGCAGAAAATGAACTGAACAAAATATGTTCTAAAGGTTAACGTCACTATTTAGTGTGACCCCTGACCACATGACAAGAAGCAGCACAAACAGTTAGAGACATCTGATATGTGTTGAATGAAACCTGGTATAAAACATCAGAAAATGAATGCCAAAAGTCTCATAATGTCAGAACAAAAGACATATTTAGTGCAAAGGGAGATCATATTAGATACTGCCTCTGGTTAATAGAAACTGTTTTTCCAGAAACTTGTTGCATGCTGTACATATTTCCCATGTATCTAGATTGTATTTTAACACAGAAACTGAGAAATGCATTTGTGTGGTTATTATAACTTTAATATACCAACAAACTTAATGTTAACCTAGACCTTTGCACAGTACTGTATATATACATCAATGTGACATAAACAACTGCTGATTCTATGGCAAAATATAGATAATACAGGGAATGTGTAGACTTTAATGATTTGTCTGAAAAAGTATGGGTAAAGCGGTAGAATTATCTCATTATAGTTTGTATTACATCATAAAATTATACAATTACACACTCATGTGAATATTTGAAAATACATCAGGCTTAAAAGTACCTTTGCATGAAATAAAATCTTTACAAAAGGCTATCATGCTGTGTATCAAAAATAACTAAATTACAAAGTTGTGTTTGTATTGGTACAATACACATATCATTAGCCTCCTTGCAAAATTGCCTAAGTCATATTTTGGGCCAAATTGTGATATCTGCATAAAATGAAGCAGCAGTGTTAGGAGAGTAAAGTTATCACATATATATGTCACAATCTGGCCAAAAATATGATTATGTCATGAGATTAATGACATGTAGAACACAGATAATTGTCTTTCATGTTGTCTAAAATAAACTACAAATGTCAGTATCTTAGTAGATGAATGTGTTCATGTTCCAGTGTGGACTGAATGCATGTGTGACTTCATTAACAGGACTTTGTTCAACTGTCTCTGTTCATGACTGTGTGTGCGCATGATTGAACATGTGTGTTCATAGCAGGGACTGAAAACGTGGAGGGACCAGAGACATGAGGACAGTAGAGGTGGACATGAGATGGCAGATGGAGCACAGCGCACTGGAGAGACCCCTGTAAGTGTGCTATTAAAAGGTTAACATGTTCAGTCTGTTCATTAGACCCCTTTGTCATGTTTATTCAAATACTGCAGAATGTGTTGTGTAGATTTGAAATAGAAGTACTGACAAGTATTAACTAAAAATGAGATGTTCTGTTTGTAGCACAATGGTTCTGTTATGTAGACATAATCACTAAAGTATGTTGCTTCTTTGCAACAGAGACCTTGGCAAGAATATCCACATCTGTTTCCTGGATGTGGCTTTGCCAGCGCTTGGTCCGCCCTGTTGGTTACAGACCATTTGGAACTTGTGCTTATCGGCACTGGGCACAGTGCCCTCCAACCAGCCCATGTACAGCGAACTAAAGCCCGGTAGCTCAGTGCTGAACAATGACTGGAACAGCAATGTGCTGACTCCTGCCATGACCCACAGGCCCAACAGCTTTTTAGCACCAGCATGTATAAATAGGTCCGTTTTCTCTGGGGGCAGGACATCGTTTTTGTGGAGCCCCCCGTGAGCACTGTACAGCTATTCTTTGGGGCCAGTCAGGTAAGCCCACCATCTCAATCCATTCATCCTATAGCCTTGTGTAGACCATTGTCACCTTTCAATTTTTGTCTTTGGTCTTTGTTATTTCTGCTGAGGCACATGAATGTATAGACTGAGGACAGACATGCACATGTATAGACATACTCACCATGCAAAGCAAGCAGCTTTGTGTGGCAGCAGGAACTCACGTGAACATGAAGAGAGGATTGAGTCCCAACGCATTCAGTTTCTGTTACATGCATTACTTATCCCATATGAATGTATACACTGACACTGCAACAAGTGACATATTGTGCACACTCTAATTAATCATATAAATAAAACTGACAAAATATTTATGACACATTTGCCAATGTGGATTATCTGAAAATAACATCAGTTTAATGGATCTGCCTCTGATGCTTCTCTGGTATAATAACACCCACATGTAAACATTAGCTGAGACTCTTCTTGTGGGCTAATGTTCTTGACAGGGAAAATGGGATGACAGGTTGTGTGCCAAATGTTCAAAGTTTCTCTAATTCTCCTTTAAATATTAACATCAAACACATTCTCCCTATTGACTACACTGAAGGTGAATCAGCAGTATCATGGCTCTGAACAATCCCAACCCACTGGGACCATGGAAGGTGAGTCTGCTTTATTGCATGAATGAATAACTCAATATTTGTTACCTGGATGCCTGGCATGATGATGTTAATGACATGTGTGTCTGTACACACATCAGTGTGTGTGTGTGGCATGTGCATACTACATGTATGCATTTGTGTCCTCTCCAGATTACAGTTTATGACCAGGAGAACTTCCAGGGGAAGCGTCTGGAGTTTACCTCATCCTGCCAGAACATCATGGAGTGTGGTGTGGACAACATCCGCTCCCTGAAGGTGGAGTGTGGAGCGTAAGTGAACCAACATATTTAACATAAGCAGACATTACTTGCACACTGTTTAGCTGTTGTTTTCTTAATGCACTTATAATCAGCACTTATCCTTTAGAGAACAACAAGGCTAAAAGTTTCCTGAAATGTATTTGTGTGATACCGCACGATCCGTCAGTGTGTCTGTCTGCTTGTGGCTGTAGCTGGACAGGGTATGAGCACTCCAGCTTCTGTGGACAGCAGTTTGTGTTGGAGAGAGGAGAGTATCCTCGCTGGGATTCATGGAGTGGCAGCAACGCCTACCACATTGAGAGAATGATGTCCTTCCGGCCCATCTACTCTGCTGTGAGTCTCTTGGGTTTTCATCAGTCTGACTTGTCATGTGCCTCAGGGAAATGTCAGAATTCAAAAGCACATCATTTCACATCATAAATTGACTTACTTTGAGGAGCTCAGCCTTGCCACAAACCCACAGCTAAAAATAAATTAAGCTCAGTGTGTTTTGTTCAGAATACTTTGAACTCTTTGGACAAGAAACTTTGAGTGTTGATCCTTTGAAAGAAAAAGTTAAAAAAATATTTGACATCTGAAGTTTGGGTATTTGTTCATATAGAAGAACTTACAGACACAGAAAGGGCATCTGTGAAAATAAACCAACTATGAACAAAGAGTAAAATTTATGTAGCAGGTCAACTGGGAGTAACCAGGTGGCACGAAAATATGGACATAATGAACTGAGTGAGATGGTCTACATTCAGATAACGGATCTTGTTGATAGTGCACAATAACCATGGGGTTAAATGAAGAAGTAGATAGGAAGGCATTCCAGACAGGACTCATTTATCACACCTCACTTCAAACTTCAGATCAACAGCAAAGGTTTGTTAGCCTCCTGATTTTCCTTTTGTGAGATCTCCAACCAGCGAGAACTGAAACAGAATATAACCCAAATTGTACGTAGTTGTGTTGAATATGTGAGTCCTCATGATAGAAATAATCTGATACTGATCCATGTCTGATTCTGAATGCCTTCTGTAAAAGATGAATACTGCTGTTAGTGCACTTTCTCCATACATTATGGGTGTCATAAATGCTTTTTTTGTCATTGTTCTGACACATTGTTTGTTGCATCATGTTTACACAGAAACACAAGGATTCTAAAATGGTGTTGTTTGAGAAGGAAAACTTCATTGGCCGCCAGTGGGAGATAAGCGATGACTACCCCTCTCTGCAGGCCATGGGTTGGGCCAACAATGAGATTGGATCTATGCTGATTCAGAGTGGAGCGTGAGTCTCAGCCTCTGTCTCCTGCTCTCAGACTGATCACTTCTCACAGGTTTCACATGTCATAATGTGAAGGCTCGGGTGGACAGTTGTATGGAAACATGATGAGAGAAAACATAAAACAGTGCTTAAGTTTATGAACACTGTTGTATTAACAGACATCATATACTCTTTTTTGTGGTCAGAGATGCCATGGACCATCCTATCCCATTTTGTGAGAGCAACATATGCTTTGTATTATTTAGTGGAGCTTTGTAACCCTGTAGTACAATGCAATTTAGTATAAAAGTACAATAAACATTGGCACTTTTTAAACAGTGAAAATGCCTTCAGTATCATGACATAGTCAAGCTAAACAACAAAAACTGTTAATTCATGCACTGTACTACTACTATTTTAAGGATGAATGACAGTTTCTTGCCGAATTGAACTATATGTTTATATTCATGTTCATATTAAACCGTGTAAAGCAACTTAGACATGTTTTGACATCTTACTTTTGTCAGGCAGTCCTACTTTAAACTTGACCTTGCATGAAAATAAAAGCATTTTACTGCCCTATGTACATCTTATTTAAGACCAGCTTATAAATACAAATCACATAGCTAATTCAGGCAGATTTTTTTTTGCTTTATTAGCTTTGTATGGTTGTTATTTAATGAGGACTATAAGCAATTGTTGTGATTTGCAGTTATTTTTAATCATGTGCTTCTCATGTTATTCACATTACCCCCTCTGCGTAACACTCATATCTATCATTAATCTCTTGCTTTCTTCTCCTCCTTCTTCTCTCTTCCGCCAGCTGGGTGTGCTACCAGTTCCCTGGTTACCGTGGTTACCAGTACATCATGGAGTGTGATCGTCATGACGGCGAGTACAAACATTACAGAGAGTGGGGCTCCCATGCTCAGTCCTTCCAGGTGCAGTCACTGCGTCGAATCCAGCAATGAGTCCAGCAGCCTCCTCTCCTGACCTCCTACTCTGCGTCCTCCACCTCCTCCTCCTTCTCCTCTTCTTCCCTTCACCCAGCCATTCCAAGCTTCAGCCAGCTCTATCAGGCATGGAGACCCGAGGCTGACTCTCTGGCACTTAACTATCAAGATGTTTACAGCACTTTTGTTTTGTTCTGTTGCTGAATAAAAAATTAAGAAAAAATGATGGAAAGAATACAGAGCCACTGAAAAAAAATAAGGTTGCTGACTGACGCCCCACTGAGGAGAGAAGAAGAGGAAGTTAATGGGCCTCATGATGACAGCTCAGACTCAGTGCTGCAGTGTTTCATAAAGAAGGAAAGGGCAACTTAAAAAGCAATACAGAAATCTGCTGCAAACCTTCACTGGCTCCCTTGTGATTCATTCTTAGTCATAATTTTTCACATAATTTTATGCTGTAGTACATTTGCACTGTATATAAGACTTCTCATCTAGCAGAGACCATTTATTTTCAAGCACTGGACTATTGGAAGATGTTAAAAAGCCATTCTCAAGTCCACATGAAACCAACTGTAAAATCTTTCTAAATTCTTTCATATGTAATAGTAACTTCATAAAATGTGCATTAGGTGGATATTACTACATATGGTGTGAACCAAAAATTATGACATCTTAATATGACACTAGATCTTTTGGAGCAAGTCCTTTCAGAAATATTATAAATTAATCATGACAAATGACATTGTTACTGCCGGAAAACTATATTCTCTTATCTTTGTTACAGTTGAGAAACAAATACACTTGTAATGAATAGATTTAAAATGCAATAAATGTAGATATGCTGTGGTTGTACAACTTGCACACACATTAGCATAATAAAACTTGCTTTGTTTGGTGATCACACTTAACTGATTAACAGCACTGATAAGGAAAACACAATGACGTTAATGGTCTTTCTGTTTACCCTGAGCAAATACTGTCTCAGCATAACATGTACAGGGAATTAACTCTTCACATTGAACCTCTTCATGAGAAAGAATGTAGGCTAGTTTTCTGAATGCAATACTCATGTGTGCATGATTTCTGTGTTGGTCATTACTTTGGGAGTCAGTAGCTCCTTGCACCTATTGCTGCAAAAATTATTGTAGAAGCATCAAGACTGCATAAAACTGTGCTAGAGGATTTTGAGGCATGTTGTGCAACCAAATGTGCAGCCAAAGACAGCACAAAATGATTAAATTTTACATATGTTAACATGTGTAATAATCCCCCCTAACAGGGTCACAGTAGTAATAATTTTAACAAATGTCCTGAATTCCACTTATTAATGGTTAAACATATTTTTGTTATTTTTTACACATCCTTTTTTTTTTTTTAAATGCTTTTTAAAGACTTGGCTATTATTGTGTCCATTAGAAAACACTGTGAAGGTAAGTCTTGTGGTCTACAAAATTCACTTTTGACAGTAAAACAGTATTTAAATCTGGTTTTAATTGCATCTGCAGAACGCAAAATGTGGATAATTTTGTTTCTCAAGTTGTAAATAGCTCACCATTTACTGGAGAAAAATTGAGGGGTGGGGATCATATAAGATGGTAAAGTGAAACAAGAAATAAGGGAAATCTTTTTATCTTGAATGTAAGAATTATACAACCCGTACAGAAATTTTCTCAGCTAAATTTAATAGTGATATATAATTAATAGAAACGCATAATAATTCTGGTAAATCAATAAAAATTGGCAGAACAGACATGAATGTGTAATAAAACCTTCAGGTCCACCTTAAAATGTGACGTCACTTCAGGCTCCGCCCACCGTGAGGTGAACGGAAGTTGATGGAAACAGGCAGGCCAGACCGACTCTGACAGCAAAAATACGAATACTGCTGAGAGCCGAGTCCAACAAACCGTCGGTTCTGGTGAATGGTGTTGGATTTTACAGTCCGAATGCTGTAGAAATAGAAGCCCCGTCAACATGGGACACGTTTTCTTTTCTTTCTCGGTGGCAGAGAAACTACGGCTGCCTGTTTTGGCGTCTCTTCTTGTCTTTCTTGTTGTCTTCCCCGGAGACACCAGGCAGCACCGGACACGAAGCGTCAGCCCGTCGGAGGCGGAAACAGCAGAAACTTACACCAAATACTATAATTATGTGGCCCTCACGGGGCTCCTGGAGTCTTTAGCCCAGAAATACCCTCACATAGCGAACCTGTCGAGCATAGGTCAGTCTGTGGAGGGCAGGGAGCTGTGGGTGATGCGGATCACCAAGGACCCAAACATGGACACACCGGGGAAACCCAAATTCAAATACGTGGGAAACATGCACGGCGACGAAACCGTGTCCAGACAGGTGTTAGTGTATCTTATCGAGTACCTGCTGAGTAAGTATGGGGAGGAACCGCGGATCACTGAGATGGTGAATACCACGGACATTTACATCATGCCCAGCATGAACCCTGATGGCTTTGAGAAAGCCAGAGAGGGGGACTGCAGTGGGGACAACGGGGGTCGAAATAATGCCAGAGATAAAGACCTCAACAGGAGCTTCCCTGACCAGTATGATGGGACATCTGTCAAACCAGCTGATGTCCCTGAAGTCACGGCTGTGATTAGATGGATCCAGGAGAAAAAGTGAGTCAGTTGTCTGAACCATTGTCTACAGTGTCTGAGGTGTTGTTTCCTGGAGAATTAACTAAAGTAAACGTCATTGATCCCAAAACCTTCCTAGTCAATGAGTATCTCACATTAGACAATGTGAAATGTAACATTTCTGTCAATGAACAACTCAAGTTCCTGTAAATATAAAGATATTTGGTTAATATATGACCCAAAACTTAATAACTGTTACTGCACTGCTGCAGACAGACATTTTATACATTTGTTGACATTCATGTGACCAGTAGTTCACAGTACGCAACACAACTTTACACATATGACAGTATTCACAATATAATACAAAATGAGCAAGGCACATTTATTATAATGTACTGCATGCAGCATTATTGCAGAGTTAAATAATCATTTCATTTACTTAAAGCAGAAAAACTCAGCAACTTTAATACTTTTTGAAAATAGTTCATCTTATAAATTGAAGGTGTTTTTGTCAGTGAACAGCTCAGTTCTCTCCACTCTGCTTTAATCCTCTAGGGGGTAAACTGCATGACTCAAACTAAAGTCAGCAAAAAATGCTGTATTGAGAAACCATGTGACATGGTCTGGAAGACTGAAAGTCTTTGTGAAAAGAAGAATTCAGACCTGCATTTTGTTAAATTATCAGCGTGCTAAATCAACCTCATAAGCTCCAGGGAATATCCCATTTAGGAAGCTTGACATTGCAATATTTATCTCTGGGAAAAGCTACTGTGAAATTCTGTCTTCAAAAAACCTTTACAAGGAAAGATGACATTCAAGTTTGTGTCGCACATCCTGGTAAAATATCAGGAAGAATTACAACTTTAAACTGTAAACACATCTATAAAATCTATAGTGACTATTGTGAGAAAATCCCTCTTTTCCTCACAAACAGTATGACGAATGTTTGCAGAGTCTTTGAATGCACTTATGGATATCTGTATATATTATTTTGAGATATTCAGTCCTATCCTGTTGCTAAACCATACCACCTTACTGTTCTGTTGTTGCTGTCTGTAGATTTGTGCTGTCAGCGAACCTACATGGTGGCACTGTGGTTGCCAGTTACCCTTTTGATGACTCGGCCTCCCATCAGCGACAGGGTCACTACAGCCAGTCAGCGGATGACAGTCTGTTTCGCGCCTTAGCTTTAGTGTATTCCCACAACCACCCTGTGATGAAGACTGGTGAGCCCAACTGTCCTGATACGCCTGATGAAACCTTCAAAGATGGCATCACGAATGGGGCTCACTGGTATGACGTGCCTGGTAAGACAATCCCTTTCCTTTGGTTGTAAACATCTCATCAAGCTGCAAATGATTTTAATTTTTTTTTCCAAAACACAATTCCTGTCATCTCTCTGGTTATTAACCCTTACTTTAATCAGTGGTTTAATGACTAAGATGCTTTGTAACCTATGGACTTTAATGTTCAGCTCTTAATTGTTGAGCTGAAGGTCAAAACTGTCCCAGTGGAGCATGTCACAGGGTGTGTGTTATGGAAATTAACTAATTCAAATGTCTTTAAACTCAGTGTTTCTTCATTAAATTACATTTCAAAGTTTTCTATTTACTCAGTTGTCTTTGTTCAGGGTTAAGGTTTTGGTATTGAAATGTGTGTTGCTGTTTGCTATCTCCCTATCTGAAAAACAAAAATATGTCTCTGCATTTTTGGGCTTGTACAAGCTGCAACCTATTTCAGGCATTTAGGAATTAATTTACTTTGCATGCGGTATAGCACTGCGTTTTTAATTGCAAGCTTTTTTTTTATCACACATCATAGCTCAATCTTTTATTATACATAGTACTTTCATTTGTATTCCAGAAAGCACATTGGAACTGTTTTGCTTACAAAAAGCTACTTACAGGCAAATTCCAACCTCTAATAGCAAAGTTCTTTGTTCCTGTAACTTCACAGCTTGGTTTTCTTACGTAACATTTAGAATTTGAGCATTTAGACTTGTACATTTTTTCTACTTTAAAATTTTGATCTGGTTTGTGTTTGTGTTGCGTTTGTCTTGCGAAGCCCATATTTACTCCAAGTATCAGAGCAGCAGACGGGTCTACTGTTGCAGTGAGATCATGTGACAGCTCTGTGTGGGCATATTAAAGCATACAGACAGAGTCCTCTGACTCTTTGTACTGTGTCTGTTACCTAAATAAGTTCTACCTGATAAAGCTACTGCCTCACAGTTTATTTCATTACTAGCTGGTTTAGAAACATAACTGTTTTGTATGCTTTGGGTAGAAACCTGATCAGTGTACTCTGCTTTCGTTGCTTTGTCTGGGAGGGTTGGGAGGTGGAAGGTTTTAAGTTACTGCTTTATTTCTGCTGAGATGGTTTGTGTTGTACTAAATTTCAGGTTGGATAGTGTGTCCTCAATGATGATCACTGACAAATGTTTTTTTCTGTCAAATTAGTGATTTTAAAGTAGCATCCAGGTACTTACTCTTACTTATGGTGTAGCTTGCATCTTTTTCAGTTTTACTTAAAGCAGGGTCTGACTTTCATTGCATTTTTTTTTTTCAAATTTGTAAAACCCTAGTGATAGCCTAGTTATCACTAATCCATTAATCTTTCTGTGCTTACGCACCTGAATCACTTCCCTCATGGTGAAAAACTTCGAAGATGACTCCATCATAAACACAATCCGCTTGTTTACATAACAAACCAAAATGTCACGCGGGTCTTTTCGGAAATTTTGTCGCAAAATGCATTGTGGAAATGGCAATCAAGCAAAAATGATTTCTCATAGATTCAGCAAGAAAACGAGCCAGATCGCTACCACGTAAAATTATACAGTCCACCAGGGTCGTTTTAAAGAATGAGTGTAGTGGGTGGATGTAGGTAAAGGTGACATTTGGGTTCAGCACTCACGAAGAGACAGTGAAATTGCTGCTGCGTGGAATTCCCATTCCCACAGTGCACTTTGTGACAAAATTTCCGAAAAGGCCCAAGTGATGTTTTGGTTTGTTATTTAAATAAGCAAAATGTGTTTATGATGGAGTCCTCTTCGAAGTTGTTCAATGTGAGGGAAGTGATTCAGGTGATGTTGCATGGAAAGACTAATGGATTAGTGATAATTAGGATATCACTGGGGTTCTACAAATTTGAAAAAAAAAAATTGTGATGAAAGTCATACACTGCTTTAATAATGAAGTACTTCAGGTGCAGGTGTCCTGATGGAAAGCTGCTCAGTCCTCAGTCCTAAAAATAAATTGGTATTTTTTCATTCAGTGGTACACTATCATTTTAGCACCATTTAGAACTGAAGAAGTCAATTATTGCCAAAGTCCTGAGTCACACACATTTAAATGACAATAAGAGTTTGCTTGTACTTATCTGTGTAAATATGATAAATGCACAGGAACAAAAGTGTATCTTAAATGTTTCTGTGATTAAAGCTCTCTGCAGGATTATGTCAAGATGAAAGTAAACAGGAAGACGTGCAAAAGCTGAATAGAAAATGTCCATATCTGTTTCACATGACACAGTGGACGAAATTTCACCGATAAAACCGGGCTAATGGCAGATGATGGAAATAGCCCGGACATTGTGTGACATAATGAGTGGCCCAGGCAAAGCGCCAGGACCAGGAGTCAGGAACAGGAGGGTTTTTATATGTGACCATCAGCGCTTGAAATAACGATTCTATGTTTTTGTGACTCTTAATCTTTTGACACATTCCAGCCCGGTAGGTCATTCTTTAATTTGAGCTGTACTTGTTCTCTGGCTGGTGTGTAAAATATCTAGGAGGTTGTTGTTTTAAGCCTCTTTTTCTTCCAGATATTTTTTCTGATGATGCACATACAGTATTGTTGTAATACACTGGGTAGATAAAGCATACAACACTGCCGTTAGACTTACAAATGATGTAAGAGCACAAGGTCCAAAGCATTTTACTGTATGAAAATCACACTTTAGTGATGATTATCAGAGAGCTGTGGAAGTACTTAAACTGCTGACTGTCATAGGACAATAAAACTTTTTTTTTTTTTTTTACATTTCTTGAAACATACTTCATGAACAATTTAAATACCTGACTGATAACAGGAGAACACTTTTCCCTAACTATATCACTAAAGATTTCAGTCATTTGATGTTATCAGGCTCTGTGCGCCCTGTACACAATGCTCTGACCTCGGCTTCCTTGTCCAGCCGATGGTTTCCTCCTGTTTCAGGGTGTGTCACTGGATCCGGTACATAAACAGGATATTTAAGGTTTGGGCTGCCACCCTCTGTCTGTCTACTTGTTTGCCATACTCTGACAGCATCAAGTGATTTGCTATGAAGACAATACAGTTTAAAGTGTACATAGCTTAATATACTGTCACTATGGAGGGTAGATGTTTTTATTGCTCTTCATTAGAAAGATACTTGTTTGGTTTGGTTGACATAGCAGCCTGCTGTGTCTGCATGCCACCAGGGGGATTAAAACCCCAAATGAATTACTCTTGACACATCTTTACACATCACCCATATACAAGATGCACTCAAAGGGCACAGTCCCTGTAGTTTTGTGATAATGGTTGTAATCACCAGGATAGTGTTGATTCATAATGCAGGATATCTCCTCTTTTTTTGGCATTTATATCAGTGCCATGTAAATATTATGTGATCACATAGTGTGAAATTGAAAGATGGGTCAAAGTTGGTGGTAGTTAAATTAAAAAAAGCCAACTGAAAACTGGCTGTAATGCATCAAATTAGACTTCACTTCTTCTGAGGTGACCATTTCCTGTTTTTAGTGAATGACCAGGCAGCCACTCGCCTCGCCAAGTTTCAGACAGCTGAGCAACCTAATAAGTACTGAGCTGCATGACTCAGAATGACTCAGAAAAATACATGTTTTTGGTGTATATTTAATTTTTCTTATGTTCAGAGCCAAGCTTTGTGTACCACATCAGAGCCTGCAGCTTTGCTCTGTAGTTTGTAAGCGGTGCATTGTCATTGTCTCAACTATACTAGGTCATTTAGTCAAATAAGTCTCATATTTGACTCAAATAACACCATTAAATTGTCAGGGGTTGTATAACCATTGTCTGATTGCTGTTAAGTAATGCATATAACAAAGTACAGTACTCTGTTAATACAGCTTGTGTTTTGTTTTGTTTTTTTGCGCATAAGAATGCATTTGTTTCAGAGCTGATCCTGATTATGTGTAATCATGGAGACCAGTAACCAATATTTGAAACTGTTATATTGCATTCAAAATTAAAACACAAAACTTTGTCGAAGTGACTTCAAGCTGACCATAAAATCAAATGAAGAATTAATAATTCAATATTTCAACAGTATTTATGATTAGTTTTATATTGAAATAAAAGGATTATTCACAAGTTAGTAAATAAATAAATAAATGTTCTTTTCTGTTTTCAGTGTTAGGCTTAACTCATGATGTGACATGACGCATATTATATGGCAGATAAAAAATATGGATGGTTATGTAAATACTGGATCTGATAATCCGTCATGACTGATTACACGTCTGTTTTCAGTTATCTAGTCACACTTTGTGCTAGCTCTTCTTCAGTGGGCTGATCTGAGGCTTTCATTAAGTTATTTTTACATGTTTGCTGTCTGATCCCTTTCAGTCTTTCGTTTGCAAAGTGGCAAATGGTGGCTGTTTTATGGGTTTTTGTGGTCACACAGCAGGCCGTCATGACAACCCTAAATCCAGAGAGCCTCTGGCTGCCTGCCTGCTGTCGTTCCAGGGAGACGGCCTGCTCTCCTGTGTGTTCTTCTGTTTGCCTAACTGGAGGGACGGTTTGGCTGGCAGACTGCAGATGTTGCCTGGCTTGTTTCCACATTAAACACCATCTTTAAATTGTGTCATTTAAAGCTGCATTTGTGCACAGGCTGAACTCTTTTTCCAGACAGAGCTTCTTTCTCTGTTGATCAATTCCTGGCCAAACACCAGTGGAGGCCAGAATTTAGAGAAGCTGTTTTTCATAGACTGGATTTAGACAGATCCTTAATTTATATAAATTTCCACGTTTAAAAAGGAAATTAAATATTGTGTCCCTTTTCTGACAGGTTTGCTTTATGACATTTCTGATATGTTTTCCAGGAGGGATGCAGGATTACAATTACCTCTATGGAAACTGTCTGGAAGTTACCATGGAGCTGAGCTGCTGCAAGTATCCTCTGGCCACTGAGCTCCATAAGGAATGGGATCTGAACAGAGAGTCTCTGTTAGCCTACATGGAGCAGGTACAGCTTATTAATAACAAAAGAGCAATAGTGTTTTTTTTATGCATTTTTTGTTTATTTTTTATTACTTCTTTGATCAAAACCAGCAATTTCATTTGAAATGATCTTACTTTTATTGTGCCTTTAATATATCTTGGCTCAAGGGCACTTGGATGTTCTTGTTCTAATACTATCTCCAGGTTCATATTGGTGTTCGTGGTTACGTGAAAGAAGCTGTCAAAGGTACTGCCCTAGCCAATGCCAGCATTGTGGTGGAGGGCATCCGCCATAACCTGGCCACAGGGAATCATGGGGATTATTACCGTCTCCTGCTCCCAGGAACATACAACATCACAGCTGTGGCACCAGGGTGAGCAGCACCAACTGTTAACTGTATAACAGCAGCAAGTAGAAGGACACCTCCACTGAGGCCATCCTAGCATTGTTAAGGACAGTGAGAATAAGTTTCCAGAATCTTTTTCTGGCTCTACTTCCAGATCTAGCCTTTGGCACATTCTCTATCCTTCCAACATTTTTCATCAGAATCATTGCAGTAGTTTTTGAATAATTTCTACAAATAAACAAGAAGAGTGAGGCAAAAAAAATAACCTTCTTGGCTGAAGTAATAAGGTTGTTTGTAAGACAGTTATTTAAAACATAGCTGATAAGTCACTGTAACTTTATTTTTTTGCCTCATCTCTCTAAAACTGATTCTCAAATTTAAAAAAAAAATACAACAGTATATTTTTTTCAATTAGAAAAATTTGTTCTGGGTTTCTTCCACTTCATTATGTGTTGATTTTTGCTACACATTGAGCAAAGTAAATGTTCTTAGAGCTTTTCAAGTCAAGTTTCTATTTTTCTCTTAGATTCAGCTAGAAGTCCTACACTATTCCTCTTTCGCATACTCTTTGTTTCTAAGTGAACACCACAGAGCTTCTCAAGTTCTCTCTTCCATGGTAGTAACTGGTGGTTTTTGATGACTTGTTGTCATTTAATTCTAATACCTCTGAGGGATTTTGAACTCCTCAAGCTGTGTTTTCCTGTGCACAGGTACATACCAATGACAGTCAACAGTGTGCAGGTCTCAGAAGGCAAGGCTGTAGAACTTAACTTTACTTTGGCACCTGCGGTCAGCGAGCCTTCTGGTAGCATCGCTCTGACTACTTCCTCCACACCATCGACCAATGATGCAACCATGTCTTCCCCTACAATCAGTTCCTTTAACCCCAGCCAAACCCGAGGGGTTCCTTCTGAAGGAAAGCAGATAACACCCCCTGTGTTTCCACCTGAACATCAGCCCATTCAGCCTCAGGAATTTCGACACCACAGCTATGCAGACATGGAACTTTTTTTACGCAAGTACAACAGCGAGTTCCCCTCAATTGCACATCTTTACTCTGTTGGCCGCTCCGTCAACCAGCACGAGCTGTATGTGATGGTTATCTCAGATAACCCCCGAGTTCATGAGCATGGTATGTCCCATTAGGCTTCTTATTGAAGTCACTAAGAGACACGTTGTGCAAATTTAATCCAGATAATGACTTCACACCATTGATCTATATTGTGCCTTCCAGTCCACCTAACTCTGTTTTTCTCTGACTATTTCCTTGTTAGGTGAACCAGAGTTTAAGTATGTGGCCAACATGCATGGTAATGAGGTGGTGGGCCGTGAGTTAATGCTTAACCTCATTGAGTACCTGTGCCGTAACTATGGCACTGACCCAGAGGTCACCCAGTTGGTCAACAGCACCCGCATTCACATCATGCCGTCTATGAATCCTGATGGCTATGAAGTAGCCATTGAGGGTGAGAGAAAAGACACACTGACACAGCTTCTGAATTATAATGTTCTTAATCCAATAACAGCTAATGAACATTTGAAATGCTGAGATAGAGTTGAGGCTTGTGATATGAAATGTTTTGTTGTAAAGGTGCTACTGGTATTAAGCAAATTGCTTTCATTTAGCTTTAGTCTAAGTTTATAGGGCTTATGAATTAATTTGAGAGTCATATTTAAATGCTTTCTGAGTGTAATTGCAATTAAATTTATTACACTTGATCCAATATGTCCTTGATCTCTAGAGTTTATGTTATTGCCATCATGTATCTGTCCACAAGAACTGGTTATGTATTTCAGGGCCTCACACAACACTTTTTTTCTGATAAAGCTGTCAATGTGTAACAGGAAGTGCAGAGTGGCTAAGCAGAAGATGTCTTGCATCTTAAAACAAGAAGTAATAGGCTGTGGTTAGATGTTTTTCAAACAGATGTGTCATCATTCAGGGTTTTTTCTGCATAGATTACTGTGCCCACCTCCCATTAAATCCTCCACCACCTCAAAACTCTGATGGGGTCTTCAAGTAAAAGACTACTTGCTGATAAGCCCTGGTTTTCTATCATTTATAACTACAGTTGCTGTATTATAGGGGTGTAAGGTGCCAAAGAGTTTATCATAGTGAAACTCTTCTCTTTAAGACCTATGTTGCTGCCTAATGTCTGTCTAAAATTTAGGTGTGGAGATAAGATAATGAGTAAACCTGTGACAGTAACGTTAGTATATATTGCCGGGTTTTTATTACTTGAAGTGTCAGTAACAGTTAATCAAGGAAACCTACTGTTTTAACACAATTAAATTTTAGAATTATTAGAAATACAATTAGATGTATATTTTTCTTCAGCTATTTGAAGATGTAATACATATGATCAAAATGATGCTATTTCTGCCTAATATAGACAGGAAAAACCCCTGATCATTTGTATTTTTACAGGTGATGTGAAGGGCTATAAAGGTCGCAACAACAGCAACAATTTTGACTTGAACCGCAACTTTCCAGACCAGTTCGTCACAATCACGGAGCCCAGACAGCCTGAGACGATAGCTGTAATGAACTGGCTGAAGAGCACTCCCTTTGTCCTGTCTGCAAACCTCCATGGAGGTACAGTCTTATTTTAAGCTTTTAGTACCAAAACTATTTTGTGTGTGCACAGAAGCTTCCTAGAATGTATCAGGATTTTCAGGTCATTGAAGGAGCTGCTTGTTGAATTCAATAAGTGTATGAACCCTGAGAGATATTCATAATAATAAACTGGGGTGTTTTTCTTGCTTCTGAAATTCAGGTTCCTTGGTGGTGAACTATCCCTATGATGATGATAAAGAAGGAATAACTCGGTACAGCCATTCGCCAGATGACAAAGTCTTTCAGCAGTTGTCGAAAGCGTACTCACAGGTAACAGGATACTGCTGCTACTGGATCCGTGTCAGGCAGGGATGATGTCAACTCGCACTTTCATTGTATAATAGAAAACTGAATGTTAGACGGACAGTAAAGAAAAAATAGACTTTTGTCAAAACGGAGAGATGACGTTTGAAAACCTGACTACAAAAGTCCTCATTGTTTCATTCTAACTTGTGTGTCTGGTTTTTGTGTGTGTGCAGGAGAATCCCTTGATGTACAATGGCCACCCTTGTGAAGACCTGTACAGAAATGAATTTTTTAAAGATGGCATCACCAATGGGGCTAACTGGTACAATGTTCCTGGTACGCCCACATCTCTTCTTCACTGTTTGCTTTGTTTTCTGTTAGTATACAATGAATGTACCAAGTCACACATAGAGAAATACTTGTAAATGCTTGTTAATGAAATTACAACATTACCACATTTCCTCCAGTGGTAACCAAGGCCTTTATTTCACACAGACTTGTATTAAAGACAGGCCTTTAATAATCATGTCTTATATAATGGGTGATATTTTACTCTAAAGCCCTGCTTGGATGGAACTCCTGCTTGCACTGTATTAGAATACAAAGTCAACACATTCTGTGACTCATGTTTAAAGCTGTGTAGTGTTTCGGTAAATGGAAACCCTTCATTTTTAAAATTTGAACATTTTCCTTGACTTGCAAGGCTTTACATACAGCACCTGAAAATACCGTAATGCAGAAGAAGAAAGTGTTATAAATAGACTGATTATATTTTTAAAACACATTAAAGCAAAACAGTAGAAATGCACAATTCCTTAACCAATAAGTGTGCTACATGACAGGCATAAGGAGTTTATCTTTTTTTCTCCAGTCTATATTTGGAGGGTGGTTTTTGTTAGTCGACCATGTTCCTGGCTATTACTTGATATCCATTTTTTGTGAGGCAGTATACTTTCTACATTTTTTTAATGTAAGGTACAAAAATGCTAAACAAAAAGAGCACACCGGAGGTAACCATAGACTTGACACATGACACTCTGGCACATTTAACTGGTTAAGAACTTAAGTTTCCCAGGCAGACTAACCACAGGTTGAAAGATCTTCTGAAAGGGACTGTCCTTATTTGTTATTGCAAGTATACATTTCTCTAGATGTAGAACATTACCTGATTGATTCAGCCATATGCCAAACGTTGAATGCTTCTCAGATTTCTAAAACTGTAATGCTGCAAAACAATATACAACAGTATGGTCCTATGAACACTTTACATGAAGAGGTGAAATATAGTACGGAGTGTAAGTACTCTTCAGCATCAAGTGAACAGCTGTGGATGTTACCATACAGATTTTCCACATTTCAGCTGAGATAACCATCTATATTTCTTCCTGGATATTCTCCTAAATCATGATGGATTATGTGACACCACACCTGTCAAATATGAATCAAATATCAAGAAACTATCTAAAGCAGCATGATGAGTTACACTGCATTTGTAAAAAAGCGAAAACATCTCATGCTAATATCTGATATTTCTGCTGCAGCTAATGAAAGAAACTAGGTGATTATAAATCTACCTACATGATTTTTAATGGAATAGTTTAACATTTTGGAGAATATGTGTATTCTTTTTATTGTAGAGAGTCAGAGAAAAAGAGGAAAACCACCCTCTCGCATGTCTATATGATAAATTAAAATTACCTGCTGAAGATAAGGAACTTATGTAGCACAAGAAGTGGAATCACAGTCAGAACAGGTACCTTGTCTCTGTCCAAAGGTGGTAAACTAGTGTCTCTGAAATGCTATGCTTAATTTCAGTTGCTGTTTTGTGTAACAAAAACACATTGAAATGTTAATGTGGGTCACTCACATGCATGGCTGTTTTTTGGATAGACACAGTGACATCATGAAATCTTCTTTTCATTGTGAGGTTGCTAAATATCCAACTTAGAGTTTGCTGAAGTCCTCATTAAAGTCACTAAATACCACAAAACCAATATTCCCCTCTATCCAACTGAGATAGATTTGGATATATATATATATATATATATACACACACACACACACACACACACACACACACAGAGTGAGAGAGAGATTAAAAACCTAGACTTTAATGTGACTGATGCCTCAGTATTGGATGTAGTTCTGAAAATATATGGCGACAGGAAGACAGGTTTGGTTTTTATGTGCAAGGGAAAGTAATTTCAAGCCACCACTTTGTAAAATTATTCAAATCTGCTTTGTGATATGATTCCAAAAGTAGTGATGTTCAGCTTCAGCTACACAAGTAAAACATGTTTCACTTGGACTTAAATGAGTGTTTGTTCTCTAGGTGGAATGCAGGACTGGAACTATTTGAACACCAACTGTTTTGAGGTGACCATTGAGCTGGGATGTATAAAGTTCCCCTGGGCTAAAGACCTGCCAACATACTGGGAACAGAACCGTCGAGCCTTACTACAGTTTATACACCAGGTGAAAAAAAAATTCCACTGTTTTGCCATTATTTCTCTTCGCTTAGCTTATTTTTACATGCTATGTATATGTGGCACATGTCTGCACAGGTTCATACAGGAGTGAAGGGAACTGTCTCTGACATTAGTGATGGCACAGGCATCCCCAATGCCACCATTAGTGTGCAGGTGATAGACCACAGCGTCACCACAGCCCATACTGGTGATTACTGGAGACTGTTGACCCCTGGGACATACTCTATCACAGCCTCTGCTCACGGGTAAGATTTCAGTATTAGTAGGAATTGTAGCATATTCTTTTTTCCTAAACTTTATGTAAATGTTTTATATGCACATTTATGAACACCTCTTGTACAGTTTGTCCATCCTGGAACAGGAGGACAGGCTGTTTACCACTTTTGGAGGTGTCACAAGCTGCAGTACAACTTGCAAATTAGATTGCTTTCCCAAATGTGCTGAGTACACATCCAAAGAATCCTCATAAAATCATAATAACAATAATAGCATATCCTACATATCTTAACTGGAAAATCCTTCACTCAGAAGAGGGCCTAATTCACAGAATGTGCTGTTTATGTGACATTATAATAGTGATTAGTCTGATTTGTAAAATGACTCATGTATATAATGTTATTCTCGTCTTGCTCCATTCCTTGTCCAGATATAAACCTGTGAGGACTTATGCCACAGTTTCAAAAGACGGAGTGGAGGTGGTGGACTTCAGATTGACTCGACTAAATACAGATTCTCATGGACAGTCTCCCAAAGGCCCTCAGCCCACACAGAACCCATCTGAGAGGGAGTTTCAGAGTCTAATTAAGGACCTTTCTTTAGGGCAGGGTTTGGATCAGCTGGTCAGGAGCACAGCCACAGAGAACAGCTTCCGCTACCGTAGCTACAAAGAGCTGTCGGAGTTCGTCAGGGGCCTCACCCTCAACTTCCCTAAAATCACATCTTTACGCAGGTAGGCAGGCTTTACATTTTCCATATCATGGCAAATGAAATTATCCTAATCATGCCCTCATGTATCTTGTCCTGTCTAAACTATAACAAACATAACCTTTTTTGCTCCTTTGCAATCAATGAGTGATTGGGTTTTAAAATAGTTTTTCCACAGTTTGAATGTGCCTGTTGTAACTTGTTGAGTGTGACATTTTCTCCACCTTACTGACAAATTGGAAGACTGAAAAACTTGCCTACAAGCTGCTGTATTCTCTTTTTTCCTCAGTCTGGGCCAAAGTGTAGAATTTCGGACTATTTGGGCTCTAGAAATTTCCAACAAACCAGGAGAGGCTGAACCATCTGAGCCTAAGATCCGCTTCGTGGCAGGAATCCATGGTAATGCCCCAGTGGGTATTGAGCTGCTTCTGGAGTTTGCTGCCTTCCTGTGTATCAACTACGGCAAGAATGCAGCCATCACTAGGGTGAGTGGTAGGAAACAGTATTTACCTTGGCTGTAAGTCATATTTATGCATCATGTGTTCAGCAGACAGCGATTTCTGCTTTCTAAATTGTGTTCACAGCAGTCCTAAAACACTTCCAGTAAATATACAGTTTGCATATGTAATGTTTCATCTGCATCTGCCTTCCCTAGCTGATCAATGACACTCGGATTGTCATTGTGCCATCTGTCAACCCCGATGGACGAGAACAGGCCATTGAGAAGCAGTGCACTTCCACTCAGGGCCGGACCAATGCTCACGGCAAAGACCTAGATACAGATTTCTTTGGTGAGTTGTGTAAATTTGTGAGAAACAATGCTGTGAATGGGGCAAGACAGTGGTACAGTGGATAGCACTGTCACAGCAAGAAGGTCCTGGGTTCGATTCCAACACCAGCTGACCTTTCTGTGTGGAGTTCGCATGTTCTCCCCGTGTTTGTGTGGGTTCTGTCCGGGTACTCCGGCTTCTTCCCACCATTCAGACATGCATTAGTAGGTTCATTAGTTAATCTAAATTGCCCATAGGTGTGATTGTGAGAGTGACTGGTTGTTCATCTCTATATGTCAGCCCTGTGATGAACTGGTGACTCGTCCGGGGTGTACCCCACCTTTGCCCATAGGTAGCTGCAATAGGCTCCAGCACCGCTGCAACCCTCTTGAGGATAAAGTGGTTCAGAAGATGAATAAATTAATACTGTGAATGTTGACATCTGTATTTCAATGGTCATTAATGTGACATGACTGTAAATTGTGCCCAGGTTTATACCTTTCTTCTTGTTCAATCAAGGCAATGCATCACAGCGTGTGGTAGAGGCCCAACCGGAGACCAGAGCAATGATGGACTTGATTCAAGACAAAAGCTACACACTATCTGTAGCCCTTGATGGAGGCTCCCTTGTTGCTACCTACCCTTATGACAAGCCTGTCCAGTCTGGTAATGCAATGCAAAAAAACCCCCCAATAACTTCCAGCTTATCTCAACAACATATTAACTCATATGCAAAAAACATAATTTTATCTAATTTCAAGTTGCTAAAGACTTCTATCTCTAATGTACTTTCTTTTAAAAGTTGCCTTTTTTTTGTCTAGTTGAAAATGAGGGCACTCTGAAGTACCTGGCTACTGTTTATGCCAACAACCATCCCAAGATGCACCTCGGAGACACTGGATGTTCAAATAATGGGCAGAGTATGTAACTTAACAACTACAGTATTATACAATTTTTTACTGAGTCACTTAGATGGTGGTTATTAATAAACATGTTTTTCTCTCAGTGGGTAACATCCCAGATGGTGTTATGAGGGCAGCTGAGAGGCAAAGTCACATGGGGAGCATGAAGGTATCTCTTAATCACAGTTTCTTTGATAATATTTAGCTGAATTTAAATGAAGATAATCTAAAGGTTACTTCAAAAGCATCTGCCACACAAACAAGAATTGGTGTGTTAAAGCAGGACCACAAATGGGCTTCTGTCCAGTAGTGTCTCATGTGTCATCATGACTGTTCTTCTCCCAGGACTTCAGTATGGACTTTGGCCACTGTCCAGAAATCACAGTGTACACTGGCTGCTGTTTGTTCCCTTCGGCTGAGCAGCTGGCTACACTGTGGGCAGAGAACAAGAAGGCCCTCCTCAGCATGTTGGTGGAGGTATGCTGCACTGATTTTTATCAAGGAGCTTGGAGCACACATTCTGTAGTTTAGATCTACATTTAGATTTCAGACAGCTGTACAGCCTCCACAACATGCAAGTCTTAACTTTTGCTCTGTTTCTGCTCCATGTAGGTCCACAAAGGGGTGCGGGGTGTGGTGAGGGACAAGAGTGGAAAGCCTATTGTGGGTGCCATCATTGTACTGAATGGTGGGGTGAGGGTGTTCACTAGAGAGGGGGGATACTTCCATGCACTGCTGGCTCCTGGCAACCACAACATTGAAGCTGTTGCTGATGGCTACCAACAACAACGACGAGAGGTACACAATTATTAACAGAGTATAATGCAGACGAGGAATATGTTCAGATCTCAGTCCCAAGACTGAGCAAGCTTGATTACTCAAATAAAACGAGGTATAAACATTTACATGCTTTCTCTGTACATTTAGTTAGATAACAAATGTTTTCACTAGTAATTCTAATTCCCTGACCCTACTTGTAAAGCAAGTTAATGGAGCAATATAGCCAAATACTACAACATATTATGAACTAAGCTATATTGGGCAGCTTCTGTCCAAAAACGTACTTATTTAGAAACTTACATATTGACATTTTATCAATTTTAAAAAGACAGCCACAAAGTAAAACCTCAAGTACAAGATTAAAGTAACTGCTAGATACTAGATTCATATTTCACATCTTAAAACACAGGATGATGTTTAGTCCAACACAATTACATTTAATCTAGGGTCAGAATAGAAGCTAATGTTAGGTTTCAATGTAATTTTCTTAAGCTTATGGTTGACTAAACCACAAGTCAGTTGTTTTTTTTTTAAGTGGAATTGTTGGTAATCTATTTTAATAAAGTGGTATTTGGATTTATTGTAATCACATCACTGTTGTTTAGATTGAAAGTGTGGTTTTAAGGTGGTGCAGTGGATAGCACTCACACCTCAAAGCAAGAAGGTCCTGGGTTCGAGTCCAACACCAGACAATGGGGGTGGGACCTTTGTGTGGAGTTTTGACATTCTCCTTGTGTCTGCATGGGTTCTCTCTGGCTAAGCACTAAAAGTGTTTTTTTTTTTTTTTTTTCATAAATTCCATTCTGATATAGCAGTGTTTTTTCCACAAAATTAGATATTACACATGGATGGGGTTGGTGTTCATATTGACCCATCATCATTATATCAAGATGGTAAGCTGACTGCTGTCTTTAGCTACTGCAGGGCAGCTCATCTCTGTCTTTTTCTTTCTCAGTTAATGTTACATTCAGGATTAATTTCTGTTAAAGTAGGGTACAGCAACATTTTGCAATATAATAGAATCCTAGAATGACACCATCTTCACCTATGGTTACAGTTTGACACATTCTGTATTAATGTAACAGTATAAATGTGAAGTGAGTAGCAAAAGCTTTGTTTTTGTTTATTAGACTTAGTCTACCAGACCTTCCTCTGACGCGTAGTTTTGCCAGCCGAGTCAACTGTAAACTAAGTATTCATTTTCAGCCGTTATCTTTAAAGGTCTAGTAAAGTCTATGTGTCCAGGCCTTATGTTGACACAGGTCAGTGGTTGCTATGGTGACGCACACACATCACTACTGTTCACAGATGAACATTTTCAAGCGGGAATGTCACCAGAGACATGCAGATCATAAAACTGTAGATACAAGGACTTTCAGATGATATTATCAGTGGGTCATAGGCTCAGTCATCATAGCATTAACTCAGCTAATGAAGAATGACACAACAGACATCTATTTAAATAAAAATCTTCAACGTAGTTGCTAGAATTGATAGAATTAATGCAAATTTTCCAAATTTGAGGACACAAGCACAGATTTCCAAATTTAATAAATACAACAGAAGGGGTACTATATCGGTTTACGGCACCTTTATTGCAAAATGTCAACTATTTGACATTAATTTGTGTAGGAAACATTGGAAACAAATCTGGCAAATACATTACAAGTTAGGAAGAAACAGAAACATCAAGTATCAGGCATACTGAAAAAAAAAAAAAACCAGGAGCATGCTAATGAAGAATATTACTGTAGTTTAGTGTCACTGTCAATGTCTATGAAAGGTGTAGGGCGCAGCACACAGAATCTCTCCAACATCTCCACTTGTCCATCTGGCTTCTCTGAAAATTGAAGTGTGGGGTAGGCGAGCTCTCTAAATAGATGTTCTTTAATGGTACGTCCCAGCTCCAGACTGTACGGTGCAAGCTTTCCATCAGAAGTGAAGAGAAGGGGATCTACTACAGAGTGATATGTGTGCTGGTACTCTGGTACTGTAAAGCCGTGGATCATCAGTGGTTCTGTGTGAACTGTCATTAATCCACTTGAGCTGTTCTTCTCCTCAGATATGAGAATTTTGTCACCGTTAGACAAATCTAGGTCTGGAAGAACAGCAGCGTTTCTTATATATCTGTCTTCCACAGGCTTCTGGGAGTCTGCTTCACTTCCAATATCCAAATCATAGTTTGGGGCCAACATGTGATTCCTCTCTTTAGTTGTTTCCCCATACTTTCTAGGGCATCGAATAGTCTGTCTTAGGCCATAAGGACGCATGTCATATCTCTGCAAATTAAAATTACATCATGTTCAGTGACTTGTGTTTATAATTTTTGCTCTCATAAAGGTGATGAAACAAGGATAATGTAAAAAGTGCACTTACTCTGAATGCATCAACACAGCATAACCAAGTCAAGTTTGAAAACAGATGGTGTGAATTGGGTGTTTTCCTGGATTTGAGTCTGGTTTTCCCATCTTAAACTTTGAGGAAATAACTGAGACTCTCAAACCACTTTACTAAGGAGAAAACTCAAATGACTTACCGAAAGCTGAGCAATTTTGGATTTTTAACTTTTGTTTTTCTAAGCCAGACCTGCAATTGTATTTTAAGGCCTCAAGACAACCTGTGTCACATTTTACTATGGACTCACACCTGCAAATGAGACCTGCTGATTGGGTCATTAGTCACCCATAGGAGGCAGCTGATTTGGACTGGTCATTTTAACTGTTATGTCAGTTGTAAGGTTTATTGAAATGCTTCTGGTGTTTTTCAGGTGGTGGTTTCTTCCTATGAGGCTGCCTACAACGTCATCATCGAGTTTGACATGGACAACAGCATATTTGGGTTGCCCAGGGAGTTTGTGGTGGCTAGTGCAGGTAAGCCCTTCTGCTTAAGGGGCCGTGAGGTACTGGTACAAAGTTCACACATACTATGAACTGTATGTATCAGACAATAGTAAAATCTACAGGGTTTTTACTGTTCGGAAGAAAGTATAAAATTAGATAATTAAGTTATAGTAACTTTTGGATGTAAGTACAGAAATAAATAGGTGTTTCCAGATTATTGCCCCTACTCTGTCTAGTGAAACAAAATGCAGAAATGGAATTTAACTGATCATACAAGCAGATCACGTTTCATGTTACAAGTATAACATTATCAAAAGCAATGTAGAAAGAATGCGAGTGCACTGTCTGATGCAGAGCTGCCTCGTCCTTGAATGTCATCCAGGATTTGGTGTTATTTGCACTATGTTGCAGCTACTATTTTTTTTTTGGCAGGTAAATGACATGTAACAGTTTACATAGTCAGAATATAACATGCTGTATATGTTAAGTGTGATTTTAAAAGAATAAACATCTCAGTGTCTGCTGCCATGAGTTTTAGATCCTTTTATGCAATACATGCTATGGTCAAAATCCAGCACAATACAGCCACAGTCTGAGGACATGTAGAAATGCAGACATTTTCAGTTGCGTATTTCTCTTCTTCCTCCTGCAGCGGCTTCCATGACGGCATTGGTGGTGACGGCGTGCATCATCTGGTGTGTGTGTGCAGCAAAGTCTAACCGACAGAAAGATGGCTTCCATCGTTTGCGGCAACACAGAGATGATTATGACGACGAGATTCGGCTCACGTCAATGGGCTCGAAGAAGTCACTGCTTGCCCATGAGTTTCAGGACGAGAGTGAAAGTGAAGAGGAGACACTCTATGCCAACAAAATCTGAGAGCCTTGCTGCCTCATAGGCTGCCGGCTCAGTATTTTATTTTGATCTCCCTCTTAAATTGAACCCCTGTTAACAAGGAACAAGTTGATGCTTGTGCTGAATCTGTCTGTGGTGCGTATTACAGTGGGAGAGACGCATTTTCTTTAATACCATCGAGTGCTCACTCCTGTTCCCCCAGTAATGGTACCACTAAAATGACATGTCAAAAAAAAGAATCTTCTTCTGTTTGGACTGAAAAGCTCCATATCAGGGGTGGAGGAAAGACAGGAGGTGATAAAGAAATGTCAAGTGAAAAAGGAGAATTTCAGTCCACTGTGGCCCTCATCCGTCCCACGTTTTTTGGTTTCCAAGCCATGCCAAGAGCGCTGTTTAGACCACTTTACCTGTCCTGCCTGGCTTAAGGGTTAAGCCGATAAGTCCAAATAAACTCTTGTTTCGGGGAAGTGTAATGAACCCTGGATGAAAGTGCTTAATCTCACAATCTCCCCTACTCATACAGTCTGTCATCACCATGCAATTTGATTTTTTTAATACTGCTTTGAGCTTGGTAATTATAAAGGTAATGTTTCTTTATCCACAACTGCATTACCACGCTGAAATGTCCACACCTTTGGGAGACTGAATCCAATACTGTGCCTTGGCTTTTGTAAGGTTACAGTCCAGTTGGGCTGTAGAATGTGAAAGAAAGCAGCAAAATCATGAAGAGATAACACTCTTGTCTGTGCTGGAGTGTGATCCATTCTATACTCAGGTGGTAGGGCAGAGGAAAAAAAATCACTTGTTAAATGATAGTTTCAATGGTGGATTGTTTCTACACGGAGTTCAGTGATTCTGCTTTTTTCCAGCGAGTCAACGCTGTGGCCAAAATCAAAATGGCAGTGACCGTCTGAAAAGCTTTTCAGCATCAGGGATCCAGGATGAATAAAACCATACTCTGAGAGTGCTTATTTATACATGGAAGTATATTGCACTCCAGGAAAAGCAAGGATCTTCTCAAATCATTGACCAAGAAAACAATAATCTCAGAATAAATAATCATTTAAGAACAAGATTTTCACTTTTGTTAAATGTATGGGTTTGTTGCTGTGGGATCTTTTCAGTTTTTACATGGCGAGCTACTTGTATCTTTCATGCATGTCACATCTGCTCAGTTTTTCATCAATATGTGCACTATCAATGTCTTGTACTCCATCGCTGTAAGGAATATCAATTGTCTTTTGTTCTACGACTTAACAGTACAAAGTTTATTGCAGTTTTTCCCGTCCATCAATGATTAATAATTACAAATGATATTAAGACCCATTTATACCAAATGAAAGTGCAATAAAGGTGACATTTTTCAAACTAATTGTTGGACAAAGAAACTATAATTCACGATTCAATGTCTGACAGTCCAAGAGATCAAACTGGCCTTTGAGGAGCATGTTAGGTGCTTTCACTCAGTGCATTTAAAAAACGGTAGAAGTTGGTGTCTGAATTTGCAAATGAACTATGCTGTGGTAAATGATCTAAATCAGTAAACCACATACAAATGTGGACTGGAAACTGGAAAATGGAGCCGAAAAAATCTTCAGCACGTCATAGCATATCATCTGGCCTCTCAAATCTAATACCTTAGATAAATTCCTTTAGAAAATGTCAACTATATTCTGTTGAAAGGTTTAAAACTTGATGCTGTATTTTCCATGAAGCAGAACTGTCCATCTGTGCAGTTACTGTACTGGATCATTAAAGTATCAGGTGGCTCATAAGTAAGGAAGGCCGTGCATGTGTTCAATCACATACAGTTTTTAAGGAATGCACACCTGTTCACCGAGATATAGGATCACATAAGAATCTGCCTTGATTTTCAGACATAATGAGATGAGGTTCCTTCCTTTTAACAAATGCAGCTGTCATCTGTGGGTTTCAACCTGATTTCTGTGTAGAAAGAGTTTTGTATATTATTGTTTTTTCTTACATTGTGTCTATGAATGTGTGTGTATGGACTGAAAATTGAGTGTGTGTTCGGGTCACACAGTGTTGGTGTGAAGATTTTATATGAACTGGAATCAGGTGTAAATAATGTTTGCTGGTTGTGAGAAATAACTGTGGTTCATGTTTATCATGAATATGAACACATTTTTAAAAAAAAAAACCTGTGTGGGATCATGACATGCTAAAATGCACAAGAACTCATGAAACACAATAAAAACATCTTACAACATTTTGTGTTGCATTGTACTGTTTTGCACAGCAATTACATTTGAATATGACTGTCCAGCCATCAAAGCCAAAAAAAAAAGAAAGCACTATTTATACACGTTAGCATTTAAACTCCTCACATAGTGATAATATATTAAATATGATGCAACAATAACTGAACACCCAAAACGAGGAAGTGCCTTTTGTTTTCTTCCCAATAAATTATCTGAATATGCATACTTCTTCCACCACTGAGTTTATAGGCCCACCAGGACATGGAGTGCTGGTGGGTTTGTGATACTTTAATTGAAGTGAAAAGATAAACAAGCAGTTTTGGTCAGATGATGAAGATGCTGATGGTGATGCAGGCATTAGGCAGACACTGATCTCTATGGCCATTAATAAATAAAAACAAACAAAAATAAACTACTTCCCTTCTGAAGAAAGGGAATCATTATTATTATGTTTTAATTGTAATCTACTCTCTTGTAGGGCCTTGATGTTGTCTCTAGATGGCGCTGTTGTGACTGGATACACAAAGTTGACGCTTTACGCACTGACACGTCATACATACCGGAAGTGTGTGACGTCGCAGAACAACAAAGATGGCAGGAATAGGAAGCAGCAACTACTGGGAAGGTAAAGTAGCACAATTTGACCCAAATGTTTAGACTACTCACTAAAGCAGTTAGGTACGTTATTAATCATATGTAGCAGTCTATTTAATAGTGTCTGCGTGGGTGTGTTTGTATTGTTAATCTGATGTTAAAGTGGGTACATGTCCGTGTCTCTGTATTAAGCTAACTAACATCGCACGCCTTGTAAGTTAAGCTGTTAAATCACTATACTCGCATTAACGGGTTAGCATCTTAGCATATTTGTAGTCACTTGTGTCAACTATTATCCTACCGTGTTGTCGACTGCTATCACTACACTTCAGTATAAGAACCCACGATTCTCCACGATAATTAATGCTGGTGTAAATTAGCATCAGTTTATTCTGGGCAAAGTAAAGTAGCGTTGCTCCGGTCTGTACAGCAAACTGTTTGGTATTAGTAGTTACATTTGTTTTGTCTGTGTATGCCTGATGAACAGATCTGCGAAAGCAGGCCAGGCAGTTGGAGAATGAACTTGACCTGAAGTTGGTCTCCTTCAGTAAACTGTGCACCAGCTACAGCAGCTCCAGAGATGGACGGCGAGGAGACACGTAAGTGTGTCCTGTGTAACACACCTGCAGAAAAAGACTACACTAACACATTTAAAAACATACATTTAAGGAAATGACTCGGTCTGTTCAAATCCAGGTTAAAGACACACCTATTTAGACTGGCTTCTAACCCTTATGCACTGAGATACTATTAGGTTTTAAATCTGTGGTCTTTTTTTTTTAATCGTTGTGTATTATTCTTTTATGCATTTTTATAGTATTTGATTAAACTGTTGCTATTTCATAACTTAATCATGCTTTTAGAGGTAAAGCACTTTGGTCTTCTTTATGTTGTTATAAAGTGCTATATAAATAAACTTTGATTGATTGATTATTTTATATTGGTGTGTTGTCGGAAGAAATGAAAAGGTAGCTTGGCTGATACAAGATCATCTATAGACAGTAATGTCCAGATGTTTGTTTAGTTTTCTCTTGTCAATAGAGAAGCACTGGCAACTGCTCTCAAAAGGTTTTCTTTCGTTACTTGTTTAGTCAGGATTTCTCTTTGAGATCAAGATTTTTTTTTGCAGGAGACACCTGACTACAACATGTATGTTTACTTACACATGATGAAATCGAACAAGGCAACACTAACACACATGTACACACAAATTGCAGAACTTGTTAAAAGAAAGTTGCAGGTATTGTATACAATAAGTAGAAGCCTGTTGAGCTTTAAAGTGTCTGATCAAGCAGAAACCAGTCTTTCCCAGTTCAGTGTTAGTGTGAGGAATTTTTAAAACCAACTGCCCCTGTGACCTGGTGTGATGATGATGAGATCTGTTCTCAAGTAAGAATGTTAAGTAAGGCCGTAATTTGGATAAAAGCAAGTCTTTAGATGGAGGTCCAAATGCGAAGGTGTCTCGTAGGTTAAAGTCACACATGGACAAATGTTTTGCTTCAGTCACAATAAAAAATAAGTAATAAGCTGATTTTAATAAAATGAAAGTATGATTAACTTAAGAAAATGTTTAATTGGCATCTTCTCTACCTCGATTGAAAATACTTACTTAGAAAACATGCAATTGTGCTATTTTCTTGTGCGTGTTTAATTCTGTACATATTTGTGTTGTATATTATTGATTACTGCGGAAAAGGGACATTACAGCCCCACAAAAACAACAATGCTGAAAGTGGGCTGAAACCTTTGCAGAGCACTGTATATATAATTTCTGAAATGCATCTGGTTATGATTAGAATTTTCCATTTTCAATCTGGTAGTTTCAGGTTTCAGATGTTTCTATGTCTTGTAAAAGTAACATATGAGATTACATTTGGCCTGTAAATTTTTGTCTTAGGTCTGCCCTTTTAAATTCAGATTTATGAGCTGTGAGAAATGTTTTCCATTCAGCAGATAAATAGGAGAAAACCCTTGAAGTGTCAAACTCTGCACAGGCATAATTCTGTGTGGTGAAAGTCAAATTTTACACTTTGAAAATATACTTGTTTATGAGGGGAGACATACTTAAATCTGTGGGCAGTCATTACAGGAAAGTGTTACAGCAGGAAGGAAAGCTGTATGAACAATACACTGAATTCACACCAGCTTCAGGGTTCTCTTTCACACATACTTAACTCACCACTGGCTCTTGTAGTATTTAAGGCACTTCTGGAAAACTTTAAGGACAGTAATTTGAGGTTTAACTTGTATATTCATCACTGAAAAATTATGATTGTAAAGTGAGTTGAATTAAGTATGAAATCAGATGGTTCACAACCAATGCATGGAGTTCAGGCGGAGCTAGTTAAAACACATCCTTTTCCTCTGATGCATCCTATTGTGAGGATGTATATTATATTGTTTACCCATATAGAAAATTTCTGTGTCTGTTCCAGCAATTACACTGTACACACTGATGGCTGCTATAATGGAATCTGCCATCTGTGAATTGTTCTCCATTATTTGCTTTTCTCTATAAAGGTCAGACACCACTCCTCTACTAAACAACTCAACCCAGGACAGGATGTTTGATACAATGTCAGTGGAGATTGAGCAGCTGCTGGCGAAAGTAAGTTAACTCTTTAGTGTCAAATGGCCTGTGAAAATACAACAAAATAATTCAATAAGAACGTGCTTTTATATTAAGAGTGACCTGCTCTGCATTGTATCTTTAACTGTATATTTTATTCATTTTTAGCACAAAACCTTAATCTGCACAAAGCAGTTGCTTTGCTCAGCATGTGTCAGTTTGAGGAGAGTTGTGACAAGAGACCACAACACTTAGAAATAAATAATAAATAGCTGTATACCTGGGATACAGTATTATTTAGCTGTTTCTATATGTGAAATTGTACTCCAGACAGTTGACTTCTTTTTTTGTGTTTCTGGATGTTGATTTTTCCATGTATGTCATGTTATATGAGATATTTATATTCTACAACCTGGTTTATTCACTTGTCCTTTTATTTATTCATTTATTATTTGTCAGCTAACTCTTGTGAATGACAAGATGGCAGAATATACCAACACCCCCGGTACAGCTTCTCTCAATGCTGCGCTCATGCACACCCTTCAGAGACACAGAGACATCCTACAGGTTTGTCTTTTGCACGGTTTCACCTTTTTTTGCTACTTTTTTAATTACTTTTTGCTTTCGGTGAAACAGTTTGGTAATAACTGTAATGAACTTTATGAAATTAACAAAGGAAGGAAACAAGTCCACGGAGGAACACAAATGAACGTTTGTGTTTAGGCTTTAGTCCTAATCCAGTACTTTGTAAATGTCACATTATTTGTTGTTTTTCCAGGATTATACACATGAATTCCACAAAACCAAAGGCAACTTCTTGGCCATTAGGGAAAGGGAAGACCTACTAGGATCTGTCAGAAAAGACATTGAGTGAGTATTTATGGATTAGTATTTACTGGACCCGCACATGTTGAACTTTGGTCTTTGCTGAACATTTACACAACACTCACAGGAAGCCTAACAGCAGCTGGCATTCTCCTCCTCTCTGTCATGTATGTATTGGCAAAGATTTGCATCATTCAATAAGACAGCCAAACCTGGTCATTAAGTGGGAATTTTACCATTTTAATGTTAAGGTTCATCTTAGACTGTAACTGGTAATTGTGAGAAGTTTTAGGCAGAGGAAAAAACTGTATTTTCTATAATTACAAATAAACATACCTAGACCTCTGCCAAACTATGGGAATGTTCTAGAGGGAACTGATGAGGCAAATACATCCTCCTGATACATGCTGCAATTATGAGTGTGGTTTGCTCAGAGTTTTTTGTTTGTCAGACAGAACTGCGCCTCCTTAAGAGGAGTAAAGTAAATGAGAGAAGCAGAATGAACCGGAGTCACATTGTTTTGAAATGGTTTCATCCATGTACAGTACTGTTGATGCTGTTATTAAATGTCACTCACACTGGTGTATGAATGTCATTGACTGTTTGGTGGTGGATGGCCCGGATTAACAGCCATGTTTCTGACTACAGATGTAGTTTACCACCACCAGTGTGTGACTGTGGTGTGAATGAATAATGGATTTGATGTAAAGCACTTTTAGTGCCTAGAAAAGCACTATATAAGTCCAATCCATTGTTATTATTTTTGAAGGTTCTTGGCCAGAATCCACCCAAGCACAGCAAAGCAAAATGTAATGGAGAAATACATTCAGAGAGCAGGGTCTCTGCTGGCAAATCCCTTCACACAGACAGAGAAGCAGAAGTGATGATTTAGAGAAATTATAATTGTATGAATGTATTATTTTTAGTGCTGTCAAATGATTAAAATTCAGGGTTGCTGTGGATACATTTTGATTAATCATTATTAAATATCATTCATTTTTCTATATATTACATTTCATTTTGCATGAGCAAATTGACTTAAAAAAGAAGGGGATATGCTTGCACTTAACGTGTTTATTAAACACCTTCAACAGTTTCAACTAAACAACTTGAAACAAAACAACTTGAAACAACTGTTCCGTCTTGCATTTTTTTGTACTCAAATTTCCATCCAGAGGGCCAATGTGCTATTTTGCAACTTCCATCTTTATCAGTTGGTTCTGCTGTCTGTCACTACCAGATCAACTGCTCATTTGCACATGTGCAACGGTAACTCTACATGGACAAACTGCCCCAAATGTGTTGCCAGAGACATTCATTGTCATTCTGTGCTGCACATGGGTTAATTGTGTTAACATTTTTAATCAGATTAATCATGATGATGAATTAATCTGCATTAACACATTAATTTTGACAGCCCTAATTATTTTTGTAGGAAAATGTTGCATTTTTTTCTGAATTTGATATTTAAAAATACCTCAGTGCTATTATTTTATTTTAAAGTCAGTAATCTTTAAAAGTTGTTTATTGATGGGCTATACCAGTCATTCTTAAGAATGCTGTCGCCAAAATTGAGTTATAAAGATCTTCTGTGGGCGACACAATCCTTAGGCCAAAATTCTATAATTAGCTTTCAGCGTCTTGTAAATGAAATGGTCTAAGAAGAAAGAACATTTCTACCCATTTCTGGTGAGTTTTGAGCTACTCCATGATGCAGAATTTGTCATTTGTTTTCAGGCAGGTAGGGAGGTTAAATACAATTGATTCTGGAGTAACAGTAAGTGTGATAAATGAAGACTAACATGTAATCAAATCCCATGACTGTGTTTTATTAGTTTGCTTAATTAATTACAAAATAGAAAATTGAAACTGTAACATTCATAAAACATATAATATGCCCTGTGATGCACTGTTTTGTCTCAGTGTGTGTGCTGGAATGAAAACTGCTAAGTATTAATTACAGTTATCTAATTACAGTGACCGTATCCCTTTGAGAGATTATTGAACCTTGGGTTCCATTTGGTTATGCCACTAAAAAAAAACATTTGCCATTAAAACCTAAGAAGATTCATGGCCTCTTTGGCTTTGTTTTGAGAAAGGGCATCTTCTTCAGATTGGCTCAATTATGAGTGTATTGGAATGGAATGGGTCTCCCCCAGATCCTTTTTTTTTTTTTTTTTTTGTAATGGCTTATTGATTGGTGAGACGCAGCAGTGAGCATATGGTAAGCTACACTGCAGGATTCCTATTGATCCCGCCATCCATCTAGTACAGCTGCAAATGAGAGAAGCATCTGAGCTTATAGGTAGGAGAATTACAGCTACTACTGGCACAAGAATCCAGTGTGAGATCGCTGAAGGGTTAGTTGATTAATTTTCCACATTTTATTCTGATGACCTGCCTTTGCTTATTTTTCAACTTACAAAAGAGACGTACAAAAAAATTATAATGTGTATTGATCTAAATTAGTTATTCTTCAGAACAGAGGGAAAACTAGATTAGTAAAAAATGGTATTGTGCTTTTGTCATGCATCGATCGATAATCAATATAGAAACCTAGTTTAGAACATACATAAACACAATGATCGAAAAAGCTTGGGTTAGGCAGTAACATGTTATAAATCAGTAGAAACATTGGGCTTTTTGTGCTGAAATCAGGGAAATTCTTTGTCTCATTTTTACCACAGTTGAGTTTACATCATTACCAGAAATTCACCCCCTTTTCATTTGACATTGTTATTGTTTTAATTTGGTCTCTTAAAGTTTTCTCTGTTTTTAGTCTTTTATTTTAATCTCAAAGTTTGTCTCGTGAGACCGAAATACAACAGTCATTTTTGAAGGCATTTGATTTGCACAATTGTTTCTATTATGATATGTCATGTTAATGTGATATGAAATTGAATGTAGTGTCACTTAAGATTTTGGCCATGTTACCACAGCTGTTCAAGAGCAGCATACATGCACATAGCTGGACAGTCACTTCTTGGAAAATGCCACTTTACAACAGCATGTACCTGCTGCAGATAAGCCTGTTGTCCATTTGTGTAGATAGGGGGCAGTAGAGATCTTGGGAGCGCACCTGACAACAGGATGCTGCCCTGTTGTGTGTGTGTGCGTGTGTGTGTATACACACACACACACACACACACACAAATCAATACTTATTTAAATAATAGTTTTAATGTAATTTACACAATCAACCATGTGCATATATAAAACACTGTATTTATGTGTTGTGGCATATTTGCATGTTTTTGCCATAGACATTTCTTTAGAGGTAGATGTGAAGCTATGCCATTCACAGCTGAAGCACGAGGCTCTGCTCCTGCCTGGCTCTAAATGTCGGTAACAAAAATGACATGTAGCCTGTGATTTACATTGGTGCCCTTTTAAAAAAAGCCAAGCTGGAGTGATGGAGCGGGCTCTCAGTACTTCACTCCCTAAAGGTGTCGTGGCAGTGCTGCTTGGGTGGTTAGTTTGGGCTCTAGGCAGCCACTGTGGAGTCTGCAGTGTGTGCACCATCCATTCACGGGCTTTGAATGGTGCACTGGGGATGAAGTAGACATATTTGTTCTCAGACTGCTAACAGTGAGTGGGTGGGGTAGGAGGTTTATAGTATATATGTGTGCATACTCTTGTGTCTCACGGATCCTTTGTCTCTCCCCCCTCCTTCCCTGCTCTTTATCTTGTTCACGCCCAACAGGAGGGTGGGGCTGTAATAAATGAGGAGAGCTGTTCAGAGATGCTGATAGGCAGAGTTGCATCAAGCAAAGCAGAATGGATGTGATGTGTCTGCTCTGAGCAAAATAACACACAACCCATTGACTTTGACTGCTCTGTTACCAGGTGGCAGAAAATGGAGCACAATTTTACACATTTGCAGTGCTTCATTAGCAGATTTTCTCTGTCAATATATGGATAGAATTTATATTTATTTTTAAGATAACCCTCGTTTCTCTAACAAAATACCAAGCAAAGGTGGACAAAAGTAATTTCTCATCTAAACGGGGATCATTTGATGTTTACGTTACTTTGCTGTTTTATATTTTGCAGTATTTGCACCTTAATATCAGTAGCATGTTCTCAGGATAAATAATAAAGAAGAAGACAATGAGTGATGGAGGATCCAGAGTGGAACAGTCTGCCCTATTTCAGCCCTTTCCACCCCTCCCTGTATGAGTTCCTACATCCATACAATAGCAGTATTTGCTGTGTTAAGTTACTGGTAATGCAAACCAAATACTTCCTGCCTCTGCTCCACATTAAAAGATTTCTTCTCACGAACCACAGGAAAGCTTTTACTGAAACTCATCTTCAGGAAGGGCAGTAGCATTGGCGCCAACTGTGATTTGATAACCTTCAGTCTATGTGTAATTATGCTGGTGGTGTTTCTTCAGTACATAAGTTTAAATACTTTTAGGAGTAGTACAAGAAATGACATACCTCCAACCTATCAATAAAGTGAATTGAGCCTATTACTGTGCCATCCTGATCTATGGAAAACCATTTTCAGATCATAATTGTATCTCAGTATATTTGCTTTGATGTACCTACATGGAAAGATTTGAGGTTATTGAAAAACCCTCATGGAAGTAGTGTTGTCAAAGACAAAAACAGTGGTCCAAGCATATTTTCATCACTGAAAGCTGTCGTGCTTGATATAGATAGATAGGTAGGTAGGTAGGTAGATAGCATTTTCGGAGGACAGGTATGGAGGTTAAATACATGACGGACAGCTGTAATTGTTGTTTGTTGTTTAGATTCTGACCTGGGTCTGACTTCACTGCTCTACTTTGTGTCTTGACATTGAAGCACGGCAAAGTGGCTTCACTTTTGTAATGGTATAAAACGGCATCAGTTCATCCATACATTTTCAGTGTTTTTCTCCTGCTGATTTAAATTCCTGCAGCTTTAATTAAATTGTTTTGTGGCTTCCACTGAAATCAAAACAAAGTGCAGCTGCTTGTGTAAAGTTTGGGTTCAGTTTGCAGTTGTATAACCAGACTTTCATCCACATTGTAGAAATGTGTAATAAATAATCAATTAGCAGGAATTATAAGTGCTGTTGACATCTTTTTTTGAGTCAACTAATTTTTTCCTTCAGTGGATGAGAGGCTGATTAAGAGACTTATCTTTGACGATACAGAAGCGGAATTAATGTTTATGACACTGTATCTACAGTGTAGTAATTAAATTGTCTACATATAGCTATCCAGATAGCAAATTACTTACTGACTACATCCAACATGAAAACATCTATCAGGTATCCAAAACAATGTAATCAATCTGAGATAGTTGTAAAGTCTGTTGTGTATTTCTCATTTAGCCGTCTTTTGCTTTTGACATGATTTTAACTAATGTTTCAATCTGTGTGCTTGTTTTAGGACTTACAAGAGTGGCTCGGGGGTCAACAACAGAAGGACAGAGTTGTTTCTAAAGGAACATGAGCACCTGAGAAAGTAAGTATTCAGCACTTCTTTTGTGACTGATTTGGAGTGTTCAACAACAAAATAATCAACAGTTTTTACTTCAAGCAGAGTTTTATATTGGTACATTTTGTTGGCATTAATATTTCAGTCTCAGCAGTTCTAGGAGCAGTGTAGCTGCCAGTTTTTCCAGAGCTCTACATTCTCTTCTGGCAAAGCAACAACTCAGCTTCCCAGAAGTCAAGGCAGGGATAACTCATCGTTATTGTTGCGCAGCTATGTGGAATAACACTGAAAATTATTGCTGCTCTTGAGACTTGTTTTGAAACTCTGGCAGCCCGTGAAACTTTATTTCCACTGCCAAGGAAGTTATGTTTCTGATAACTACGTCACTGTTCCATTAAATTTGGTACATGGGTAGCACATGGCTCAAAGAATAACATATTTTAGAACAGCACTTTTTTTTTCCTTTCTAACATTGCCTTGATGGATCCTCTAGTATTTGCCCTTCTAGTAATACTCTAGTAAAGCTCCTTTTTCTTTGTGTTTCATTTGTTATGAGTTATACACTTTTAAATTAGCAATGCGGATTTAATTGAATACTTTTCTGGCTAGACTTACTCTTATTATGCTCTTGTTAATGCCCTGTTCCACTCTGGTACCTTTGCATCTTAAATCTGTAAAAAAAAAAAAAAAAGTGAGTTTTAACACAGTGGGTCAAAGCATGATCTGCCAGCAACCTCATTAGCATCCTGCCAGTGTTTGGCTGACTCTGGAGCACAGCTGAACAGCATGCGGTAGTAAAGTCTGCAAGATCTGTATGTGAGAGGTGTGAGGCATCCTGCATGTGAAGTAAAATTAGATGTCAGCAGGGCAAGATGAACACGCTCTGACGTATCACATGGGGCCAGTGGAGCTGGCTTATTCATCTGATAATGAGTACATTATTCAGTAAATACAGGGAAAATTCTCAGTCTCTGTGACTAAAGGTAACTAAAAGGAAGAATGTCTCAATTATCTGCAGAAAACATCACCCCATTCTCTTGAAAATGGTTTGCTTCTACTTTGGAGTAGGGATAACTTACATTATTTAAATACAAAAGCAATGGAGGCATCATTTCTCAGTAAATTCATGTTCCTAATAAAATTTCTATATCACTGCTGGGATGGTTGCTCATATAAACACATATTGTATTGTATTGCCGTCTTTAGATAATATTGGGGCTGGCCAAGGGAACGTTAACATGTAGATCAAAAACTAAATTTAAAATCATCTTTTGAAGACATATATTTTGAAAGTACATTACTTCTAGTGTCTAGCACAAGTTTTATTTTTCAGAAAAATGTTTCAAAACTACTGAGATGGCATTATATTCAACATATATTTATGTTTGCATTCTTTGTCCATCAGTGCAGTTCAAAGCACATAACTTTGATCCTCTTCTATTGGACCTATATTATACTTATGATAAGTTATAAGGGCAGTTTAAAAAAAAAACAAAACCTTTTGCTACTCTTTACAGTGGTTACAAATATCTAATAAACTGAGATAAAATAGTATGTAAAATGTATTAGATTAGTTTATTAAGGCATTTGACTTTGTAGATATTATATATGCAGTGGATATACTAATAAATATGCTGAATAAACAATTGAAACTTGTAATTATTCTCCCTTGTCCATCTGTTACTGAAACACTTAGCAAAACTCTTGCTATTTTATTCCTATATATTTAAAAAACATGGTCAAGAACAGATGTTAATTTTCTGTCCATCCGTTACCGTAGGGTTTTTACTATTTTTAAGCCAGAAAATTAGGTTAAAATGTTTTTTTTTTTTTCCAATCATACATCTAAAAGCGCTCATTATTCCCTGCAAAATGAGGTAGCATTCATCTTTCCGCCATAAATAGTTGTGAAAGGGATTGAAAACTGTCGTTGTGGATCATTAAGGCCATACCTGCATCTTTATTCAGCCGCAATTGTTAGAGCATCATTTAATCATCTAAAAATAGATTTAGAAATTGTCTACTGCCATGTCAATGACTTTAAAGTTCCATGCTTTAAAATAGGACTAACTGATAGGTACTCACTTCTGTGGACCTTTTACACTAGTGGCAAATGGAACTAATAAATGATTATGATCACCATGTCATTTCAATGTTTCTTGCAAGTAGATGGATTGAGAAGGTCCAATGTCTCACCAGATTTTTGTCAAGTAAATAATATTCTTACTTATGCCAAGTGGAATCAGGCAGCCTTTGTTCCTGTATTGAATCACATTGGCGTTGTGTCACTAAGATGTTACAAGAATCACACAGACACTCCACAATGTGTCAAACTGAGGTGTGATATGACAATCTGAGAAAAAGATGGATTGAACACTTTCATAAATGTATGTATTGGAGCAATGTACAAACTCTTCTTTCACTTTTGTTGCTGAAAAGATACAAGCATTTTCATGACCCACACTGTTCTCTTTTGTTCAGACTGAGTACCATGCATCCAAATGTAATTTATTTTTCTTGAATGTGACAGGGACCCATTGTTCTGAGCCTACAGTTTGCTGTTCCCACCAGCTTTCCCAGCAGTCAAGCTCATGTGGCAATCCAGCATAATTGATCTGGATATTGATAAGGAAATTATCCTATTAAACCACAGCTCGTATTATAGGGCTTCCCCACCACTGACAGGGCAGAGAGGGGAAAGAGGAGATGTGGATCGAGTTACGCTTGATTGATCCTATTAGAGGCATGAAACAGGAAAAAGGGCCTGAAGAGAAAAGGGCTGAAATGTGTTATTGGTCAGAGAAATGGTTTGCAGTCTGGGCATGTGCACTCGATAAAGAGTGATAAAATGTGGGTTGGTTCATCCTTTTCTTGCTTCTTGCCTCTTACCACAGCCTTGTAAAGCTCTCTTTACAAGAAGGCAGTTTTAGCAATGTGATATGAATGATGGCGCACTCCTTTTGTCAATTTATTTGATCTTTGCTGACCCTGGAAAAAATTTGAGATTTGATATTGATGCTCTGTTAGACAGTTGGCAGTGGAGCCCAGCTTGTCACAATGTGCTGCTTGTGGTCTTGGCTTTTTACCTGTGGGAAGTCAGCCTACATTAAGATGAATATTTTCTGCCCACATTTGCACAAAAAAATTAAGTAGATGTGTGTGTGTGTGTGTGTGTGTGTGTGTGAGTGTGTGTTTGTTTGATAACCCACAATATATGGCAAGGGAAGGTACCAGCTTTGCCAGAATGATC
>JAPQRP010000006.1:21518058-21542563 GCA_037367295.1 Apogon hyalosoma | reverse complement strand
AATTGTATTGACAATAGTATATACATACAGTGCACAAAGTTAAAAAAGATTGATTTATTGCCATTGAAAACTATTTGTATGTTTTAATTGTGATGGTTGTTTGCCTACCTTATTGCGTAAAGACTACAGATGCAAATTAGCATGTTAGCTATAATCCATCATATTTACATCTTGTTGTCTCAATACAGATGTTCATTAATATGCACTGTCCCTACCAAATAAACAACCAAACAAATAAATAAATAAAACATCTTATATTGAGGGAGTGCGGCATCAATAAGACATCACACGTCAAAGCTCAATCAACTGATGATGGCTAGATAGAAACAGTGATGAAACCTGACATTTCTGTTTCATCCAGTGTTTTTTAATACTATATTCAGAAGTATATAACAATTATCACTGCTATACAAAATAGTTACACGTGGCATGAATTTGCAAAGTGTGATTTAACTATGACAGGTCTAGTACTGGAATTAAATTCCTCTGACATTTCCTTCAATTATTTATCTCTCAGCAGTATTTTAAAAGGTTACTTTGTGTTTTTATAGCACTAAACTGCACCATCTCTTGTTCTTCCCAGTGAATTGCCAAAAACATCCCCTGGTGGAATTAAATTACTTGATGTTGACCCACTTACAGTCAGAGGCACTTAACTGGACTGAAGACTTGAACTACACAAAATATTGTCACTTATCAGCTCATTACAAACTGTCTGCTTTCAGCATTGCCATGGCGACCAAGGAGAACATGACCTCCCAGAGGGGCATGCTGAAGTCCATACAGAGCCGGGTCAACACGCTGGCCAGTATCCTTTGAAACAAACCACATTGTAACTTTGACATAACCTGCCACTTCTGTTCAGTGGATTTGAGATGTATTGTTTTATTTCCGGTCAGGTTAAAAATTCAGAGCGTGAAACATTTAAAACCACCACTCCTTAACTCTTTCCTCTCTCAGACCGTTTCCCAACCATCAACAATCTCATCCAGCGAATCAACCTGCGGAAGAGACGAGATTCTCTCATCCTCGGCACGGTGATCGGCATTTGTACCATCCTCCTTCTGCTTTACGCTTTTCACTGAACTCCAAGCCTGATAACATCCATTAAAGGGCGGTACTGTTCTGCTCTGTACATTGTGGGACCACCAGGGAACCGAGTTTAGCGATTTGAGGATCCTGGAGGCTCCTGAACAGAAGGACATTCAGTTGGTCCAGTTTGATGATGGGAACAAATTTGGCCAACGTGAACTACTGAACTTGTATTTAGTGATGGGACAAATGGAGGACTGGTGGTTGGGCGCTCATCTACCAACCAGGGGACGGAGACCAAAAGTACAAATAAACTAGATTTTAAAAATTATATTGATAACTCACCTGGAGAGAAACTGTGCTGAGGAAAGTGTGAAGAGACTGAGACTGTGATGCATAATTTTTTTCACAGGTGGAAGGATTTTTATTTGCGCGGGTCTTTTTAATTGATGGAGTGGGATGGATCGTTCATTGTTGGCTGTAAAATGTGAATTAATAAATTATTCATATCAGTGTGTGACACTACTAGATACTCGACATTTATTTTTCAAAATACATCATCTAAACTGTTAAAGTCTTCTGGGCCTTCTCATTTCAGAGCATGTCTAGCCACAACATGGCTCAGTTTTCATCCTTGTTTCATCTTACAAAAGCCACTAAGTAAGTCTCAGATCCAGTTATAATATACCAGACTGTGTTAAATTCACCGGTTTGCTGCAGACAGACTGTGGAGAGTTGTATTTCATCTGAAATGAACATTTGGTTTCACCTGAAACAGACGGAAGCTGAAGGCTTTAAAGGTGGGAGCTAATGTAGTTGTGCAAGGATGAAATGATCGCAGTTAGGGCTGGAAACTCATTAAAGTCTTAGTTTCTAGATGAGCGTTTAGGAATGTGAATAAGGCAGCTGTGTGAGAAACATCAATGTGTTTTTGTCTCACAGCATGAGGATGTTACTGGACTGGAATCAAAATAAAATAGCCTCACTTCAATGGACCACAGGATAAATTTGGTTTCTTGTCCTCATTCCCTTTGTTTGATGCCTGACTCACAAAGTAAGAGTAACGGTATAGAAAACCTCAGATTTCAGGTTCTGTAAGATGCATTTAATGACTTCACAGATGATATTTCTAAAAGGGGATTACCACTTTGTCCTGTATACATTTTTAACAAAATTCCCTGTCTTATCTGTAATCTTCAGATATGCTTGTCTTACTATGTAGAACAAGTATCTATACAAACAGAGACCTTTTAAACTTTAGGTTTGTCTACACATCTGAAACTTGTATTTTACCTTTTTGTTAAAGTAATTTACACTGCTCAGCCAAAAAAAAAAAAAAAAAAATGCACATCCTTATACTTTGTTGGACAGCTTTAAGCTTTAGTTACAGCTCACATTCTCTGTGATATTGTTTTCAAAAGGTTTAGGCAACGTCACAACTTTTATTTCCATCCATCCATAGTTGTATTAAATTTTGGCCAAGATCTTGCATTGATGGTGGGAAAATTGGATCATTATGTAAAGTCATCTGCTCATTCCAGAGATTCCCAATGGGGTTCATGTCTGGACTCTGTGGTGGCCAATCCATGTGTGAAAATGTGATAGTTTGATCCTGATTAGCTCTGGTTTTGTCATCTTGGAATATGTCTGTGTCATCAGCAAAGAAAATAATCCACTGATGTTTAGACCTGGTCATTCAGTACTTTCAGACTCAGGTGACCTCTTTTTTTTTTTTTTTTTTTTTTTTAACAATTTGCTTTCACCACGTTTAGATGATTTCAGATCACAATCCTTAAACATTCTTCTCTGTCCACATTTCCTCCTTGAAGATGATGGTTCACCACTATCTTTCCTAGATTTAATATTGCATTGATAGGTTATTAACCCGATTTTAGAAGGTTCAGCTTCTCCTTAGCTGTTTGCTTGACATTATAATTGGATGCTTCTGAAACAGTTAAATCTTTTACATGACCACAGGATATGTTTCTAATGGTTTAAGAAATGAGAACCTACTCCCTGTATCAGTTGGGGTTAAATAATTTGTGGAAGCTGAACCCTGTTTATTACTGCATTATCCAATGGAAGATCACAAAAAATTACTAAATCTGGTTGTTATATTTGGGTTGTGTATATTACTTGATAAAAATAAAAGTAAAAAGAAGCATTAATTGTAATAGGAGACACATTTTGTACGACTGTTCAATTTCACAACTAATTTACCGATTACCTTAGTATTTTAATTAGGGCTGTCAAAATGAACGCGTTAATGCGGATTAATCCATCATCATGATTAATCTGATTGAAAAGTTTAATGCAATTAACCCATCTGCAGCGCAGAATGACTCTGAACATCTCTGCCAACACATTTGGGGCAGTTTGTCCAAGTAGAGTTAGCGACATGCATGAACGAATGGGCAGTTGGTTCGGTAGTGACAGGCAGCAGAACCAACCCATAAAGATGGAAGAGGCTAAACAGCACATTGACCCTCTGGATGGAAATACGAAGACAAAAAACCAAGACAGACCAGTCAATCGACATAAAGTATTATGTACACTCTGCAGGAAAGAGTTTTCTTTTCACTGAAGCACTTTGATCTTAAATACCACATTAATGTGAAACATACGTTAGTTGGGATTCTGCTAGCACTTCAGCTAACAAACATGTTAAGTGCATATTTATTCCCTTCTTGAGTATGTTTGCTCATGCAAAATGAAATACGATTAATATAGATTAAAAATTAATTTAATTGTGATTAATCGAAATTAATCCTAACCCTAATCCACAGCAACCCTACGATTAATCTGATTAAAATTTGTAATCTTTTGACAGCACTAATTTAAATGCATCCTAACAAGACGCTAATGTTGCTGCTTCATTATTTTTAGCAGCTCAAATGTTTAGACAGTTACAAAATGCAGTTTTAATGAAGGACAAATGTTGCACAGCTGCTTTTTTTTGTTTTTTTTCCACTAGTTGGATGTGTCATCTTCCTCCATGTATCTTACTTGAAGAGAGAAACCCGTGTCAGTCTAAGTTTGCTACAGACATGTACACACTGTCAGCGGATCATGGAGGTGCTGGTGCATCCAACTCCTGAATATTTCAGTTACTCAAACTGAGCGCCACCCAAGCAGAACTAAGCATCAGATCCTCTCACTTAGGAGGGCACGCCACAGATACTTCTGACAAACACAACGTGTGTTTATTCACAGCAGACGAAATGTCCATCTGTTCGTCGTGACTGTGAAGAAATCAGATGATCAGTTTTCAAAACAAACAAGGAAGATTCTTTTGTCTGCTTATATTATAGCCTCCAACACTTATGGGTTAGAAGGACTTGAATAATTTTAAGTTTTCAGTTATCACTTATCGTAACAGGTCACATTCTTGTCTAGAGTTAAGAAACAGAAAATGGGCTGTGTGTAGTTGAAACCCAAGTTGGCTCTTAAAAGAAATTAAGGACCAAAGGATGCAGAGTGATGCTTTGTAGGTTTCAGACTGGCATCACGCCACCGCTCTGCAGTCTGGGAGCTGGCCACGAAGTCTGCCACGAATTCTTCATCCCTTTTTTCTTTGGCCATCTACAGGCCGAAGTCGTGACTATGATAAATTATATTGGTTTGCTCTAAAACACAGTCTGCTTTATGTGCATGGTGTAATAAAAGCAACAGCTGCCCCACAGTACAATCCATTACCACAGCACAGCAATGCCAACTACAGCCCTAATACAGAGATGATGAACGTGTCTCTGTATTTATAAATGTGGTATTTATTGTTATGATGACAGAATCTGATATTTGCTCCTCATGCTTCCAACCCTCAGTGACATGAATGTAAAATGTTTTATTATTTCTACTCCAGGACATCACAATTAAGCACCTTCCATGAGTTTTCAAACTAACTCCTGAAGTTCAGTGATGACGAGGCAGTGTTTTTTGTTCTCTTCACTCACGTCAGACTGACTGTCAATCAAAGGACAGAACGTGGACCATGCATGGTAACATTTATTCCAGACATGCAAAATGTACACCACAGAGATGAAATCTGGAACATACATTATACCGGAAAAGAAACACAGTAATACACTGAATGAAATGACGTTTTGAACTGTTTTAAAGACAGAGCAGTGCTTAGGCTAGACATGTAGCGCTTTACCACCAAATTCCCATATGAAATATTTGCATTTGAATGAAAAATCACTTTGTATGAGTTACAGAAATGATTTTTTTTTCTCTAGTTTGGTAGAAAATATGGGGAATCTTTGGATGTTGCTGCTTTCAGATGTTTGGAGAAATTATGTACATCTGTTATTTGGAATGAAACAGATAAAAAGCCATAGTACACAAAATTTGCAATGGATGGGTGATGTTTGACAGATCACACTTAAATTGTTAATTTTGATTTTAGATCTAATTTGAAAGGAATAAGCTGCATAGTTTAATTATCATTGACCTTAAGATATTAATTAGCTGGTGTTGTTATGTATATATGAGCCCTTAAACAACCACATGAACATAGTTATAATGGTGTAGCATTTTCTCACTGTAACAGGACTTTCTCCAGATGATTCATGACTTTAATTACACATGGTTAAAAAAAAAAAAAAAAAAAAAAACTGCTGTGAATTTAAAGTAATGCAACACAGGGCAAACTGGGCTTGTAGCGTAAGCCTGTAAAGTGTCTATACAACAGTCCTGTGTATCCACAGGGGACATATTACTGTGACTCCTCTCTGTTAAAGTGACAAATACAGACAATCTGTCGTGCTTGGATTTTCAAGAAAGGTTCTTTAAATGCTAATTGTTACACGGTCAAACTCATTGGCTAGTTCATTTACAAAATAAAACTGTGTTAGCCTGTTTAACCCACTGCATGCATTCATATTACATATATATTTTCCCATATAAATATATTTCATACCATTACAAGAAAACATTCAGCAAAACAAAGGAATTTCAGTCAACATGTGTTAGAATGTAAGAATGTTAATGGAAAATAGGGAGCAATGGTGTAAAAAGGTAGTAAAGAGTGAAATGTCATATATAAGTTAAGAGGACATGATAAAGGAAAAGGGTGTAAACCAAACGGAGGGGCAGCAGTCACTCTGTCAGAGAAAGAAGAAGAAGACGTGAGAGGAAACGGGGGAATGTAAAGACAACAGTAGGGTCGTCATGCGTCTCAGTGTCAGAACAAGGCCAGAAATTTCTGTTATATAAATGAGTGAGTTAGAGGGTTCGATTAAAGTCCTCATACATTCGTCCGTGGCTGTACTCTCACAGAACATACACAAATCACGCCTCCATGTGCAAACCTTTATAGCCTTTCTGACTCCATAGTTAGGAAAAAAACAGTAACAGTCAAAATGAAATCAGAAATTGGCTATCAACAATCAAGCATGCGATTGGTCTCCATTTTTTGTTTCAAAAATTATAATAAATAATAGTAAATTAAAAACGTGTTCCCTGCCCCCTTCACAAACCCTTGAATTTCCACTGATAATCCAAGTGCTTACAAAGCAGCCGTAGTGACAGTCTTAATAAACCCAGCACCACTTGGCATACAAACTTTTATAAAATGTACATCTGTATATATAGTCTGATATTCATATTTCAAATATATTTGTAGCTGTATATGCTCTGAATGCAGGAAGGTTCAGTCGGGAATATATAAGGATTATATGCAGCTGTCCAAAGTGTTGTGTCCAAACCCAGGATCCATTTGGGAAGGTGCCATGTCCTGAATGTACAAAAAGTTTACTGTTCATTCACTCCTTATTGGCAGATGGTGTCTTCATTTGGAAAAGTCCAAGAAAAACGTCTCTGAGGCCTTTTGACCACATGCAGTACACAGCTGCATTCTCAGTTTCCTCTCTTTTATCCTGAATAATTTTACACCAACTGGTTATTTTTTGTCAAGCAAATGTTACTGGATTCTAATGCATGCATCTCTGACTGAATTTTTCTTTGAATGTTTTCATCTGTTTATTTGCTGCAATACCTACTCTCATGAGTTGCCTATTTTTATTTAACTTTTTTTTTGTTTGTTTTTTGTTTTATGAGGGTGGTCATGATGTAATTACAATGTAGAATTAGGTTTGGAGTTGCCTTTTATTTTTTTTATGGAACAGGCTTTTTTCCTCGTCGTGTCCGTGGTTTCTTTGTCCCCTCTCGATCCTCCGTCACTTGTTGGATACTGTAACAGAGAAGACAGAGTTCCGTGGTAGAATCAGGGAAACCGACAGCGACAGGTTCAGCTTAACCATCAGATTGAACAATTTCATCGGGGTAATCTAGTGCTGAGGGCTTTGAGCAGCAGAACAGCAGGCCTCGCTGCACCGTCAGCCCACTACAGTCACTGCAGTGCTAAATCAATCCACACACACACAGCCATGAAAATGTGCTGAGTGTGGACACAGAAAAATACACATCTCATGCTTGTGCGGTGGTATCATATATCACTCTGTAATCGTAATGCAGTAGGTATTCTTTGTTGTTGAACACTTGTCTAGTCTTGCACGTGTGCATATGTGTGAAAGTGAGCATTCATCATTTTAAGCAAATATCAATACATATATAGTCTTTACAGGCAGAAAAAACTGTTTGTAATCAGTCAATGGATTGAAAATCATTTAAGCTACAAAGAACATAAATCGAAATAAATTTAAAAAAAAGTGATAATGTGAGAACTGACATGTTAAAATAAGCCCAATGGCCGCACTTTGCTTACCATACACTGAGACATAGACTATGATGATGAGGATGCCCAGGGTGATGGAGACGATGCTGAGGAGACGAGCCAGTCGACCCAGCCTCCTGGCCCCATCTATGTCCCCCGTCTGAAGGCTGTTTCTGGACTGGAACACAAAACCACAGCATATAGTTAAGAGGAATATGTGCATGATAATTACAAGATTTAAGGCATGGGATCATCTTTTAAATTGAACGGTTGAATTTGTTTTATTTAATTTAGAATCCGAGCAAAGGTGTGCGAGTTCATTCATCGACCCACGGCAAGAGCACCATTAGATAAGACAGATGGACAGATAACTTTTTTAATCTTAGAATTCAAGGAAATGAGGGGAAAAAATATGAGACTTTCAGCTTTCCTGCTTTTTTTTTTTTAACCATTTATTGTAATATTGTTCTCTGCATTTTGCATTTTTCAATGAAAATCTGGTATTTTTTTGTATTTAACTTACTCACAATGTACACTTGCATAAAAGCTCAGTGTAAATTCACAGGTTATTGTATCAAAAGATAAAACTGAACGAAAGTGTATTTTTCAGCAAATATATCATTAACTGAATGTAAAAACAAGTATCTACAGCGATTATTTGTCAAAATTACATGAGTTTTGTTGGTGAATAAATGTTGTAGAAGATGATGATGTTTCCACATTTTCTATGGAGCCTCTGAATTCCCCAAAAAGACACACTTGATGCCGCTGAAAAGCTGAGAATCTGCATTTTACCTGAATTATTTACATGTATTGATAGGATTAGTGGATCAACAGTTATTAAATATTTTAAATCAGTAGATGCTTTTGGTCACAGTAGCTGTTGAGGTCTTTGAGGGTTAAATTCTGTGTCAATAAGCCATACAATTCTGTCTTTGGAGTTAGTCTGTATATATACGTTCACATTTTTCATTACTATACTTGCCTCTGACATGCAATCAGATGCAGCATCTTATTATCACGAAGCAGGCTGAGACTTAAATGTTAAAATATTTATTAGCTGGTTCCCACTAATCGAGGTCAAACTTATTAAAGGGGAAATAGAACATATACTTTATAGTAATGTCTTCTGCGGGGCCCCAGAGTCTTGTAAAGTAAAATAGGAATAATAATTTATACCCAGCTGTGAAATTGTCTTTTTCAGATTGGCAGTTTGCGATTGATGCAGTGATGCGACATGCAGGGCCATTTGGATAGAGTAGGTGAGTGTGCCAGTGCGAAGGGGTCGTACATCAACCTGGAGACAGGGTGATATGTTTATATGTGTGTGAGCAATGATGGATGGGGGGTCCTTAATCCGTGTGCATTGCTTTCTTGTGTGAGCATCCTAAAACTACAAATCACACACCGCTGATGGCACTGTTTTCCCATCAGCACTGGTTTGGCTTTCACTTTTGATTGTGCCTGCTTTTAATTTCGTCAACAGTACAGCTTTAAGGCACATGGAAGGTCACAGAGTCAATAAAAGAAAATCATTAAGACATTAATGCGAATGCAATAAAAGTAACACAAACCAAGAGAAGTCAGTTTATGATCTGTTTTTAACACTTTTCATTTTGTGTTTGAGTCTTAGCAATTCACAAATTAAATTTTCAGTTTCTCCTACATGGTAATTATACAATTAAGCAAGTTATATTATGTGTTCAGTCTTCATATATTATATATTCAATATTATATATATATTTGACTATACCATATATTCCTTTTGTTTCTATGGATTCATTACCCTGTCCACCAAAGGGGTATTGACTTTGTTTTGGTTTGTTTGTTTGTTAACACTGTAGCAGTAAAACTATTGGTTGAATTCATACCAAATTGGGTTTATAGACTGCCAATGACCCAGAATAGATGTGATGACATTTTTTATATAATAATTTTTTTAATGAATTTTTAAAATCCCCCATTTACTTATAGTCCAAAATGTGTCTATACTGACATTAGCACACGCATAGACATGTTGACATCAGCTGGATTGATGCCAAAATAAGCTACAATACGTGCAAGGGGCACTGTAATTTCATCGAATATTTTCTTTAATTTGTGATGAATCAATCTGTAGTAATTCTAAATAAAATAGAACTTAGGATAACTTATAAATTGTATATGAGTAGTTTTCACAAAAAGTAGTTTTTGAGGTGTCCAACTCTTTCCAACACCAGTGTGAAACTTTATTAGGGACCAAATTTGGGTTCCTAGTAAAGAAAAATTAAGCCAAACATGATTGTTGGCTGTAGTTTTCAAGATTATAGTATAGGATCAAAACATCTCTGAGATCTCAATTCTTCTTCAAAACACTTGAGAATATGTTAACCTTTCACATTCCTTCCTTCTCATAAGATAAATATACATAAACTTTTTACCCCATTATATAAAGGTGGGAACCCTTCAGAGTTAAACAACTATCGCCCCATTTCCAAAATTTCAGTCCTGGCCAAGCTCCTTGAAACTCAGGTTAATTTACAGTTGAAACAGTTTTTATCTGACGATAACATCTTATGTGAGTTTCAGTCCGGCTTTAGAAGTGGTCATAATACTATCACTGCTGCTGCAGCCGTGACAAATGATTTGATTGGTGCCTTGGACAGAAAACAGCATTGGGTTGCTCTATTTGTTGATCTCTCTAAAGCATTGGACTCAGTGGATTATAAACTACTTTTAGAAAAACTCAGGAACACTGGCTTTGGCTTAAATGCTTTCAATTGGTTTAAAAATTACTTAACAGATAGGACTCAGTGTGTCCAAGCAGAGGGCCACAAATCGGAATTTCTTTACATAACTAAAGGTGTGCCCCAAGGATCTATTTTGACTCCTATTTTATTTTGTGTTTTTTTAAATGACCTGGGTAAAGATATTCAATCTAAATGTATCTGTATGCCGATGACACAATCATCTATACATCCGTGCCCTCTGCAGCTCAGGCCATAGAAGGACTCCAGGCTGCATTTCAACTTTTACAAAGAGCTCTGAGGGGCCTAAAATTGGTTTTATATGCACAGAAAACAAAGTTCATGATTTTATCAAAAGCTCGCTTTCAAAATTTCGACAGTCTAAGAATTTTTTCATCTGATGGTTTATTGATTGAAAGCGTGTCTTCCTATAAATACTTGGGAATATGGATTGATGAACAGCTCTCTTTTAAAGTTCATATTACTTAGTTAAGAAACTCAAATTGAAGATCAGCTTTTATTTTAGAAATAAAGATTGTTTTGCATTTTCTGCTAAGAAAAAACTTGTGGAAGCTACCTTTCTGCCTGTGATAGATTATGGTGATGTACTGTACAGACATGCAGCTACCTCCACTCTAAGGAGCCTTGATTCAGTATATCATGCTTCTTTACGTTTCATTTCAAATGCAAAATCTCTCACTCACCACTGCACTCTCTATGGTTTAGTGGGCTGGACATCATTAACCATCCGCAGACAACAACACTGGTTTATGTTCATCTATAAAGCTCTGCTGAGCAAACTCACAAAATACCTCAGTAATCTTCTTTCTGTTAGCTCTAGTACTTTCCATCTACGTTCCTCCAAGTAGTTGCTTTTGACTGTTTCCCGAGTTCTGACAGACTCTGGAAAAACAGCTTTTTCCCATCATGCACCATGGTTGTAGAATAATCTTCAAAAAAACTGTTAAGCTACAAACATTCATTTCTGTTAGTGATTTTAAAAGTATCATGGAGAATGCAGTGAAGGAGGAATGTCACTGTTTTTCTTGATGCCATTATGGTTGAATAGTTGTTATTGTGTTTTATTGCTTCATTGTGTATGATGTATGTGTTTTATATTATTTGGACTTTGTATGGACTCTGTATGGCTACTACCTTGGCCAGGTCTCCCTTGCAACAGAGATTTCTGATCTCAACAGGACTTCCTGGTTAAATAAAGGTAAAATAAAAAACTAAATAAATAAAACTTATGTATACATGAAATAACCCTTTATCGTATGTCTTATATCAGCATATCACCTTTGTTATTGATTTATGGTATGTAAGATTTAGTACATTTTCTGCCTGAAGCAGGTGATTTCCAAAATTGGTGGACCGTGTAGTCAGTGCTGAAAAGCCCATAAAAATGCATATCTTATCTCACCAAAAATAAATGGTGAAAGACGAACAGTGTTGCTCTTTTTTCCGGAATAAAACCTGACTCATGGCTTTTTAGTCTCCCTGGTATGATACATTTCACTTGCTGCTGTTTCCCTCTGTGGTGGTGTGAAACCAATGCTGGGTGGTGTTGGGTACATTCAGATGGCCCATATACCTGGACAGTGCTTCACATCAGCAGTGTATTTGTTTATGAATGTAGTGTTTTCCAAAAGATATTTTAACTGAATGCTTTTCAAGGGCAAAACAGAGAAAGAGGTTCATTCAAGTTCATACAAGTTACTCAAAATAATTAAAGAACATATCTAACTTGCAGGTTTATTCACATTATCTATATTTTAGAGAACAGACCAAATGTGAAAGGATCAAGTACAATGTTCATGTGGATTGGAGACACTAGAGAATATGCTGCAAGTCTCATCATGGCATCATCACAAAAAAAAGACAAACATTTCAGGAGCTGTCCTCGGTGCTGAAAGTGTTGGCAAACTAAAGCCCAAAGCATTAGGCTGTCGACACCCATCATCTACTGAAGTACACGAGTACCTTTCAGATCATAACATGTCACTACCTATTGTGTGATGTTAAGGAAAATAACCTAATCCTGAATTAAAAAACGCATATGTTCACATCAACTGTAAGGATGAAAATTACCTAGAATAATAGACGTGCAAAGGAAGACAAGGTGCAACTTGTTTTTCACTGGAGAAAAAAAGCCTGGAAAAGACACATTTCATTTATTGTCTTTGCTACAAAATTGATGATTTGTTTTCTTAAAGTATGAAGAAAATCTAGCATTTTATTGTTATATTAATTTTAGTTTAGTTGAATAAATAACATTATGCATACTTTGTCTTTAGTTCATTAGGTTTAATTTGTTGGACTGAGTGAGGGTACAGAGGAGGGGATTGCGTCAGTATAAGATTACACTGCAGAGAGAGAGAGAAAGAGAGAGAGAGAATATTGCCTCCCTCCTCTTCATCCTCTCACTCCCATGAGTCTCTCTGTCTCCACGCTGTCTCTGGTGGAGTCAGATCCCATGATGCACTTGAGGCAGGTGGTTGTGGAGAGCTCAACCCCTGGGCACTGGACCAGGGAATGACTTTTAAATAAGGAAATCATTTACACTCTTACAGGTTTTTAAACAATATTTATGATGATTATAATACTCTCGGATGGTTAAAAACAAATATCAGACTTGATTTTGTGTAGGTTTTGGTACAGTTGCAATGTGACTTTAACAACACTGCAAAGGCTCTAAATCTTTGCAGGAATCCATCTTGTCTTTTGACAGTAAAATGAGAGATTTTTCTCTTTTCACTGTGAGACACAGTTGAGTCTCTCACCTCCATGACTGCAATGTGAAGCTATGGCACATGCAGAGTCCCAGGGGAACCTGTATTGATCTGGACTCACATCGCAGAGAAAAGGCAACATCAGCACCTTAAATCAATGGAAGTCCCTTTCAGAAAACACAGCCCTTTAACCGGCTTAGAGAGAAAAGGTAAATAAAAAAGAAAGATTGACAAAACACTGAAAATGTTCTTTTCAGTGTAACCAACTTGAAGAAAAACAACAATAACAAAGGAACAAGGTCAGGGTATTATTTAATACACCCAGCCTGTTTGGTGTTCGCCGCAGGGGCTGTGAGACATATTTGTGTGTCTGTGTGTTTGTGCGGTTAGTGGGATGTACCAGTCACTTGGCTGATGACGAATGTCTATATTGATTTAAAGGGTAAAGCTAAGTCATATTTGTTTTCTGAATGGGAAATTCAACCCTGAAAGTGTGTTGTCCACTGTTCATTGTGTGGCTGGTGTACACACTAACACACACAAACACACTGCTGTTTCTATCACTGCAGACATACATTCATTTCCTGTAGACCTACCCAACCAAACCACAACCACACTCACAACACACCTTCCCCAAACCCTCATCCATAGCTTAACCTAACTGTGAGCTTAAAAACCTAAAATATAATCTTTTACATTATGGTGACCTGCTCTTTGTCTCCTACAGGGAGCTGAGTTGCTCATGTAGCAGCTCCACAGAGAAAGGTGGAGGCTAGTAAGTCAGTAAGTGCTCTCTTTCTCTTGTCATTAATAATGGAGAAGCAGCAGCTTCATGGAGGGAGGCTGTGTACAACAGAGCTGTTGTTTAGTTATGTCTTGACATTCGATTGATTCACTTTCATTAACATGTTATATGAAACAAACATTTTTGTTCATTTTTACATTTTTACTCTTGTTACGGGCATACTTCTAATTTTCAAGCGGATTTTACTTTTCAACTAAAGTTTCTCCAATTTGTACATTAGAGATAATATATAATTCAATAAGTTTAGTTAGTTCTAACCCTTAAAAGAGAGAACAAAGTGTATTGGTGAACCTTTCTGCTAACTGGTTCAAACCACTTTGGTCTGAATAGGTGTGTGAAGCATCACGGACTCTAGGGGCCGCTAACAGTGCTTTACGTCCCAATCTTTTTACACAAGAATCTCCATAAAAAATGCAAACCACTCAATGTAGTCAGATGATCAAGTCTGTCAGACCCATGATGGCACTGCTCGTGTTCTTGGAGCTATAAAATGCACGCCAGCCTCTGCTACAGCTCATAAATTTTAATTGTATTTATATCTTGGTTAGCTTGTGAACTGGAAACAGTTGAAATAAGCCAGCTAAGTGCTAGCACCACAAAAACACAACACCATAATGCTGGCTGCCTTATTCCATTTAGATCATCACTAATGACAAGTTTATGTAGGTAACCCAGGGTGAACTTTGACAGTGCACTGCTATCGGTGTTCACCATGCATTTCAAAATTGGATCATTATACAAATAGAAAATATCAGCTCTGCAGACCAGAAAAATGGATGTCAGCATTAATTTCTAATCAGAATAGTTTTACTGAATCTATCAGAATAATTAAAATGAGGCACCAACAGTCTAATTATGGCAATTAACATGCCTATGTAGTTTCACATTTACTGTCACGGTATGTAATATCATTTGAAGGATAAATATGATGAAACAATGGAATAAAAACCTGACAGAGTCACGAAAAATTTGCTTTGATCAGAACAAATAACGTCAGTCCAATCATGAAAGTTCACAATCGTTGCATCATTATCTGTTCATAGTTATGACCAAAAATATGTTTTGTTAGGTCACAACACCCTTGACCTTTGACTTATGTCCACCAAAATTCAATCGCTTCATTCTTACGTCTAACTGAATGTGTCAATCATACTCTGAGGTATAGCATTTACAGCACATGGTGCTAACTTATTTGGACATTTTATCCCTTACAACATCTTTGCTTGTTTAAAAGACTTAATATAGATACTGACAGCTGAAATATAAGACTGGCTGCTCCTAACATGATACCATAAATGCATAAAAACAGTCCTCATATTCAGGTAGATGACACTCATTTCCATTTCTAATAAAGCTTAGACATGATAATATAATTACTAGCAGGTTTAACTGTGAAAATGATTTTCTTGTCTCAGTATTCTCTCTGCAGGATTCATATAATTGGCAACAACAGCGTGAAAAGCTCTGACTGTACAGTATCTGCTGTATTAGATTGCTAATAAGAAGTCATTTACCTATGCGCACACACAGGCACGCACAGTTATTCATTCTGTGCAGCATTGCAAGTCCATATTTCACAGGCAAATCTGCAGAGCGTGCAATAACGCTCCTGCAGTTTGGGCCTTCCCATTACTGGGATAGGCTGGTCTGGGCAGTAAAAACCTATTACCCCTGCCTCTCCAATCCCCATAATTGACTGCACATCTTCTGTATTTGCCAGCCACAAGCCTTCCCCACCATAGCATCTGTCAGAGATCTGAGGCAGAAGCCAAAGGAAGTTGGCTTTTAGGCAGACCTGCTGCTGGAAGTGTTGGTGGATGATGATGGATGTAACTTTGGCCAGTCTGTTGTTAACAATGCACCATCTGCCAGTGAAGAAAATGCTGATTCTTATACAAGGCTAAATGAAGCCCTAACTGATGTACTTAATTATGGTTGAATTTGACCATTTACCGGATGTTTGATGTGTCATATGTGCACAGTGATTATCAGTGTTAGCGTTATATTCTATGATTGATGTTTTCCTCCACATAATACTTTAAATGCCTTTAAATTGAAATAATGAAATCACCTGGTTAACAGTTCTGGTTGTACACTGGCAACTAAAACTAACTTGATCAGTAGCATTTATTCAGTCTTAAAATGTTTCTGTTTACCTTGTAAATTTATGTCCAACACTAAAGCTTCATTGTCCTATAGTGTTTTTACATCATTGGTCAAAACTCCATGTTTCAGCATATTGTAACTGAATGGTCTGAGAGGAAACCTCCTCTTGGCTCTGTTTACAGATTGTAGAAAAACTACTCAGATGTTCTTATATAGATAGAGGGTTAAATATGCCTGTCACAGATTTAATTATAGATCACTGTAAAAGTTCTGACAGAGAATGACTCTCCTGGCTTCAGTTTTCCAAAACAGCATCAAATTATTTCTGGTAATGTGTTTTTATATTGAGTAAGATGGATCGTGTATTTTTCACATTATGCTTTTTAAGGTCTGCTTCTGGGCCTCGCCATCTCCTGTTGTTTATTGTTTAGTGCTGTGCAGATCATGTACAATCAGCTCATCTGATCTTTTTCAAACACAGACAATGTGTCAAAATAGACCAGAGCAGACTGCAAACTTGGGTGTGTCACTAACCAACGCCTTCACAATAATGACTCCTTGTGAGTATACATTTACTACACCCTCTTAAACTCTAAACCTTTTCAGTTTTTGTAAAATCACAAGTCATGACCTACAATTTCCTCCTGTTTTGTCAGTTTAACACAAGTCAACTAGTCAGAAACATGTATCTTATTGCGACCCTACTCCCACATCATTATTCCATCTACATCAGACTTAAAGGTTTGATTACAACTTTGTGCTGTAATTCATGTGGAGGGAACAAGACTTTTACACCTTGTCCTCGCTCTATTTATACGCCCAATCCTAATTCACCCCTCACCCCTTGTGTTTACCTCTGTCTTGCCAATGATTCGAAGAGAATTACAGGAGATTTCTCCTACCCCTCTGTTTGTAGTGTGGTCCTGGAAAATTTCTGTTTCAAGGGCTATACAGCCCTCCGCCTTAGCCCTTTCCCCTCTGACTAATTGAGAATCAACACTACCCCTTCATGTGTATGCACAAAATGGAAGGGTAGGGGTGGGCCAAGTGGTGAATTGGGACTGGGCCATAGGCTGTGGAAACTGTATCCAGTGGTGCCATATTTGACCAACAGGGGTTAATGTTGAGGTTAAGATTCTATCAGATGTGTCTCACAGAAACAACCTAGCAGCTGCCTTTACTCTGATTTGGCTTCACATTCCCATGGTGCCATGAAACGATGTCTTATGATTTGGAGAGAGAGGAAAAAGTTGCAGAAGGAATATGCACATTTTATAATTTTGCTACTTTTCCTCCTGCCTTCAGCTGCTTTAAGCCATTATATACTGTTATGCTATATTAATTATGCTAGAAAGAAATTAGCATGTTCCTTTTGTCTTTCTCTTCATTTTATCTCTCAGGATTTTGTGAAGCAGTAGCCTTGGCTTGTGAGCTATTGCTTTTTTTCTGTTGCAGTAATATTCACTTCAACTGAGAGAGCAGGATATTAGCACTTAGTGGAGAGCCAGCACTAAAGCTATGCTGAATCAGCCACATTACTTTTGATTCATTTGTTTGCAGGGAGTATTGTAAACCTCTGTTTTCCTGTTCTGACTCACTTGCACTTATCTGGTATCAGTGTGGTATTTGATTCAATTCCTCTCTAATCCAGTGATAGGAACTACTTTATAGCCATTTGCCATCTCTCTCACAGCCATCTACCCTTGTAGTGAATGATGTTTTGATCTTCCTTGCAGGGCTCATATCCCCTTTCCATGCCCCCAGGAAAAAGAGAGTATGTTGATCGCTGCCACAGAGCTGGCTAACTGCTGCAATCTGCCCTCTGCAGAGAAACTAAATTGACTTCTCTCGCCTTCTATTGAGTTAGTGGCCAGCTCTCGTTTCTCCCTCCTTCACTCTTCTTTCTTCTGCCCTCTGTCAAAACCTCCCTCCCTCTCTCACACACACACTTTATGTCATTAGCGAGTGGCTGACTTGTGAATGTCAATGGATGCATGATGATGGCTCGGTGAAGTACAGGCTGCCTCACGGATACCGCCTGATAGTCCCTTTGGTGTGTAGAGTCCACAGGAGTGATATTACAGAACTGAAGGGTTTTTTTTGCCGCATGCCTTTGTCTTGTTTCATTGTAGATCTAAGTGTTGGCAACTACAGTGTGAGAAGTAAAATGCTCTGGAAATCACAAATTCTTGTGCCAACAGCGCCACTAGCCAGTGACAGTTACAGTCCTGACGCCGCAGAGTTACTACGACACTAAAAGAGTCCTGGTAAGACGCTGCCAGATGCTTAATGCAATGCTCAAATAAAAGGACTGTCAGAAGCTTAATTTATCTGCTCTTTTTGGGTGGCTTTTCCTGGTGTCACTTTGTGGTTTGGGCACGTAAGGGTTTATATGTATATGTGTATATATATATATATATATATATATATATATATATATTCAGGTCACATGTTACATTGTGTTTGTACTGGTGTCTATCATCAGCTGTATGTTAGAACAATCAATATGTTTGTTGTATTTGATATTATTTGTGTCAGACATAAGTAGAAAAAAAACACACTTTTTTAATTTCCCCTTGTGGCACAAATAAAGGTATATCTTATCTTGTCTTAAAAACAATAATCAGAACACTCAAAAAGTGTGTTTGCCAAATGTTTCAATGAAAACTAAATAATTATCTCATCACTTCATTAATCACGTTTCAGACATGTAGACTTCTGAAAGGCAAAAGAGGCTTATCACTGTAGTTTGCTGCTAACTTACAAATAAAAATAGTAGCCCCTTTTACACAGCACTTATGTTACCAGAATATTTCACCTTTACCCCGGAACAACATCTATGTAAACAAAATGATGGGATCATTGGGTCCCACCTTTATCACAGCTCTGCCTCTGGAGGTAGTAACAGAACCATGATAAAGGTGGAATCATGATTCCAGAACGCATTGTAAAAGGAACACCTCTTGTTCCGAAACCAAGGTGTCGTTTTGTCAATGTATTGCGAGTGTGTGACCCCCGCACCGGTGGTATTTAAAAATTAGCGCAGGCTGTGTACAGTAAACAAACATATCAAGACAACCAGAAAGATGTCGAACTGGGGGGATGCCAAGATCCACAAGCTGCTGTCACTTTGGGTGGAGGACTCTATCCGTGCCAACATTTGTGGAACGGTAAAAGAGATTTGCAACACCGCTATTCTCAGTGCAAGTTATACGTCACACTACACACTGCGATGCATCACCGCCCCTTTAATTCCGGAACGCAGGTCTGCTGTGTAAAACTCCAGCCTGTTTCACCTCTGTTACTCCTTTGGCTTGGATGTGGAAATTGGTCACTGGTGGAAAAAAGGTGGGATCACCATCTCACCTTTTTTCCGGGATCTCTGTGTAAAAGTGGCTAATGGCTCCAAGGAGAGGAAACAGAGGGCTCCCGGAATATTAATAAATATTCATTGCATCCTATTTTATTTATCAACTTAAGCAACCTTTATATCTGTTCTGGTAAAACATCATCCTGAAATTTTAAATGGAAACTTTTTGGAGATTCTTAGTAAATTATTATGCAGTCATGTATAGCTCTTATAAACATAGTTCGTAGCTGGTGTTTTCAGGTGCTGCATTTGAAGACTGGTGCAGTTTAGCTGCACATCAGTGATATCAGAATGTCTGCTTGTTCATATCTATGTAACAATGTAAGATTTCACACACACATATGAAATACATATGCAGTCTATAATAACCTACACTGAACATGGTGTCATTTATTTTTATACTTCTCCTGTCTCCTGGTGTTCCTCCCTATACTGGTCAAGGGGTGGAATGAACACTGAGTGACAGATATAGTGAAGTAAAGGTTTAATTGGGTGAAAAAGTGAATTTATGTCATTTATAATGTTATTGTAAGTCCCTTGCTGCCATTTCTGTAGATTTCTGTGCAGCAGCTGCCTTCAATATGTCTAAGAGTGCCAACACATTCATCATTTTTAGCACAAAAATGTCAGGATGTTAAATTAGAATTCAGCCAAAAATGCCACCTAAAACTGGCTGCAATCCCACCAACATATTGCACATATATTGACGCTTCATCTGAAGACGTGAAGCAGGAAGTTAAGCTTAGACACGAATGGACCTTTGAGCAGGACAATGATCCAAAATGGTGACAAGTTGGCTCAAGACCAGCAAAGTAAATGTTCCAAAGCAGCCGTAACAAAGCCGCTGACATTTACCCAAAAGAAAATTTGTGGGTTGAACTGGAAAAGTAGGTTTGTGTGAGTTCTTTGTGACCAAAATTCTTGCAGCGTTGAGTGAAGATTGAGTATTGATTACAAGTTACATTAGTTAAAGCCATGGCTGCCAAATAATACCAAGCATGTAAACATGCTTGTCCCTTTGAAAATGATAAAATAACTAGAAGCCGATATTAGACATTCAATTTACTTTATTTCACATCATCTAAATGAAGCTGTTGCACTAACTGAGCAAACAGAGGGATTGTATATCAAGAACAATACTCAGGAGAGGTGAAATTGCGAGTTTACGTCTGACCTCAGCAGTATACAGTACATCAGGGGCTGTTGGATGTAGATCCATTTCATGAGCAAAATATTTTATCCATTTTCCCAATGTCCCTGAGCTTTGGGTTATACTATTAATCTTGAGTCAGCACCACTGAACCAGAACCTGAGTTCATTTAAAGAGTGTGATGCGAAACTGAATGCTATGTGTGTGAGTTCACCACTTAGTCCTATTTTTCATGAGTTCATCATAAAATACAACATTAACTCATTATTACTGCAAGTGAACATTGTTGAAACATAAGACAAATCACAAACATGATTTTTTTCTATTGAGTGTCTCTGTTTTTGGTGAAACTGGGAAATAACTTTGAATATCTTTGGATCTTTAAGTATATAGTTAAAATAATTGTGCCAAACCCTAACACTGGAAGTAGCAGAGAAAATGGAAAAATTGAGAAATTATTTTTCTAAAAGTACTTTCATCTTCTGTATTTGAGATGATAAAAGTTGTTATCATTTTCACACAGTTATTTTACACTGTTGCCCATAAAGTTGGAAACAGTCCTGTTTTTCTTCCTATCAGAATTGGAATCATCTTTATTCACTGAGTAGGTAAACACATACATGGAATTCTTTGCCAGTAGATGTTGTCTCTCTAGCAAATCATAAATACAAGATATGATTAAAAAAAAATAATAAAAAAAATAAAAAATAAGAAAAGTAAAATAAGAAAAAAAGAAGAAACTCTATATACATTTGACCATGTACAGTCAGTTACAATTTATCTATCAAGAATAAATCCCATTTTTGGTGTTTTATAAGCCCATGTAAGGGTTGGGCATATTCTTATGCAGGACACAATAATAAAAATTAATTCATTCCCATTATCACAATCATTTCATGAAAAGAAATAAATATATTTTATTCCAACTTTATGGGCAACAGTGTTTATGCAAACTATACAGAAAACAGTTTTTTATCCTGAAATACATGGTCTGTATTTGAGAGGATCAGCATATTCAGGACTGAAAATCTGCAAATTTGGGAAAATCTCACTAAGCTGTGAATCTGTGGATGCATCATAAACCATTTGGTACTTTTTTTTTTTTTTTGCAGACTGTACACACTCACCATGATGGAATAAACCAGTGCGACAATGCTGATGGGCCAGACGGGGCAGAAGCAGGAGCAAATGACCAGGATCAGGTAATCCTTGGGTTTGGGGGTCTCCTGCACCGTGGCGTTCCCGGTGGAGGACCGGCTCAGGCTGGCCCGGGACGGGGACAGGGGGGCGGCTGCGGTCAGATGCCCGGCGGAGCCCGATCTGAGGGGGACGCTGTGGCCGTTCTGGTCCGCCTCCAGGCCCTTGTCGGTGCCCACGTTGACCGTGAAGGAGGTGGACATCTTCATCCCGTTGCCTCCGGGCTCCGTGGTCACCGCCAGGAGCTTCTCCGTCTCCTGTGAGTCCGCGGGCTGAGCGCCTCCTCCACCTTCACCCAGGTTGGTCTTCTGGAAGTCAGTGTCGGTGTTGATGGCCATGGTCACGACTCAAAGGCGAATTAAGAGACAGAACTATTGTTTTTTTCTTTTTTTTTTTCTTTTTTCTTTTTGTGTTTTAAGCAAAAATGGTTAGAGATAAGCAGACAGAGCCATAATAGAATCCATGTAAATTCAAGTTTCTGCTGCTTCAACTCTGGACCACCTGGAATGTAAAGACCAGCCCAGATGTGATGAATTAGATTATCTTAAAGGTAATTGGATTTAAAAGCTCAGATGTGATAAATTAACCCCTAAAAGAAAAGAAAAAAAATCAGAGACGTGATTCCTGTAGAGATGCGCATCTTAAATCACTTTCTTTCTCCTTCCTTCACATCTCCAGTGTGGTTCATGTCCAAACCCTCCTCTGGTCTCTGGTACATCCAGATCTGTGTAGTCCACTTGGATGCGGTCTCCCCTCTTCCCTTCACGCCTGTCTGCTCATCGGGAAGTAGAATGGCTTGTTTCTGTCTCTAAACAAAGACGGATGAAGGTGAAGCGGAGCAGACCACTACTGACTCACTTTCTCCTCCTTGTCTCCACGCTGCAGCAACACAGCCACGATGCCCAAGTTGGGACCAGTGTCAAACCACCATGAGGAAAACACTGCACTTCCGGTGAGGAGACAAATAAAACACATGAGACCATCAGGGATGTCAAAGCCATTTTAGTTCCACATACAGCCCATTATGATCTCAGTGAGCCAAACCAGTAAAATAATAACATCATAAACTATAAATACTAGTCTTTTTTGTGTGAAACAAGTAAAATGTTATGAAAATGTGAATAACCTGAACAAATGCAATTTCAACTATATGATGATCACGGAAAAGAAAAGCACATGCATAATATGCATATGCATAATAAAAGCATAATAAAAGCAACGCAAAAATTTTAACATGTAAACATTTATATTGCTAAAATCTGTGATCTGTGAAGATGATCATTTCCAAAAATTTGTAGTCCAGTGTAACATGGCATAAGATCATTCTTACTAGTGACATTAAAAAGGTTGTAGTGAAAGACACAAAAGAACCAAAAAGAGCTCCAAGTGCAAATGGATGGGTTTAGTTTTCCAAGTATAACAAACGGTAACACTGGGTTATAAAGTAGGATATTTCAGTTGGATACATGAACACAAGTATGAGTCTGACATGATAAAGCAAATGGATAAAAAGACACATACAGCAAATCATAAAAACGACAACATTACACATTTTTTTCCCCCTTTATTATCCAAGCTTTTAATTTTGAAGCCAGGCCGGTCTGACTTCCTGTTTGACTCTGTCTTATTCCTGGTGTCTTGACTCAGCCTCTGTAGAACAGTCTGGCGCGTAGCCACATCCCCCCTCCTCTTCCTCTCCCTCCTCCTCCTCCTCCTCCTCCTCCTCCTCCCCGTCGTCCCTTTCCTCCCTCTCCTCAACATCAGCACCAGTGGTTTATGGAGGAAAGCCAGCGGCGGACTGTGCTGCTATGCAGAATTTACTGTTGGCCTGCATGTTGTTGACAGAGGAGAGGTCACTCCATCCAAATCAACTCAAAGCCCCATAACTGGGATATTCTGTAAATACACTTCACAGGCCGTACATTCAGTATGGTCTTAAAGTGTGTAATATACTTCAGTGTTTTTATTGTTGGTGTTTTTGTTTCAGCTGCAGGATCTGCATTCATAAGGGTTAGATGGTTAATTCCACTCCTCGGTGGGTTCTTCTTCTTCTTCTTCCTTTCTGTGATCTGCTCTTATTGATTTTCCTCATCATCAGACTGGTGCATTAGCATCAGCCTCTTTTCCCACAGTGGCTGCTCCACGGCTCTGTGACCTGGAGGACTGATGGGGGAACAGTGCAGGTAGTGATGAGTGGGGATTCCCTGAATGAAACACAGCTCTCAGTGTGATGTAACTCTATTGACTGGATACCTAACCCCGGCGTGCCAACATAATTCATGCGTATTTTAAAACGCATTTCACAGGGTGTTTCCTGAAAACTCCGGATGTTAAGTCATCCTGCTCATTAAACTCCCGCTGTTTCCTGTGGGGTTTGCGTCAGACATCAGTCAGGTCTTTGAAAAATGAAAGAACAGGAGGAGACATGCATCAGTTAGAACCCAGATCATTTATTATTATGAGAGTTTTTCATCAGGACGCAAATGCTGCTCAGGTAATTTCTGACATGGAGCTACAAGAACAGTTCATATTTGGAAAACAGGTGGAAAACTGCGGACAGAGCGCCACCCTGCGGAAGAACAGAGTATCTACAAGACAGATAGAAACTATGATACTTCGGTTTGATCCGGAGCCTGCCTTTCTTTCTTTCTTTCTTTCTTTCTTTCTTTCTTTCTTTCTTTCTTTCTTTCTTTCTTTCTTTCTTTCTTTCT
>JAPQRP010000006.1:21472393-21497593 GCA_037367295.1 Apogon hyalosoma | reverse complement strand
AACAGTACCACAGTGCTTCAGTTTCAGCTTCAGTTTGTCATGTCTTTTATGTATTGTGATTGTCTCTCAACTCACCATTTATTTTTTATCAGTATTTTTTTTTTTTTAACCAATTACTAGAAATTCCAGGCGACCCCATTTGAATTCCAGGTGACCCCATGTGGGGTCCTGACCCCAAGGTTGAAAAAACACTGCCATACACCATAATGATTCCACAAAAAAAAAAAAAAAAAAAAGCAAAAAAACATTTCTGTTTAATAAAATAAAGTTAGTATTTAAGTATAATTTTAAAAAATACGTAGGATTGTTTTTAGTAAAATCAGGAAAAGTCTGTTGATTGTACGAGACTGGCTACATGTCCAGATAAATATCAACTAAACACAACAAACTTTTCCATTTCCCTACAAGTCAGAAAAATAGAAGAGAGACTTTCTTGTTGTCAGTTAAATTGATCACTGAGTACAATTTGGTAAGCTCAACAAAATGCTTTTTCAATAGAATTTAAGGTTAAACAACAACCACCTGCATTTCCTCTCATTTATACCATAGCAGTATTTACGATAGCTTAGTGCTAGTTCAATACACTGATCATGTGTGTGTGCAACCTCCTTATGTGATCGAGTTCTTGTCTGCTTTGGGCCACAAGATGCACTTTTCCCTCTGGGGCTAAAGGTCATGGAGGATTGAGGAGGCACGCTGTGCTGCAGGCGCAGTTGCGTCACCACCAGTATTGAGTCAGGTGCACTCCCGAGGATCTCACTGCCAGCTGCCGTCGAGGCAGGGATAATCTGCCTAAGCAGCTTTCACATGATTTCACCCACAGGGAAGAATTTAGGAGAGGTTTGTAAACCTCTTCAGACCTGGCCTTGGAGCTTCTTCCTGCTTTGACTTAAGAGGTGAACAAGAGCCGTACACCAGACACAGCACCAAAGAATTAAAAGAGGAACCCATCCATTAGCTCTTGGTTTTGATCTTTTATTTCAAAGTGAGTTTAAACACAGTCGCCCTATCACTCCATGAGCCATTAGTGAAAGCACAGTGGAGAAATTAAAGCGATAATGATCACAGATCTGACATCAATGTCTTGAGGTAGAATCTCTCCTCAGACACAAGATAAAAAAGGAATTAGATTTATGTACTTGGACAGACCACATGGAGTTTCTGTGACCTTCTCTATGAGGGTCATCTGAACTTGAACAGAAAAAGATAATCTACTATCAGCCAGGGGTCAAAGTCAGCTGCCTAATGTCTATACATGCTGTGTGAGGATGTGACTGGTATTACATATTCCAAAGGGCACTGGAAACCCTATCCTCGGAAAGAAAACTGTGGCGTGAGCGACTGCACATAACTTTGACCCTCAGCTTTTGGATACCACTGTAGATCTACACAATTTCTTTGGGATAGAAATATATATATATGTATATGTATATTTTTACTGTTTTGGAAAAAACTGACAAAATCTGAGTGTTTGAAATCCAATGTGAACTGACAAAAGCTTGAAAATCAGGGAGGAGTTCAATGAATAAATTGCAGACAGACATTTCAGTCTTTACAGATGTGTGACGACGTAGCGTGCATTCCCGCTCTGCCTCTTTGTTTTGGTGTTATCTTTCACGATATTCAAGTAACCCCTCAGTATCTCAGAGATTATTACCAGTTGATCTGTTTGTGTGCTAACTAATGCGCAGCAGATGACTGCCTGATGTTGATGAAAAGGCTGCAAGAGTGGGGAGTTTTCATTTAAAACCAATTACCAGTTAACTGTCAGTTAAAATATTATAGTAGAAAAAAGCACAGATGTAATTAAAATGCATATCGTGAAATAACTTTCAGGAATTCAGAGCGCCAAGGTTGCATCACGGTGAAATTATAGCGAAATCTCTGTCAGACAAAATAATTACAACTTAAGTCACAATAAAAGCAAAGGACTATATCCTCATATAAAGGTTTTGCCTAAAATCAAATACCATTTTAAGCAATATTGATTAAAACATGCAGATTACACACTGGATGACTAAAAAGGAGAGTACAGTATGATACCTTACTACATTATGGTTCCAGTTCTCATTGTGAGATACACTAAATTGCTTGAGTAAGGACTTGCTATTATTGCCCACAGGGCAGATCACGCCTTAAGAAGATTATTGTTTATGTTCCCTCTGACAGTATAATGTACATCTACAACAGGAAGTGTGTTAGCTAAGTCTATAAGCCTGGAACAGTATTGTGCTGTAGTTTCCAACATGCCAGTCTGAGCTCTCAGTTGAATGAAAGATGACTCATAAATTTAAAAAGAAAAACTTAAATATCAATTTTTAATCATTTGTAAACCGTCTTCTTTTACTCGTATTATTAAACTCTTACTGCTATGTGTGCCGCTTCATTATTTTTATTCCCTGCTGTTGCTAATGATAAGTTTAGATGTAATGTGTGACAATTCCTCACTAAGTGTTAAGCAAAGGCTGTCTGAAAAGTACTTCCTTTACTGCTGTTTCCATTCCTTTTGTCTCTGTAAATGATCAACTCTTTCATTTTCCGAATGTAAAGCCTGTATTCGTATATTTTTCTGATCTCTTCCTTTTGACCACCTGTGCATCACATTGCCATTGCTTTTTGTCCGCTTACTTTCCAGACTTATATTGTATTTTCGACGTAACACTTCACTACAGCAAACATTTGTAGAAGATGGTCAATTTCAAAATGCTAAGTGAGAATTTTATTGACTGTGCAAAATTAAAAGACCTGAAATGAATAAACTGGGATGTCTTTAATATGTCACAAAAAACAATGCCCTAATAACCTTTTTATGAAATGTCATTTTTTAAATTAGTAGTAGTAGTAGTAGTAGCAGTGGTATTATCATGACTAATCCATTAAATGTATATCATCAGCGCAGATTAATAGGATGCATTAACAGTGTAGCGTGACAATAGTGTGTTGACAGCCATAATTTGTATCCATTTAACATAATACTGTGTATTCTTCAATAAAATGGCTGTGAGCTAAAAATATTTCATGATTGATAGCCTGTAGGTTGACTCTGTCCTCTCTCAATGCTGGTAGTCAGTCGTTCTGTTTGCAGCAGCTGTCTACTCCTCACTTTCTATGATGTAGTTTCATTTGCTCGCCCTCCACAGCTGGCAGAACATCTGGTTCAGGTACAGGTGTAGGCCACCCGGGTGCCGAAAGGGTGTGGCACATCTGGATTGGAAAGATGGGAGGGAAGGGATGTGCACACTCATGCATGCACGTATAGACAGCACAATCAGATAGAAAAATTGCTCCATCCTGTTTACAGCAGGTGGCCTTTGCATACCCTTTTCCACAATCTCTTAATGCACCCAAAGGCAGATTCCCCGGGAGCGGATCAGGCAGGTGAGTCGATGACCTGAAACAAACCTAACCAACACACAAGGTCAAGATGTGACCCTTATATGCAACTTTATGGCGCATTAATGCAGGGTACTGGCAGTGCTACCTGAAGAGGATGTACAGGAGGGAGAGTGGAATAATCCCATGTGTATGCATGTGGCACTGAAGTGAGGGTGGATTGCGGGGGTGGAGGGGGATGAGGAAAAGGTCTGCCAAGCATAAGGACTGAGAAGCAAAGACGAGCAGACAAGAAGATAAGGAGATTGAGGACCAGACAGAGACCTGGCCAGACCACGCTGAAGGTAGTCCACATGGGGGATGCGCCGAAAGCAGGCAGACGAAGGAGTCACCTCAGTCGTTGGTTCCATCTGTGGTGTTAAAGTAAGAGCTGAAAGAGTCAGTGAAGGCAACAGAGAGTCAGTGAAGGCAACAGAGAGCATCTGTGCATGGGAGAGTAAGCTGGGGCATCTGGTTTTGTTAAGACCTCAGAACATTCCTTCCCTCTGTTCGGCTCTGGCTGGCAGCTTTTAAAGGGACATGTTCGCGCTCATATCCTGCTCTGGGCATTGCCCTCTCTCTTGAAGTTCGATTTATGAGAACTGAGGGTCACAGGCCAGATGTGTGTCTGTATGTTTATTCTGCATGGCACTGGTCATCACAGAAATGTTAGACGTTCCCCGAAAAGAGATTAACAGCTTTTCATCATTTTATGTTTCTTCTCAGTAGGCGTATGCTGATTACAGATAAAAATACAAAACTTTTGAGGTAACATGACACATATAAACTGAAAATGTAGTGAAATTAGCATTTTTCTTGTATTTCCTTCAGTTTAAACACATGTTAAGAATGATGTAAACACATTAAAAGCACTGTCTTGTTGATTTGTCTGTATATGAATCATTTTCAGGCTCTTAAATCTTCCTCTATTCAAATGTGCTTCCAGTATTAGTCAGTCTCTGAACATGCTTCAGATGTTTGTGTTTCAACATTGAAAGGATTATTTACAAATTCACTGAAAACTTGTGGGCAGCTAAAGATACACAGATGTTTATTTTCCCAAATTTAATAGGGATAAGCCATATTTTAAACCTGAAACAAAAAAAAGAAAATCTTTAACTGGGACTGCTGATGCTTCAGTAAAATGTATTTTTTGGCATGATGCAATCCAGGTGAAACTAACAATTGTGCCAAGTCTGTACAACAATATTATAATAATATCTCATTAAAACACTAGCCTGCATTGCTATCGTGAAAACCAAGCGTGAATGACAGAGATGAGTCGACAGTTCCATGATGCAATGCTTTTGTTACATGATACAGCAGGTGTCATGGTGTGAATCTGAGCACATGATCATGCTGCATAAGTAACAGGGCTTTTAGGCAGTGACGTCTGATGGTCAGCGGCTCGATTTTGTCAGCGTTCTGACAGTTGCTTGTGGAGACAGAGGGTCTTCAGGGCAGGAAAGAGCCGACGACAACAGTTCTTCAGCTGGCAGCTTTAGTTGGTACATGAGGACATAAAGCTTGCCAGTGAAGAACTGCTGTAGGTCAGCCAATGGACCCTGACATGATCATATCCTTAAAAAAGTGGTATTACATCAGTGAAGGGGACATTTCGATACTTCACCTCCATCTGTGGGAAGCTAAACAGATTTTCTACAGAGGCTAATGAAATGACCAACCTGTCAATCAAGAAAAAAAATCTGGTCAAATAAGCAAAGAAATCCACAAACGACACAGTAATTCTTTCAATCGCATTCTAGAAGCTGATTTCATCAGGGAAAAAAAACTGCAATTGTATTAGAGGAAACTTCAGATCCTTTGACTTGAGAATACCGTGCAGTTGGTGCTTTTTGGAGCCAGCTTCTAGTGACCAATAGCACTCCATCTCTATGTGCGTCCACATTGGCTTCAGCTTTTGGCCTGGCACACAAACACAAATGCTCCTTCTTTCTGTGCTGGCTTTGAGGGGAACTTGTGGGAGAGAGGTGAGGAAGGGGGATGGCAGAAAGAAAGATACGAGAGGAAAAACTTTATAACATTCTTTTGTTGTTATTTGTGAAGACTGCAGTTTATAGCGGTTTTACATGTGCATGTGCTCATAAACAGACAAGCTGTGTGTGCATATGAGTTCAGGCACCATCTTCTTCACTTCAGTTATCCTGCATCAGACACGTCAGCCTACTGTTTTAGCATTCTCCCTGTTTTTGCTATAATTTAATACAGAAGTATTTGCTAGCTAGATAGCTTGGCCTCTAGTTGCGGCCTGGAACTCTTGATAGAAAACAGCTCTTGTCCTGTGGGGGCAGTTCAGTTTACAGCAGCCATACTGGGATAAATGAAAGAATTTTCCTTGCTGTTCAGTCACTTCCACTCCCTTGGGTGTGTGACTGCTTCACCATGATGTCAAATATTTTACTTTACCTAAAGAAAAACTCATTACATTTCCCTCCCAATGTCTGTCAGTTTGTAGATTATGACAGAAAAATTATGGCCTAAAGATTCCTCTTTAGGGTTGACTCAGGGTCAGTTTGGTGCATCATCTTTTTTTTGCTCTGAAATGGTTTTGAAAATCTAAACACAGCTAAATAAACTGTTGAGATTTAAAGCGACAAGAAAACCCTTGCTGTGATGTACCACTTTAACATCCCCTTTTCAGCTGGCCACTGTGTAATACTTGCAAGTAGCCCAAGATTTGTCTTGCCTGGCTTCCATTCAGCTGGCCTGGCCTCAACTATTGCAGTCAGTCTGAAAAGCCTTTCCCTAGCAGCATATTCTTTCACAGTTCAAGGACAGGACTTTGGGCAAACCAGCTTTAGCTTTCAGCAGGGTTTTGAACCCAACAACCCCTGGAACCTCAACGAACTCCATGCTGTTCTCAGCAACAGTCGAAAGCTCTGAACTGTATAAACACATTGACACACACTCTCGTAATATGAGCGAATGGTCCTCCTCCACTCCTCGTGAATTTGAGAAAGATTTCTGAATGAGTTGTGGGTTGCGATCTTGTACTGAATCCAGAGGGATCCATTGTGGGTGTGTGATGTTTGAGGCGAGATCCAGGGCAAAAGCATCTTTTGTGTACTCAATGACTATATTTCTAAAGAGGCACCTGATAGCTCCACTGGCCTTTGTTACCAATAAGGAGATAAGTTTTCTTCCGGCGTAGAAAAGAATGATTTAAACTGGCAGGAAAGGAAAGAAGACAAAACTGTTACAAGTAAACAGATACATAGGAAAAGAAAGGGGCAGAGGAAAAAAAAAAAAGTGAGGTCAAATATGAGCAGTACTAGAAACAAAAAGAAACCAACTGGTGACTATGCAATAACCCTGATATAACACAAGATGAATCAAGCCCCCCTCTGTCTGGTCTATATATATATATATTTATTATCAAATTGTGTCTATGCATTTTCTGTACACTTGAGTATCTGAGTGAAATTTTAACTTGAAACGTAATACTCAAGAAGGCCATTAAAAAAAGAGGTGTGTCGTCAATAACTTGATAGTACAGCACATTTTCAAGCTGGCATCTGCATTTTATTAGCATGCATGTGTAGTATGAACAGATGCAACAGGCAGGAAAAAAGTTATGACACCTTTTTTATTGCCAAGCTTTCAGCTGACTCCTACTTTGCATTTATGTTTGTTCCATTTGCAAATCGTACAAGCAAGCTAATAGTTTATAAATGTGAAAGCGTAAAATGTATGTTATGTGTGTAGCAATTAATTTTATATAAAGATTGTAACACTGTCAAGTCATGCAAAAGTAGGGAATTAAAAAATAAGTACTAAGAGGTGCAAAATCCAATAAATATATCTCCATTATAAAGCACTAAGTTTTCATGTCTTACTTAATTTGTATGTTTGCTTCAGGCAAATGTAAAAACCTGTTGTAACAGAAAGCTGCAGTTTGTGTCATTTCAACCGTTATTATCCTGTAGTTATGTTCTTTCTCTGCTCACGATATGTTAAGCATGCACACTACACACACATAGAGGCCATCCCAGAGAGAACACAGTGTACCAGAGGAGTGATTTATTACACAGAGCTGACGATTCCCAGGACAATTACAGCCAGCCTAAGCAACAGGCTGAAAATGGCTCCTCAGAGTGTGTACTCACAAACATACAAACACGTAATAAGCACAAAGTGTGTGAGAGTGTGTGATTTAGGACCAGTTGGCTGTGTGCAAGTGATAATTTAAGTTGTGGAGATCACAGACTGCTGTCTCCAAATTAAGTCATTACTCTAAGGTTAATATGCATAAGCATTCACGTTCCTACAACTGCTTTACCTGAAGCAGTGTTTCCTACGGAAAGATAGATGGACTAAATAACATCCCTGTTTGTAAGCAAAGCAAAACCACTTTATCAAATAGATAAAAGAAAAAACTAAAAATCTGTATTTGGACGATGAGTAAAGCAAAAACTAAAGTGAGGTTTGACTAGTATCTCTTTAAAAAGTGTTGTATTAAAATGCACAGTCATTGTGAGGTGTATGTCCTACTGACACAAACCCACAGAGTATTGGTACACCATCTTATATGATATGAAGTCACGCAGAGAGCAGCTCCTCTAGGGGATGGGAAACACCATCATTTGTCTCCAGTGAAACCTAAATTGTTTGAGGGTGACTGAGGGTTTGAGTTGAGCTGTAATGGTCTTTCTCAGGAAACGTGACTGATGTCTAAAGTATGATTAAGAAAATACACAAGAGGACGGAGAAAGGATTAAATCTGAGAATTGTTGCCAACAATAACATATCCCAACAGGCCAGACTTTGAATGAGCTGGCTGACACAAAAAATGGGAAGCCCAGTGAATCATTCTAGGAATGCTACTTTTTGCCCAAAATCACTAAGAAAAATTGCATCCAGACCGTACTGTAGCGTTTGTACACGTTATGGGTATTAGTGGAAATACAAGAAGTGTCTCTACGGCACCAGGAGGCAACCAAAACCTAGCTGGGGAAACTACAAAGCAGCAGACTAATCTGAAAGCCACATTACTTTGCTGTAATTCAAAGTCAGGCTAATACTACACTTGTGCTGCTTTCTATAAGAACAGGATATTAGGAGCTTGTTATGAGTATGAGAAGACAAGACAGATGAGGAGATGACAAGTAACATCATTCCAGCCTTCATCTCTTTTGCTATCATAGTAATGTAAAATATTTTCCCTTGAAAGCCGCAAGCTTGGCAGAAAAAATAATGTTAGCTTTATAACAGCAACTTCAACGGCACACCCCAGTATAATTAGCTCACTACTAGAATAACAGTTGTACACATCCATGCCTGGTTTCTCTCATTTCAAATGTATCTTTCACACAAAAAGGGTTGAAACATTTACTATCTATCTATACTTTCCATTTGTAGGATTCAGAGACAGGCATAGGGCCAAATAAGCAACATGTTACCCAAAAAGAAAACGGTTACCACTTAAAAATTACATGAAACAATCTAATCAAAACTTATGTTTACTTCTAGTCTTTTTAGATTTTACTCCAAAGTATAAATAATTACCATAACAGTAAGGTGTATGCAGGAATTTAACATTGAAGAAATGTCAAAAAGACAAAACTCATCTCAAATTGCATGTTTCACATGCTTGTACATTCTTCCAAAATCTGATTTCCTGTTGACACTGGCTCCATTGTTAATCACATCAAATATGAGGTGACTATCAGTAATATAACCAGTCAGACTGAGCGCTGTGACGTTTTTGTACCATTTCCAAGATCATTTACGTCTGAATTTTTTTCTCATTCATCATTTACTTTCTTTAAAAAAAAACAAACAAAAAAAAAAACAAAGCTCCTTTTCAGTATTTGTAATGATTCAGAATGTGAGATTGTACAGTCACACTTAATGGGCAACTACTGAAAACTATTTCTGCATGCTTGTCAATGCTCCTAATTTTGCCTGGTCTGTCCTTAATCATATGTGCACTCCCAACCCCCATAATCCTTCTTTCAAGGCCACAGTAAATTGCTATAAAGTCAACAGTGGATCAATATATTTTCCAGTGCTTTCCTCTTACAGCCTTGAATAGGATTAGTGAGAAAAAAAGGAATGATTTTCCTGAGAAATACTGTAAACATACACACAAACACAAGCAAATACTGCTGAAGTATAATTTTAGTAAGAGTCATGCTAACACTAGCACTCTGTCAGAATAGGTTTATCATTCTAGTGCCGGCCTCTCCTAAGGACCAAAATAAGAAGACAAGCTAGAGGTGACCATTGTATGTGTGTCTATGTGTGTATGAAATGGGAAAATGTGTATGCATGAGCCATGTAAGTGAAGAAATGTATGCATGGGAAGAGAAAGAGAGAGAGAAAGAGAGAGCAAGCGAGAGAGAGAGAGAGGAAAAAAAGTCCACACCCTGTTTTATAGAAGCACTCAACCAGCTTGTTCTCACTACACGCACACACGCAATGTGAATTATGAAACACCTCTTGAACAGAATAAGACTAAGCAATGTATGCTTTTAATTCGTGCTGTAAATTACTGTTAATCTGAAAATTAATTGAGTCAAACTGAAACCAGTTACTGTAAAAGGTGGATGAACAACTTCCAGAGGTGGAAAACAGGAACATGCATCAGGCATAGTTTAATCGCAGAGCAAGACCCCATAAAAGGCTAATGCGTTCCTTATAGGAGGTTTTGTCTAGTGCAGCTGTTTTCCTGGTGCGAAACATCCAGTAATGTCTCAAAGTGCGGTAATAAGAGGTTAGGGGTAAGGAAGTGATGGAGAGGTATGCAGAGCAAGAAACATGGCACAAACAAGTGACTCAGCCACAGACAATTGTATCGCAACAAGGCATTTTTGCTCCAAAAATACACTGCAACTAGAAAAATCTGACTGCAATTATGCCGTGTCCATTATCTAGACATGTGATACTTTACGCTCTCCTTTGATCTGGTGAGAACATCTTGTTAATGCACTGATTTCATTCAAGAGCATGACGGTATTGCTGCAGGAAGAAGTGATGTCAATAGGCAGGAAGTCAGCAGGTGGGAAAGAGGAAGAGGAAATGACCCTTTCAGTAGTCTTGGAGAGCGTTTAACAGGATTTTCATACCAAGCATCTGGAGCCAGGAATGCATGGGAACAGTATGGAGTGTGCGTTTGTGCATGTAGAAAGAGGGAGGAGGGGTGGTATCTGGCTCCGTTATGTCATGGAGTGAGAAGCAGAAAAACCTGGTCCTGGTGTTCCCACCACGCACAGATGAGACGACGCAGCATGAATCTGCTTATGTGTGTGTGTGTCTGATGCAAGATCCCTACGAAAGGCACCAAGTATCAAATTTTACAGTCAAATGCACACACACATGCAAAGGGATCAAATCATATTCTGGAAAATATAACTGAACAAGCAGGGGAGAGAAAACCCCCCACCCCCGAGACAGTGAGGTACAGAAAAGAGGGGTGGAAGTCAGGGTGTGAACACTGAGTAAAGGGATCCAACATAAAGAAAAGACTTGTGCGCTTCCTCCGGCTGTCATCTCTCTTCCTACCACTGCGAAGAAGTGTGTCAAAGAGTACATTGTCTTTCTCTATGTATCTGTTTGTGTCCATCCCTTGCTTTGGCTAAATGCCCCTGTAGTGCCCATGAATTCATCCTCCCTCTTTCTCTCTCCCTCTCTGTATATGTATCCTTTGTCACCCTCCCCCTCTAACTAGCAGTTTAGCTAGCGTGCTGAAAGACAGGAAATGCCTGTAGGGCAAATGAATAAGAAGTGGCAGCTGCCCATGCGTGGTACGAATCCCGAGATTCTCCTCAGTATCATCCCTTCACCCCACCCATCCTCCCTCTAGAGAAGGAGAATAAGACACAGAAGGCTGAAACGTGTCATTGACCATGCGCATCTCTCCACTGACCAATGTCCTGTCCTCTCCAAAGGGTAACATTTTAAAACCACAGGTCGGTGTCTTACCAAAATGCAAAGTTAAACAACGGGCACCACTTAGCGTGTATTCTGTTTGTTTTTACTGAACACCCACAAGAAACGTACTGACATTGAACTAAAAGGTTTATCCAGTTTTTCAACTCTACACTGCATTAAGTTATTATCTATCGCCTAAATCTTGCTGAAAGGATGTAATAGAAAACCAAACCTGATAGCATTTTAGATTTGTTTTTAACCAACTACTGCAATATTTCCCCTGGAGGTAAATCTGGTGTCGAACATTTACCATGACACTTTGGTTCTGCCTGACTGTTAGGCCCTTTGACTGAAATAATGATTGACTGGATGAGTAATAATAAGGAAGAGATGTTACTTCATATTTAGACTTTTTACGCCAATTTTTTTTTTTTTTGTACTGGGACTGACTAATGATTCTCTCCTGAACACTTTTACATAATTTCCTAAACCAAGTATACTACCTTGATTTGATCTTTGACCTCAGCTTTTCACATAACATACCCCAGGCCAAACTGTCTTTATTAAAGCTCCTCTCCGCAAATCAGCATCCATTAAATGTTACAGTGGGAGGATCCTGACATGATACAGTGACTGCACTATGCTCTACTGGTCCCCAAGCTAAATTTCTGATTACACTGAAAAGGATTAAAAGCCCCATGTCTATTCAACAGAAATGATAAGATGATGACAAGCTGGGGGTCTACTGCCATTTGTCACAGACATCTGAACAGGGTGTTTATATCTATGACTATCTATGTAGGGGGCATGACTGGGTATATAAGACTAAAAAAAAAAAAAAAGTTTGTATAACTGTGTGCATTATGTGTGAGTGTGTTTCCTGCCGTTCTGGCCCCAGCTGTACCCAGATGGCCTGGGAGCAGAGTGTGCTAAGCTAACAGAGACAAGAAGGAGATATTCACCCAGAGTGTGTGAGCTGGAAGAACACTGTGGTCTGACACCCCTCAAACAACCACGCTGCCTGATTTATCTTACAAACCAGAAGTCTAAATGCTCATAATAGCACATTTCACTCCGAGGAATTGCAGCTTGACAGAAGAGCCCTATTTCACAGAACTGGGGTTAACATCCTGTACATTACATATCATGAAGAAGGCTCCGACTGTTCCAATTCCTGAAAAATCTAATGGCATATGTTACCACATGACTGTATATCTACAGGCAAAAAGCAAATGACTGTAGCAGTTGTTTGTATCCTAACATTTAAGGCATTTAATTAACAACTTTTTCCTCACAGTTTTAGTCATGGTAAGGCCAACACTTAAACATATTTTTGGAATCTTGCAGCTACCTGCCTTCAGTACCACGTATCCTTTCAGTCCACTCATAGACATTTGCTGTTATTCGACTCTACTTCTCCAACCTTTTACCTAGCCACATTCACCCCTCTTAAATCTTCTCCTTTGAATTCTTTTCCGTCTTAAATATCATCATCCACCTTCACTTCATCCCTTCCTCTCCCTCCCGCCCTGATCCTGCTCCGTTCTCTGTGTCTTTAGGTTGGTCAGTTCAGCGAGGCCGAGTTACATTCCTGAGATGCCTGCTACATATGGTCCACATTCCAGCCGGTCTGCCGAGAGGCCCACTGCTCCTCACCGCTGGCCCAGCAGAGACCAGCCCAAAGCCGAATGCACTACAGCACCGCTTCTGCCCAAAATAATCTTAACGCAGTTTTAGATTTTGACTCAGCCTGTGTCTGTATGACAGTATTTAACCTATGACTTTAGGACCTGCAGTAATGTCTTTTCTCCCTATGCCTCTTCTCTTAGCCTGCTCTCCAAACAGACAACCTAATATACATAAGAGTGAAAAATTTAACCTGGCCGCCACTTATTCAAGGACATCCCAACATGCACACACGCATTAGGGGTAATCATCCCAAGAAATCATTTCAGCACTAATTATGTCCTGTCTGGCAACTGTAGGTACAAAAAAAAAAAAAAAAAATAGCTGGCTGCTATTTGCACAGGATTATCTCTGAAGCCAAACAAACTGTCCAGGATAATTTTACTAAATACCTATTCCTTCTTTTAACACTTGTATTTAGAACTGGTATATAAAACAATTCAATTCTTGTCAGTTTGGCATTTCTTGTACAGAAAATAACCGCAAGAAGGAACTTTTCCAGTCAGGCCACAGCTCTAAAAAGACAAGCACACATAGTGCAACATGTGTTATACATATGAGTATGGGGCTGGTTAACCGCACAGCCCTGTGACTGCTCGCTCTCTCCATATGCAGAATTTAAATAAAGTCCGGGACACAGTTGAGCTGTTAGTGCGGCATCACCAACTACTATCTCAGAAATCACCATTCTGCACACACACTCCCATCTTTACCCTGTTCATGTCTGCACATGCAAGTATACATCGATCTTTCAATCAAATGACGCATACACGCCTACTCCAGCATGACAACACCTGCCGAAAAGCCCCAGTAGTCTTAACCATGTGCAGACACACCCTACATAAAATGTCTATTCTTGTTAATTATTTGTAAGTGAAAAAGGATATTAGAGACTATGTTTTGATGATTAACAAACAATGCAGAGTTCATTGTGGGGTATGTTAATAATTTGTCGAAGCTGGTCAAAGTTATCAGCTCACAGCTTCTTGGGGGCTGTCTGGGTGTGGCCATAAAATGTGCAACCTCACTGCAGCTACCGCATTTCCACCGCAGATCCTCCCCGCTTTGATTGGCCATCAATATCAGTCAATATACAGCCCTGCTCAGTTACACAAAGTCACTCAAAGGCCTGATCATTCACAAGCTTAAATTGGCACAAGACGAGTAACTCAACAAATGACCCCATTTTTTCATTTACATATATTCTTAATCAATGTCAGCAAAACTGATGGGGCAAAACGTTTCCAGATCTTTCTGTGGGATTTTTGGAAAGTTAAGGGCCTGCTCATCATACTAAATCCTGACCAATTTGCCGACTTGCAAGCATACACATATTTGCATAAAAATGAGGCAAATTCTAAACCACACACACAAATGTATTCACACGCACACAGAAATCATGACTTTCAGGATGACTTCACATCTGACTATTTCACAAAGCACAGGGGCAGCAAATTACCAGCACAAACACTAGATTCCAATCTTGCTTTCATGCCGTTTCTGTGTGTCTCTGTCTGGGGAGTGGCACAATGGACGGTCTGCTGGATGGCTGTATTAATCACATCTAGGTGTGTAGAGATAACCACTGTGCCAGTTTGCCATTAAGGCACATAGGTCAGTACGATGTGGTTAAATAAGGCCACAAAAAGCAAATATTAAAGTAAAATCACTAAGCACAGAATGAGCAGAAGACAGCCCATAAAGAAGTAACTTATTAACATTACGAGGGACTCAATGTAACATAACAGTTATAACAGTCGATGGCAACAGCAGTGGCTCTGAGAATGCCACGTTAGATGAGGATTTTAATGCAATAATTCATAAATCAATGGCAATTATTAAGGACTTTGAAGAATAGATAGAAGCCACTGAGTTTGCAGATTAAACTGCATTTTAGTCAGAAAACATACTGATACTCAACTCTAACATGCATATATTTTACATAATCACAAGTCAATTTGATTTCAACATAACCAGTCACAGGATATTTCATAATTTTTTGCATTCCACCCCACTGAACCTCAATGTGGCATAACTTTAGTCAATGAGGGACAGGAAATGCATTATTACATTTATACTGTATGTCCCAGCATAGCACTTCCTGAATGGAGTGTGGATGGGACTTGTGCTCGGACTCCTACATAATTACACAGAAGCTAATTCTCCTTAAAACAGCTCAAGGTCTAAGCATTCAAATGGTGGCATCCTGATGATTTGGATGTGTCTAGTGGCCTAGAGTCTGACTAGTACACAGTATTATGTAGAAATTCACTGTTCATATAGCCAGAGGGGGAACAATTACAGCAGACTGGGCACTTTTCAGGAAAGGGTGGGCAAAATGGGGGCATCAGTAGTGAGCAAAGCAACTAACAAGCATTTCCAGGGATCTCCAGCCAGGAGGAATGATGAGGAGAAAAACATCATATTGTTACTTTTGCAAAGCATGCCATCAGAATGTAAGCAGTATGGCTGTGTCTAATGAAGCCCACAGATCTGGGGTGGAGGGACGATTTATTGTCCGGCAAAAATGGCCTTGATTCGCACAAGGTCAAGTTATGAATCAGGGGGTTTTATGATCAGAGATGACAACGTCTGAGCTCCCGCATGTCTGACACAAACACCTAATGGCTGAGAAAAAAAAAAAAAAAAAAAAACAACACCCTGGAGGAAATAAAATATAACATACAGGGAAATAAATAGAAAGCAAAGGCAAGGAGCTGCAGCCACAACCAAAGACGACATCGCAGAATAGCAGTGAAAGTGAGCCAATATAATAAAGTGTCTGTCTTAAATTTGACATCTTTAAAGTGAGATTACATAAGTGAAGGTTAGAGGGCCCTGAACACTGCCTGTAAGATTACATAACCCCTGCCACTACAATTCATAGAAAATGGGGGCAGAGTACAGAGAAAATTTCAACAGGTTGCTGGACATGGTAACAGAGTGTGAGGAAAAAAGGAAAACACAAATATACACTGTCACAAAAATGGCAAAAATGATGTTTGACGTAAAAACACAAGACATCACTGAGTAACTTCTCGTGCGGATAACTTCTTGATTGCACTGAATCTTCTAGTACATAAGATCTTGTTCTATACTTGAAACAGGTTTAGGCATTCCACAGGTTGACTCAGATACAACCCAGTCTTACCTCTTGACAACTGGATCCTGGAAGTAGGTCCTGATGCGTGATCCAAACTGGTTAAAAGACAAGACGATGGTTATACAGCAGATGGATCTACTGTGGACACCTGGAGATACTGAGGGGAAAGAACAGCATAAGACAGGCTTGAAAGGGGAAATGAATGACGCGGAGGGAGGGAGAGGAGAAGAGAAGGAGGAGGCAAGGGAAGGGAAGGGGTGGGGGGCAACTCCACATCCATGTTGCGCTACAAAGGGTGGGGCCTTAAGGAATTCACTCGATCTGCTTTCCTCTCGACTTAAAGCTTATCTTAATTAGACTATACAAGGTCAGTCTGCCTGTGCACTCAATTATCACTGAATTATTGTGACATAAACCCATCGTAACACTGTGGAATGACTCCTCCATATTTCACTTCTTTGGACAAGTCGATTAGACTACTGTTATACAGACCAACTCCACTGGATCCAGATCCATTCAGCGCACAGACGATAAAGCCGCACCCGCCCCACAGTCCATTTCTGGACATAATATTCTCGCACTGGATCCGAGACAAGTGTAAATATTAGGCTTAACACTCGGCTACAAATAAAGATTTCATAGGCCTGTGCTGACCGACACAACAGCGTACAGTGACAAGTCTTCCTCTTTTCTAATGGAGTCTAAAAATGTCCTAAAACCCCTGCAAGATAACATCGAAGCACACCCTCTCCCGTCGCCCTTAAATATCGCTACCACTAAAAAAAAAAAAAAAAAAAAAAAAAAAAAAGTTTGCACAACATTATTTTACAGTCGCACTTACTTTGGTTCAGGTATAAATCCACTGGTTCCACCGGAGCACTTGACAGTACGCTTGCACAGAGGCATATATGCGCGATTTTGCGCGCATGGGTGAGATTTGAGGATTATTAGGTTGTGTTCGGAGTGTTTCCCCCACGCCCAGTTTGCCTGTGGCATTCAGTAGGGCTGGCTACTGTAAAGTTGCCACGTCCGTTATATTTCACAGACTTATGAAACCAAAACGACCACTAAAAAAAAAACAACCAACACTCGACTTACTTCTTCACTGGGTAATGATTTATTTAACCTAGGTCACTGCTTGGGATTCAAGCCAAAAGGTGCGCACATCAAGATGGCAATACATTTGTTATGTAATATGTTCCTTAATGAAAATGACAGAACATATTGTGAAAAGCTGCCTCTACATATAAGAGAAACGACCCTGGCCTGTCCACTTTCGACTAAATACTCGATTCTGAACCAATCTCCAGTGCAGAAGCCTTACAGAAACCCTCAGCCACACCTTAACTCTCAATCAATTTTTTTTCTGACACGTCCAGAGGTTTCGACGAGACACGAAGACCACAAGTTCACCCTGATAGAACCGCCGCTTGTGTGTGTCCTGAACTCCGCTGTTAACGTTTACGCACCTAAAATACAAATAAAAAACGATCCGATGTGAGTTTCCGGTTGGCCGGTCCCACCCCGTGCTGCTCGCTGCTCCTCGGGGCTCCCTCCCCGGTCTCTCTCTCCAGTCCAACTCCTCTCTTCAAACCGGCTTCTCACTCCGATCAGCTGGCAGGGCTGTGACGTCAACACTCACAACTGACCAATCAGAGCCGAACCGGAAAAAATCACTGCTGACGCCCACCACGTACGCGCGATGACAACCAGGCTCTCCAGCCAATCAAAATGCGATATTCTATGAGAACTAAGGCGGGCTTTAGATGTATTGACCAATGGAGTTACATCCGCCCATGGAAGGCGTTTTCCCCCTGACCTATTAGGTGTTGGAAGTAGTATGTGTGAAGTGCTGGGAACTTTTCCACACCTCTAGGCCACAGATGAAATTGAAATTTAATATTTAAAAAAAAAAAAAAAAACCTTTAAAATGTGTTATTGTCAGTCAGTTAATATATTTCATATGTTATATTTTTGTGTAGGGGTCAGATTTACAGTTAACACCTTCTATTAGACATTTACCAATCTGACCAAAGAATACCTGCTCTAGTTTTAGTTATTTTAGAAATCCACAGCTGTCTGGAAGGCAAGTTCATATAAAGGGCCTTTGTGTGATCAGGTGCAGGACAGTATATAACATGTAAACCCTTATGTAATGAGAGGCCCCTCATTTATGTCAATATGACTCTTTAAACAGTTCTGGCTCTGGTGTGATCAAGCTTTTGTTGCACTTTCTTATCACTGGAAGCTTTCCTACACACATACAGATGTCATTGCAGTACTTGAAGATCTTAAGGAGACTCTGAGAAGCCACGATAAATAAACAAATGTTATTATTGCTATTGTTTCAACTTTTGTAATGCAGTGCCACATTACAAACTATTCTGCAGGTGCATTTGTGAAAAATATTGCTTTCAGATTTATGTTGGCATGATGACATGGTTGTTAGTTCCTTAATAGTACAATGCATTATGTTGGTCATTTTCTTTTAAACTTCCACTGCATGTTGGAAGTGAAAAACACACCAGTTGTACTTTCATTATAAAATATACTATATGTTTTTCATCCACAATCCCCAAAAAGTTTCTATCTTCATCTCAAAATGAATATCACTTGAGCCCAAACAGCAAAAACTATAGCAATTTAAATTGTTTTTCATTCCTCAGTTATGCATCTTTTTTAAGCAAACAAAGCATTCCTGTGGTTTAGAGTGGAGTAGGAATCGAGTTCTACTACCAAATAAGTGATTGCACTTCTCATGGACGGAAACCTCAATTGGAGGCTTGCTTGTTGAAGTCACTACAATTCCACATTTGGAAAAGAGAATGGAGTGTGCTCCATTTTCCATTCCCACTGGAGATAAAAATGAAGCATTTGTGTGCCAGCTGTGAAAGTAACTCTTTCTGTAAGACTCAAGGTGAACTGAAATTGCATGTGATGCAATTACATGATAGAATCTTTGTTGAGAAGATTATCCATTCCACTGTCCAGATACAGCCATTTTAGTGAAGCATTTTGAGTATAGAACATGACATGAAGACATGAACAGCAGGTTTATCCTTAAAAATACAGTGGAGTCTTTGATACTGACATGCGCTGTCCAATGTTGCATAATTTAAGATACCTGTAGACTTCTCAAGCCTCTGCAGTGCACGCATGAGAGGAAGCAAGTATTTTTGCATTACTTTTTAATGTAGTGGATTTTCTGGTGCATGTCATGCATGGATATTTGCATAGTAGGGAGGATTTTGAGAGTTTTTTTGGTTTTTTTCATCACTGGGTTTCTGCAGATGCAATATGTATACATGGATACTATTAAGGTTTATGAACATTCCAACATCCATGATGTATAAGTATTAATTTCATCCCACTGCCAGAGCCAAGTATTGTTGCAGAACCATATCAACCCATCTGGGGCTGTAGCACGAAACAGCAACCTTACCCAGATCAAAGGTAAGAACCTGTCAAGCCTTTTGTTGTAACATATTTTAAACAGGCACAAACACAATGCAGCCACAGCATAGTGACACAGCTTTTATTCCTTGACTCAATTTATGTTGATGCATTCACAAAGGTGGGCAAGAATGTGCCACAGGCACACATCATTCGGGAAACCAATCCTGTCAGTCCATCTTATATGGCACTAACACATCCTGATGTTTCCTTTATTTACCTTTTTCTCTGTCTGTGTATGTCAAGGGCATCAGGACAAGGGGATAACTCTGTCCATATCTGAGTGATGGTGCTTTTCCACATACCCTCAGTTCCCACACTGACTACATAGTAAATACAATTTAGAATATTTTACTCTTCATGCAGAGTCAGAAATCCAACTCATGGATACTTTTATGTCTCTGAGAGTAATGTGAATATTTGATATGGAAAAGGTTAGCTCAGCACAGCTTTGTTGTGTTCATTGAAAACACCCACTTCAAACACTGACATTTGTCAGATTTTATTCAAATAAATCCTGTATTTTTTCAATCCAGGCTAGTGTAAGTGTGAATATTTGGGGATGTACTGAAGTCCATGCAAAAAGTAGGTTTCACTTTATGTTATGGCTTCATAATTACATGGTAACAGTGGCGGTAATCATTTAGTACTAAATCACAATTTAATAATATAGCTATTTACCAAAATAATAACCAAGTCATAACTAGAGGAATAATCTATGACAACTCTTGGATGTAATGATGGTAATTACCATTATATAGTGCTGGCATTCATCTTCCTTTATATGCCATATAGGCTCTTTTGCTGCAAGGTTATATTGTATAAATTAACGGTTTGGAAACACTCGTTTCTAAAGATGAATCAGGGATATAAAATGCAAAACTACCCACTGTTTTAAATTTTACTGTAAAATGAGACTAAACCAAACTACAATTCAAGAGGGAAGAACCAAGCAGGACTTTGAATCCACACAAGAGGACCAGTTAGGTTCTGCTTCTTTGGGTGTTTGCAGATCTTGTGTTGAAACAAATTCAGAGACATCTGAATTTATGTGGAGAACTCTAATTCCAGATGTGAGCACCCTGGATGCATTAAGGATAGGTTCAAATCCAGTCACTCAAGAGACTTGACGATGTTATAGGATGCATGAGGTTCGCTTTCTCTTTGCCTTCTGAGAAGGAATGCATCCTGGGGCAGATTGAAATCCTTCTCAGGTGAAATCTTCTGGATCTGTGAAACTCAATGAGGCAGTTGATACAATACATCTTCTGATGCGAAGCCAAGGCACATCATCAGTAATGTATCCTGAGGTCATCGGGTGTTTTGGGTCTCTTGAACATCAGACACCCTCACTCAGGCGACCCTACCGAAGTTGATCAGGCCTCAGCATGTGCCATATTCAAGTGATTTAAAGACATCCAAAAAGATCACAAACATCATAAAAATGTTTCATATGTATAATGCTGCCTGAGCATCCAGCAAATATACTTTTAGTGTCAGTAACTTTTACTCTTAGTAAATACACAATTAGCATTTGCACATATCACATTAGGAGGAATGAGGGGAGTGAACTCCAGATCTGGTGACTGCAATTCAGACATTTACATCTCAGGACCGATGTAAAATCAAGGTCTGAACAGAACCTTTGTCATGCCACCACATTGTTCATTAATGTTTAAGTAGGTAAATTTGAGGACAGAACCACTCATAATTGTATAATTATAATTCATACAATAGAAGCTATAAAATTAAATGCTACTTTTAGTCAGTGTTGGATGACTACATGGTTGAGTGTTCATGTTAGGTTTGCTTTTTAAATCATCACTTGAAAAACAGGGGGCTGATGTTTAAAATCATTGAAGCATGTTAATTCATAATTTTAGCTGCAAAATGAGTCAGAATTTCACTTTAACTATACAGCTTTGCAGTACAGAGCCTTCCAAATGGTAATTAGAGGCCTTTGATTCTGCATCAAATCTGCAATGCATTTATGGGAGTCAATTCAAATGTTGCCACGTACAGTACAGTTAGTGCTTCCCATATCTCAGTGTGACTAAAAGAGTACTGCAGAAATGGGTGATCATCCAGCAAATTTTTTTCCTCTCATCCTTTTCACCCTAAAAACACAATTTTCAATAATAAGCAGGATATGCATGTAAATAAGATCAGTATCCACGAGAATATAACCAGTTTCTGTTTAAAAATATACAGTGAATGAATCAGAGATGAGAAAAGGCTTGAATAAGATTCTTTACGCTCTGCCTCTGGTGTGATGTGTTTAACTGTACTTCCTGTATTTGTTGTAACCACACTGCGCTGATTCAAGAACAATGCAGGGATTTACAACTTGTTAGCTTAAGCTGCACATTTTCAATTCATGTTTCACACACTTTAACACATGCTTCACTTTTCTGTCTCTTTGCCAAGTTCTCTCCCCATCCTTTCTACCCCTCTCTCATTTGTGATCTTGTTCTCAGAGTACATAAATCCCTTTCTTAAATAGATTTGGAGAAGCAATGGGCACCTCCACTGGGCAGGGAGTAGTCTGGAAACAATTCAAGACAGGTAATGGCTCTCTAAAGCTGAACAGAGCACACTGCATAGTCACACACAAAAACAGGTGGGGGGACCTGGTGATTCGGGTGAGTGAGACCGACTCTCACAAATGAAATTGAGTGCCTGAAGCCATGAGTCATAGAGTTCAACACTGAAAGACTGCAGAGAATATTACCAAAACCCCCCAGGATCAAGGTATTATAGTCCACGAAAGTGCACCTTAGTTTTAAAGAGGTTTCAGCACAGAACCAAGGTAGCATGACTTTCCATCAGCTTTTAGATGAGAGAAATAAACTGAGAAGCAGCATGTAGCAGTGATATGAAAAAGTATAACACCACTTAGTTAAGTTCTTATATTAAATTAGCTGAAAAATGACAACTCACACTAATGTTAAACTATTGAGTAGTGGAGTCAGACAGTTTTTAAAGGGGGGGGGCCAAGGTGAGAACATTAGGTTAGCAGAAACACTCATGTCTCTTTTCTCTTCCACAGCAAATCACTGGAGACCAAATAGCAATTAGTCTTCTTTTTGATCACTCACTCATATTATTTCCCTCTGTGGGCAACACACATTATCACCATCATGGTGAAATACTTTATGACTCATATACCATGACCATTTTTATGTAGTCCTCAACTGACAAAACAAAAACAGTCTGGAATTGGTTAATTTAATATTAATGTCAAATTTATACCTTTTTAATTTAGTTATCTGAAAAATAGTAGTTACTAGTGGCAATTCCACTAATATGAATAGGTGTGTATCCCTCTAATGACTTCACTATTTATTGTGTTTAGGGGCCAGATTTTCGTCTGTGGTGGCCATTGCGATCTCTTGGTTCCACCAGTTTTTACCCTTGGCCCTCGCCACAGGGTATTGTCATCAGTTTGTTGTCTGTCCGTCCGTCCGTATGTGCAAAAATGTTGGCATAAACTGAGGGCCGAGGGTTTTCAAGTGCGGATACGTTATGTTTAGTATTTACACTGCCTACAAAAAAAAAAAAAAAAAAGTCACACACGCAATATTTGTCTAATATCTCATATTGATAACCCTAACCCAGCAAATCCCCAAGATTCTCAATGGGGTTCAGGTCTGGACTCTGGTGGCCAATCCATGTGGGAAAATTATGTCTCATACTCCTGAACTACTCTTTCACACTTTGAGACTGATGAATCCTGGCATTGTCATCTTGGAATATGTCTGTGCCATCAGGAAAGAAAAAAAAATGCATCAGTATTCAAATGTGGTCATTCAGTATATTCAGGAGAGTTCGCTGACTTAGTTTTCAGGTACAGATTATTTCTGATTCTAGACCTGACCGACTGAATCAACCCCAGATCATAACCAGATCATAACACTGTCCCAACAGGCGTGCACTGTAGGTACAAGGCATGATGGGTAATCACTGCACTACACTATTTACTTACTTAAATTTAGGTGGTGTTTTTTTTTTTTTTTTTCAACCAGGCATTGTATAAAACATCAACACGTTATCAATTTTTATGTAGCTTATATAAATGTATTTTTACAGCAACTTGATCACATTGACTTCAGCTGATGTCCAGTGATGTCCTTTTCCATGCTAGATATGTCACATTCTTTCCATCTATTCCTCTGTCACTCTCTTAAATACCCCCTCAGTGTCTGATTTGGTCAACCACAAATGTTTTCCTCTCCTCTTCACCACACCACTATCCATTCTCTGTCTTTGTAGTTTTTCTCCTTCTGGTATCTTCCCATACCCTGATAATTTAAGTCCTATGGGCTGCCTGGGTTTGGTTCTTCCAGACTGTCAGTTAGACGTCAGTCACAGGGGATTTAGGGGAGCACCTCTGTCACTTTAAGAAATGCCTCTGGCAAAAAAGAAACTGATTAGTAGTGCTGGCAGCCAACCGTGTGGAGTGCTGTGTGGAGACTGAAGCCAATGAGAAGCCCTGCTGGGTGGAGGTTACAAAAGCAGCCTGAACCCAATGACTCAGCAAAGTTGGGTGCGTGTGAGATGACACTTTGCAGCGTTTTAAAGGGCCAGTGTGTTGGATTGCAGCCCTCTGAAGGAAGCTGAAAAATGCACTTTAAAAATCAGGCCAAGTGTTCACTCCCTCCCTCTTGTGCAAATCATGAAAGCATGAGGCCCATGTTGTTCTGCAGCATTGTCAGTAAAGCCTGTGCAGAGTCCAATTGTAGGGCTACACGTTTCTTGTTACATCCAATGATCACTGTCTAAGAACATAATGTTTGTTGTCAAGTTACACTATATTACCCTTGGTGACGTGTAACACTACTGAACACTTCTGCTTTAAATGTTTTTTATTCTGCAGGAACAGCATGTTATTTATAAAGGGAGCATTTATTTACACAGAGATTCTCTCTTTAGTCAACTTCGATCCTCTTGCTGTAATGATAAATGGACTGTATGTCATGAACGTTGTTAATTTAGTTTTGACCTGGTTTATATTTTCAGCCTCTCTCTGGAGATGATCACTCTAAAGATGGTCTTCATTTCTCACAATAAAAATCTATTTCATCTTCCCATTTCCATTCAACTGCAGACCTTTCTATACAGCTGTTAGTGACCTTGTTATTTCAACACTTTCTCAGCTGAATGACCTATATTGTGAACTTGTCAGGTATGGTTGCTTCTTCCCCTTTACACTGTCAGCTGAAAGAAAAGTCAGGTGTTTGAGCCGTGTTGGAAACTTCCATTAGGCTTCGACAGAAATGTCCTCATGGGTATTGTTCCGGTTAGGCCTGCAACAGTCAGCATGGCACAGTACACCTCTGTGATAAGACAGGGCTATATATACTGTAGCTAGTAATTCAGCAACTGCAGCCATCGCCAACATCTCAACTACCACTTCACTGCAAGAGGAGAAGGGGCCTCTTAAAGGCACAGGTCATGAAACGATGCAGTTTAATTTATTAAATGGTTAACATACAGGTTGGAGCAATATGACCTTTAATACCACAATAAACAACCCTCATTGAGGTTACATGAGAAAAAGGATGGAATTATAATAACAGCTAAAATAGGTTTACTTTGCTCATTATATGGTAGATTATATCAAACTGTAGGTTTTATTTTATTATGTAATCATTATTATGGAAGCAAAGCAAGGCAAGGCAACATTTCCATAT
>JAPQRP010000006.1:21436107-21451573 GCA_037367295.1 Apogon hyalosoma | reverse complement strand
CATGATTCACCCATGAGTGTATTTGGTGGAGATATACTGCATGTTAACTCTGGAAAGTTCATTTAGTCTGAACTGGAATTTTGATCTGGAACACAGCAATATATAAATCTTGTTGAAAATCTTTGCATGTGGACTAAAACTGAGGATGACAGTGTTCCAGCTTGAGCTCTGAATATTACCTTAGAATAAATTATCCATTGCGACGTCTGGAAGCACAAGGAGAGAATGCGTCTTCTTTATAAATTTGCAGTGTCACTCTGATTTGTTGCAGCACAAGGATTCATTTTTCTTTGACTGAAATGCAGCTCAAACTGTGGCTGCACCGATAGCAAAGCCAAATAAATATGCAGATTAAAAAGGAGATTAAAATGACATATTACTCTTTTTACAAAAATCCTGATGGAACGCAGGAATATTCAATGCACATCATCACTGCATTAAATATTTAACAGAAAAAGACTGCAGCAGTATCTATTCAGGGATTCCTATATGAAAAGCGCAATCACCAGATCAGATACATGACTGGGTAATGTCCGGGAAGCTTTAGTGAAAGCTGATTCATTTATTTATACATTTATTCAGTTTTTACTTCAAGAGCATATAGGAGAAATAAGGTTTCTGAAGAACATAAATCACTTGAGCTCAGTGTAATTCCAAAGATGTAGAGGTGTGTGATGAGATATTTCACACTCTGAACCGCACAGGAGAGCCGGAGCAGAGCGATGAACGTTGAGCCAAGATTAAATTAGATGAACTCACAGTGAAATGATTTTGTCCTGGTTATGCCTCCCTGCACACGTATTAATACAACTACAAAGAGTATCATCAGACAGCGTGTGGAATCAGCCGCAATAACAGGCACACGCACAGTGATGGGGAACAACTGCTCAACGTTACACTCTAAACTATCAGGAGGGAGGCAAATGGGAGCTTTTGTTAACAGTTTCAATAGCGTAACCTGGTCAGACAGACAACTGTTACAGCATTTGTCACAGAAACCCCAAAACCTACTTTTATTGTAGAACTGGGACAACTCATGGAGGTTATTTTGGACAATTTGATAAAATAGTGTCAACAAACTACCTATGTTTTGTCACAGTTAATGCAAACCTTGCAATAAGGGCTGCACGATTTTGGCCAAAAATAAAACCCAGACTTTTTTCCTCTAAAAAACATGATTTTCAGTTTGGACTGGTGGTGGTGTTTTAGCCGGCATGTCGCTTTCGTGTTCAACCCGCATTGCAACGCATTGCTCCCACTCTGGCATGTGATGATGTTTGAGGTGCCATGTCTGACTGATACCGCCTACAGGCAGAATTTGCAGCAAGGAATGATTTGGTCTTCATTGGAAACTTTGAAGCCGTACCAATTCCACACAGCCGACTTTGCTATTTTTAGCCTCGAACTTCTCACTCTTCTTGGCAAAGGGCATTTTTGTACTGGTGTATGGAGACTCAAGACTGTGGAGACTGCTCTCACAGTTAGGAGGAGGAGCCTACTGTAGCCTGGAGGAGGAGCCTATGGTAGCCTGGAGGCATGTGCCCTGGACACACGAAAGAGATGAAATTCGATTTGACGATTACCCTTTTTTAACATCGTCCTAAAGTAATCTAGTTTCAATTTAAAATCAATTAATCCTGCAGCCCTACTTTGCAACATCTTAAGCTTCTATAGTGTTATTTTACATTTATTTACCTTTTTTTTTTAGATCTGGGAGTTCATTTGAGCTCTTTATTTCTTTTAACTCTATTTCTGGACATTTAGTGCCTTTATTTGGTACAGCGAGTGGAATGAGGCTGGAAATGTGGAGAAAGCCCCCTGGGAATCAAACCAGCTCACTGCTCAGAGCATCTGTATCCTCAACAGTCAGGTCACCCGAGTTGTCATTTCACTAAAACCGTTATTAAAAAACATGTGTTAACTGTGTGCATGGAGTGTTGTTGCTATTTGAAACATCAGCTTTGCTTCACAAACAATAAAAATGGATGATTAGCTGCTCCAGTGGTTTTCTATCAGGGTTGAAAAACTGTCGGGTCAGTGACAAATTCCTTCAGCAGTGAGTCCAGACACTGGAACACATGCCAGGGGAACACACACTTTCACAGAACTACACAATTACAACACAACACAGACATTTACATTAGTCCTCCCTCTTTTAAAGACTAAAACAGGGAGTTCAACATGACTGTCTGAAAAGGCCATTTATTATGGGGATGTATTTCCATGTAACCACCTCTTGTGTTAAAAGTAGCTCCATTGGGACATTATGCATCAAATCAAGTTAAATTAAGGATAATATTTGATTAGAAGCCTTTTAGAGGAAGCAGTGCATCACACTACTGAGCTTTGCCCTCTATTCAGGTCGACAGTTTGGCTAAATGCTCTTCGACAGGTCTGCAACAGAACAACAAATGTGGTGTTCTGAGTCAAACAGAGGCAGCGCTTTATCTCAGAAATAAGAGATGTAACACATGTAGCTTTTGTGATTATGGGGTGGAATAATTTGATACCACTGTCTTCTATTGTGCAGGTCAACCCCCCTTTTATATCCAGATCTCTTATAATATTTCCTCACGGTGCTTCAAACTCATTCTAAAACTCTACAGTACGTGCAGTTGCTTGTTTGATGTATGAATATCTGCCATCTGGTCGACAAACTGCCAAGTACAGTCCAAAGAAAATCTGCTTTCGTTTCCTCAACCATACTGCAGGGATAGAGATAAGTACAGTTTTAAGTTTCTGTGTTAGAATGTAACAGTCACCGTTGAAATGATGAATGGTTTTTAAGACGGTATGTGTTCTGCATCACAGACACATTGCCCGCAGCAATGCATTACTGAACATCAACTGTTTTAACTGTTCTTTAAAGATCGCATTCAACATCTAGAAATCTGACAGAAATACCAAATTTTGCTCCAGATTGCAAATTGCAAGTAAAGTAATGCAAAAGGGTGCAATTAAAGCTAGTTTGTTCTAAAATTCTCTTACAGGACTAGTAAACAGTTCACTTTTATTATTTTCATATTGTCTATTAAACACAGGTGTAAACACAAAAAGGCCAAAGCTGAAATTTAAGGCTTCATTGCTATTTCATCTTCTAAATCCAATTAATAAAGTCAACCAATTTAAATATATAAAAAAATACATATAGTTTCCAAAAATATGTTTGTCCATAATGTGTTGACATTTTCAAAGTAATCGTGTAGCTTACAACTGCAACATTGGACCGGACAGAAAATGCAAATCTGATTCACTTTCTTCATTTCCTACTTCATTACATTTGTTCCCAATACAAACACGATAAAACACATACTGTACAATTACACCTCCAGATGGTGAGTCTTTCCACTCGCTTTTACTACATCAGTATTAAAATATTAGCCTATCCTGCAAGACCTCCAATAAATCCCAAAGTGCTGTCACAACAATCAGACGAAAGAAGAAATGGAAAACATTTAGTCACATTTTTGGGAAAACTACACAGTCACCAAATCCCACTGCACCAAGTTACTTCTACAACTTATTAAAAATACCTGAGTGATTGCCGAAAGCACTCTGAGAACTAAGTCACAAAACATCTGTATATCAGCCCATGAATTGACTTGTTCTGTCAAGAAAGTGTGACAGGTGTTAATCATGTGTAAAGGTGGCAGCAACAGCTGGATGTCTGCTTCAAGGAACATTTATGGCTTTTCAAGGCGTCCCACTGCACAGTGATTACAGGCTGCCGAACACAGGACTTGTGTTTTTGCACCTCCATATATTAAACTGACCTTAATGCTGGCCAAAAAAAAAAAAGGGGGGCTGAAAATTGAGTTTTTATGCAGTGGAAACAGTGTTTTTCATAGAAGAAAGCTCCACTGTAGATGGTTTGCTGGTTTAATGAACATAAACATGAACATAGTGAGAAACAGTAAACAAAAACATATAGAGTAAAGCAACTCTATTTAATAATTAACCCATAAAGACCCAGTGTTACTTTTGTGGCCATTCACAATTGAATTTTTATCTGTATTGAACCTTTCTTTTAAGTGTTTTATCACCATTTATTGTAATATTATCCTCTGTATTTTGTTTTTTTCCCAGTAAAAACCTGCTTTTTCTTACATTTAATTCACTGATCATGAAAATGTTGATTAAAGCTCAGATTAAAATTGAGGGCTATTATATCAGAAACAGACAAAACTGACCTTTTCTGTAAACTATTTAATGAGCTGAACATAAAACAAGTGTCTCCATCCACTGTCATTTGTCAAACTCCATGGGTTTTACGGGTGAATCAATGCTGTAGAAGATGATGGTGTTTCCACATCACTTAGGAGCCTCTGAACGTCCAAGTGTGTCATATCTGATGACCATGAAAAGATAACAAACTGCATTTTAAACCAATTATTTACATGTATTGATAAGATTAATGGTTCTGGAGTTATTAAACATTTTACATGACTAGATAGTTTTGGTCGCCAGTGGATGTTTGGGTCTTTATGGGTTAATACAGATATAGCTGTGATGAGAGGTTCAACAGACACTGAGTCAATATATTTTGGATTTATTGCTACTGAATTTAAACGAACCAATATTAGTAAAACACTTTTACAAAAATAACATTATTGATATGAGTCCCACCAGACTGCATACAACACAAATGAAACTGACTAACTGGGCCTGAAATATGAATGATTTAAAAGGATATGGCTCATTCATATATTCATGAGATCCTGAAAAGTGCTGTGTACCACAAGCCCACACACACCAAAAGGATCTTCAGCACATTCCTCCTCTGTTTCACTGATATAGACCCACGTGTATATGTATTCCCACGCAAACACAGGCTCTTTTTATCTCCGTCTTTCTCATTTGCACACAGGCAGAGGCGTTCCCACTGTGCATCTCAGCAGTGACAGAAGCTATCTTAATTGGTGTTTATCCCTTGCGGTGCCTGAGCCGGCAACCCTCCCATGTGTAACTGGCTGACAGCATCAAACATACTCTTATGCTTCTTCTAATGGCTCACAAAAAAAAATCAAGATACAGATCTGACTTGGGTGATATTTTTAATCCCTCCTCTGTCTGAGTTTCCTCCCTGTTTTTCCACTCGTTCTTGTGTTCATTATTGTTTCCACCTTTTCTTCTGTCATCCTCTGACCATCAGATGACGTGTGCGGTAGACTAACACTCAACACATTTGGTTTCATGAGAGTACCCCTTCTTTTTTTACACAGCCTGTGACAGATTAGCACACAGAGCTAAGAGGGTAAAATTAAATACTTCTGCACACTGCCAGGTGTCCAGAGTGGTAGGAGAGTCAGTGGGCATTCATGTAGCTGTGCAGCTCTTCTCCAGGCTCCTCAAGTCAAGCGATGCTTTGTAATCCCTCAGTCAATTACCTCAGTCAGTGTATTGAAAGGCTGGTTCTGCCTCCACATCTGCTCTTTTTACCACTTGGCTTCTCTCCTTTCACTGAGCTTGCCATTACTTAAGCTCATGTGATTGCCTTTGACCAAATGTCTAATTTCTCTTGGAATTGTCACATGTCTGTTCTCAAATACTGAAAGGCTGGTGTGACAAGATTCCCTTTATTTGTGCTCTTAGCATTGTTTAAACCTACAGTTAAAATGTATTCCCTGAATGATAGGCTTATCTGTTATTATCATGAACTTCACTTTGTTTAAACTACACAAAACTGTTTAGAGTATTGGGTATTTTTGGAGTCTGTCCTGTTCAGTTTGTGTGTCTGGGAGGCTGTCATGAGCAGGTCTGACTTTTCTTTGTTTAATAAATGAAACTGTTAATCCATCATTTGACAAACTGAATGAATGTACAGCTTACCTTTATCACATTTCTGGTGATCTTTCCAAAAGAGTTTGGGACAATGAGAAGAACTGGACTGGTGGAGTGACTGGAAGTTCTGCGTCTTTTCTGGTAGGATGGCACAGCCCAGTCTAAGGCCACCAGTCCATCATCACTCAGCTGCAGGTTATCACGCACGAACTGGACCGGACTGTCGTACGGCCAGCACGTCTGGTACACAGTCTGAAGGAGAGCAGAGGCCCTCCACGTCCACCCGACACAAGGGGAGTAATGACTAAAAGTCCTGCAGTGTTTAAGGAGATAGTTTGCCAGCGCAGACGGTTTGCAAATTAGTGCCACTGCGCGTGGTTTTTCATTTGTCTCGACGCCCTCAGAGGCCGTTTGGAGACCGCCGCTGCTTTCTGATTCGGAGACGCACCTCCCAGCCTGGTCGATGGCTGCCTGAGGTGAAATGCCCAGTCTGTGGAGCAAAGCATCCGACTGACTCTCGGAGCCAAAATAGTTGGAGCGTGGCCAGATTAAGACCACCAGGATCACAATGCACACAGCCACAAGCCATTCCAACATTGGCACCGTCTGATGGAGCAAAATGAGCACAGCACGCGCCCTTTCCACACCTTATTCTGGAACTTAATTATTAAATTCTCACATGGCAGATTCTCCAAGGAAACATGCTATCTGTGATAAATTAATGGCACAGTTTTCACTGAACTTTGGCGGTCGCTCCTCTCCGGTGCCAAAGCGCACGACTCTGTTGTCAGAAAAGTCTCAGTTACGCACCGGTTCTTTCATTCCGGCTCATCTCAAAAGCAGATTTTACGCGTGCATTTCAGTAGACGCCTTTATTTCACGAAGGGATTCCGATCGACTTCCAGGCATTCAGCGTCACTTGCTGCAACAGACGATCCTTTCCAGGACTGCGCTCGGCTTGTGCTTCAATCCAAGAGCGAGCGCAAAATGACTGAGCAAAGCGCAACAATGTTGGAAACGCCTACCGTCGAGTCCAGCCCCCATTGGTGTGAGCAGGTACCCTATGCACGTGCTGTTCGCCTTCCAGCTGAACCATTTAAACACTCACATCCTCTTCTACACTCTTAATGTGATGCATGCAGGCTAATGAGCTTGTTATTCGGAGTCCTCCCCCATCCCTCCATCCCTCCATCGTCTCCTCTTTGTCTTTAATTGTCACCCATTAACACGAGAGACAAAGAGCATCCTGCTGCTGGTTCACATCCCCATGATTAGATTAACCCTAAATTAATTCTTTATGGATGAAGTTGGCAAAAATGTGCACACTCTATTAAAAGGGAAAAGTACAGTGAAGGGCTTTTATATACAGTGCTATCAACACCAAGACAAGTTCAGTTTCTGTTGTGTATATTTAAGAAGTGAAGTTAAAGGAGTGTGTGAAAATGGGGCAGTGTTCCCTGCTTGCATGCAGATACTGATACTGCACTCTGAGAAGCTGTGCAGACAGTTTGTGTCAGGGAGAGGCTGTATAGGACTTGTGTAACGTGAAGCCCTTCTCTGATATCATCTCTGTTGTCTCCACTTCATTCTATCTGTGAAACTCAACCCAGACTAAAAATATCACTTTAGAAGGACAGGCATCGATTACCAAATCAAAGAACATGAAAACACTGTCACTGTGAATGAAATGTGTTGAAGAATGTAGGGCAAAAAGAGATTACCAAACGTGTCTCCTTCTTCTCGGTGACGACAGATTATTGAGCGCCTGGCTGAAAACATTTGTCCCCAGTTTTAATTACATTACTGCAAACTTCACAGTCTGAGGCAAAACACACATTAAACCCTTAGATACCAAGCTGTGGTGAATCATCCAGAACCATGGGATAATTAATTTGACCCCTAATAGATCACAAACACACTTTACTCATGAAAAGCTGATGCGTTTCATGGAAAACTGTGGCTCTGTCATCTGTTTTTGAGGAACCTGTTGTTGTGGACTTTCACTGAAGTGATGTAGCGTCACCAAACGTGACAGCCTGCTGAACATACAGTGCAAGTGAAAGGAAACAAATCAAAATGGGAAGTGACAAAACAGTAGATCACTGTCAGTTTGGTCCAAGTTTCAGTGCTACAACATTCCTGCAGATTAGTCGATGGAGTATGAAAATAAATGGCAATGTGAGAGATGCCAAACAAATGAGCAGGAATATAAACAAATGACTGTCCCAGCTTCTATCGGACACTATGACAGAGGACAGACTGTAGCTGGTAAATTACAGAAGCAAGAGAAGGAAGTTGCAATATTTACCCAGTGTTCAGATCCAAACACTGATCATAAAACACTTCCCATTTGATGACCGTCTCACCCCACGCAAAAGATAATACTGGTCTACAATATTTTAGAGATTAAATGCGCCAAATCTTACACACTTTGATAATATAAATTGAAAAACAAATGACAAAAAGCACTGGTTAGCTGATGTTTTCAATAACATATTATTGCACATATACATCGGTTCATGTACATTTATGCAATAGATTTGTAAATCTGCCACCAGAAAGAACCTGAAAAGTGAATGTATTGTGTTTTGTGACAGTGTTTTGAAGTAGATCTGTAGCTCTGAAACAAACATTCATTTAGAGTAAAACACATCGTCTCATTATTTCACAGAATTTCACATTTTGACCCAAGACTGTATCTTGGAAATTACAGCTAACCAGCATTTATTTATTTATTTTTTTTACTTCATTTTTATTTTTTAATGACTCAAACTTGAGTAAAATTTCACTACTTTTATTCTGGAGATACTTTATTTAGAGATCAGTGTAATTAGTCACTATGTATTCATAGATACTGTTTAGGAATATCTAACCCTTTAAACTTTAACCAGAAATCTGCACATTTTATTCTGCAAATTTACATTCAAGTTACAATAATCCAGAGCCCCTCAAGCTCCTGGACGCTAACTGCCTCTAAATACTGAATGTTGCAGCTTGTTAATAAATATGTGGACATTTACATCATGTCATGTACACCATCAACTTTCATCTAATTTCACATTGCTGTGTTAGAAGCAGGTGTTTTGGGGGGGTTTTTTGTATTGATTTGCTAAATGTGCCTGTCCTTTATACTCTGTGATCTGATTTCGAATGGATCAGAGAAAGACTGAAAATCTCATGTGTTCAGCATTTACTTGAATGACAACCTTATTTCTGCTTTGCTTCTGCCTTTGTTGTGAAGCTGGGATGAGTGGCTTTTAAGCATTCTGTATTCCTTCTTGAAATTGTCTGTGAAGAACAGTAAAAAAAAAAAAAAAAGGCGGCATTTAATTCTGTTGAAGTCAGTGGTTGCAAAAAGGCCACAGAAGATAAAGAAACATGTTGAAGACAAAAAATACTAATGAGACTGATGATAGTACAAGAAACGAAAAGGTCAGTGAATCTTGAACAAGGGGATCACACAGCAGATGAGATAAAAGAGCTCTGAAGGTTCACTGGATGTTAAATCCTTGGACAACACAGTCAATGACCCTTGTCAACACAGATGCCTCTGGAAAATGTCACAAAGGTTGTTTCTAAACAAATAATCACATCTCTCATATGTTTAAAGACCCCGAACCTCATCCTTATGCTCAGTAAGAGTAAGAGACTCAGATGAGCTGTTGTTGTTATTGTAATTCTACTACTGAAACAGCAGAGGGGAACAGTGATTTTCACTTACAGGTCAATTTTTATTTTGTTAATCTAATTTAATTGTCACAGTATATATATACATTGTGATGCATGCATCAAACATAGAGGGAATGGTATATATATATATATATATTTAAAAAATTGCATTTATTTTTTCACATACCCTTTCATGGTAAAATGAGTCATTTTATTCATTTTATTCATTTTACCCAGCTAGATGCTTTAATATATACAATTCTATTCCCCAGGTGCCTGAAAAACTGGAAGAGTCTAATCCAGTTCATTTTCCAGTCACTGACCCCGGATGATAAATGCAACCTTGTCTTCTATCAAACTTTATGCTTTCACATGCAAAATCTGTAGAGTTTTCCCAGGAGTGCTGACAAAATAGGAAAAGTGCTGGGCTAAAATGAAGACGTAGGCCTGGAGGTTGCACTTTGAGGAGTACATTTATCTCTGCAGAAACCCACAGTTTGCCACAGTAGTAGTATTAAGCAATTAAAACAATAGAAGCATTTCACAGTTAAAAGGCTGAGCTCTTTATCTATAATCAAAATCTGCCCAAATATCTTGTATTTGTTCTTAATAAATGATCACAGATGGCTATTTCAGCGCAACTGGTGTATAATGAGAATCCAGCCACAGTAAAGGGACAGTGGCACTGAATCCAAGCAGGAGAAGAGTGAACGACTTCTCTAGCCTCATGACTCATGGTTATATGTTAAAATCTAATTTGTGGGCCCGACCAAATAACCCTCCTCCACATATTAAATCTTATTCTTGCTGCTTCCCCAGTAGAGATGCAAACCAGCTGTGGTCATTTGGGAGGATAGTCGATAGATTTAATACAGAGATTCTGACATCTGGCCCAGTAACGTTTTAGTGAGACAGAGTGGAGACTGCTCTGCTGGTCTCACAGCGTCCTTGGCCCTCCTTTCCTCCTTTCCTCCCCCTCCTTTCCAGGCTCAGCCCCCATGCCCTGTCACCATGGCACAGCCACAACCTTTAACATCAAAACAAACAGTGACTCTGCCACAGTTTCACACACATTACTGTGATTCAGGGCAACTTGAGCGACACTGTGGCACCTTGTGGCTCATGTGTGATGCTGCTTTTCTCATGTCAGAGGATTTTCTTTCAAGGTTACTCTATATTATATAAAGAAAAAAGAGAAATGTTACACTTCTGTAACCTGCATATGGAGAGCTTGTGTTGTGTATATGTTGGCATGAACATTTTCAGCCAACGCCCACTTCTGTGGTGTTACAGTGTGTGCCCTGCCCTTGAACCCGGACTATGACGTAGATCCAGTGTTGACTGAGTAATATCCACAATCAAACAGATGTGTCCACTCCTGCAGGTGATAATGTGATGGGTTGCAAGCTGTGAGAAATGGTCACGAAAAAAGAAAAAAAAAAAAGAAAAATACAATCTATTTTCACAGTTTGCTTTGATAACATTCATGTGTCAATATTCACATGAATTTGGAATGTAAACATTACCCTCATATATTTCATGAATATATCAAGCAAACTGCAGAGGTTTCCAGAAATTCATGAGCAGCCCATTCAACTACAATGCTGCATTGTCACCTTCCTGCAGTGTGGTGTAATACGTCAATGTATGACCACATCCTCAGCTGCATTTTCATGCCCCATTTAAACTTCCTGTCACTTGAAATTAACATTTAAAACCGAAACCTTTTGATACACTTGGAGTGGCTATCAAGAAAACCAGCAAAAACTTGATCACTATTCTTGATTTTGAGAAATGCTGATAAAATATTTGAGAATTTCACCACAACCATTTCTCACAAGTGCCCTGAGATGGCAATACTTGATATAAAATATCTGTAATACTGCCAAGAGCAAGAGCAGCAGAAGGAAATACGCATTTCAGTCAAATGCAATATGTCAAACCCTTAAGGTCTGTTCTAATTTTATAGTCTGTCAAAAGGAAAACCAGTCTGAGAGCTTTATATTCCCTCTGTAAGGACACAAGAAATTAAAGGAAATGTGAGAAGAGGTGCTGATTGAGGAAAAAAGAGATGCTGAGGAAGCGCGTCAAAAATAAAACAATGTCAGAGAGCTAAAAATGGCGCAAGGATCAAAAAGGAATACACACAAGGATTGAGAATAACAGAAAGTTACTGTACAAATAGAATACAAAATATCACTGGATGCTGAGGTGGTTCAAACGAAATAAACCGAATGAATAATGTAATATGTTATACATGTTACAGGTGTATCCAGATGTTCACCAAATAGAAAACGTTACAGCACCAAAATGTTATATTCCAGCGTCAATCAACTTCTGCTGTATTCTGAGATCTATTTAAAAGGTCTTTGGATGTTATCTTAAATCCACAGGGACATGCAATTGGAAAGCTCTGCAGGGAACAGTGTGATCTCATAATATATTATATCAAACATCTGTCAGTGTCTCTTTGGCTCAGCATTACATCAGAAAAAAAGACAGAACAGAATCATGGAACTCATCCACTTGACTGTAAAATCTAGAATATTAAAAGTTGTGATTACAGTTTAATTATAAGATGAGATATTTGTCCCACAATGGCGAAATAATAGGGGTAACAATAGTAAAAGTAAAGGTTAAGTATAAGAATATATAAGAAGTATATATAAGAAGTATAAAATGTGTAAAAAATATATATATATATGTAGCCCCAGGTCATTGGAGAGGAAGAGAGAAAGGACTACATATATAAAACAGCACTCAGTAGAAACAGTAGCAATAAATAAGTACAGAAAAACATACAGTGTGTAAAAGAGCACATTATGTTCAGTGTTAAGTCTTACACCTTATTGGAAAACACTGCCATCACACTCTACTCCACTTTGTCTGTTGATGCACCCAACAACAGAACAGATGCAGGTGTATGAATCAGTGTATGACCTGCAGTAGATGGAGGTCAGCACTGGTACGTGTGGCCAGTGTTACGGCCAAATCAACACAATACACTTCCACAGCCTGAAATAACACTAACACTAGTTGTTACATGTAGTATTGATATTCCCAGGTGGAAGTCACTTACCAGAGCACACATACAGTTACCAAAGCCACAGACGTTATCATTCACTGGTTTCAAGTCTTAAATTCATCATTTAATGCTACACACATCTGTACTGTACTCTTAAAGGAGGATGTAGCAGAATATATTGACATCCAGTCAAAATAACACTGTGTTTTATAATCTTCATGTGCTGCATGAGCTGATAGTTTACATTATAGCTCTGTTGGCGTAGCTCTGTTTTTAGACAGAAAACAGCCACAGTAAAATCACAAATCACCTCCATTTTCTGTACGGTTTGTGTTGTCAGTAGCTGCACTAAAGATCTGTTTGGAATCATCAAAACAATGTCAGAACTGTAACAGTTTAGTCTGAACTGTGGATCAACAAACAGTGAGCTTAGCAAACATCGCATAATAACTTTATGTTTCCATGAGCCTCATAATCAAACTCACCCATGTAGAAGAAACGCTGTGATTTCAGCATCAAATTCTGTTCTTTTCATTTAGAGCTGCGTCTAATGGTGAAAACAACAACAGTGCTTCTGACTTTTATTACTTTGTCACTTTCTTTAACACTATGAGTTGATTCTTAACAGTTCTCATCCCATCCCATCACTTCCTAAAGCCTCTGTGGTGTTAGTTTCCGTCACCATGGAAGACTAGTTCAGATTTCTTCAATCCAGTACATAGGGGCTCCTCACTCTAAACACTAATCATACTTTCAGGACATATTTGAATCTTTTAAAGTAGAAATACTACATGTATATAATATAGCTTAAGTTTATAACTTACCTTGTCTTTGCTGCTCACCTTCATCATTGATTAAAACCTCTGCATCTGCTACATCCAGTATAATTTGAAGTGTCTTTAGTTTTCGATCCAGGGGAAGCATTGGTTGAGCATTTGTACTGGGTTGTGGTGATTTTTAGATTGTGGCGTGAACAAATATTTTGTAAATGAAGGTCCTGTGGGTGTTGTATTATCACCACATTGCTATAAAATAACATTGCCTGTGTTACCTTTGACAAGTAAAAATTGTCAAATCAGAGTGTTTTTAACACTGATGTTAAATTTAATCCTGATTAGTGTAGAATAGGCCACGCCCTCACACAACGGTTCCACACCAGAATGAGCAAGGCCACACTGACTCATGATGTTTCAAAATGGATGCTTCAAGAACAGGTGTTCTGGCTTGTTACACCTTCAATCACATTGGTGGAAGAGATTAAACACACTTGTGGCGCCTGATTGCTCTGGGAAACTTAAAGTAAGGAACCATGACAGAAGGGAACGGTTGAGAATTTCTAAGGATCTACACTAAAGAAAGGTTATAATAATTTAGACACTGTGGGTGGTGAAATTGTGATCCTTGCAAACTACCTATATGTGCTCACACTGTACAGCGTCAAGGTAATACTTCTGGAAATGTTAAAAGATTAACACCCAGTTTTAGTTGGTTCAACACTCTTTTTCATTAACAAACACCACATAACAATTTCCAGCGTTGTATCCACACTACACTGGTGTTGGTGCTTGGAGAAAATGTTGCTTTTGACACTGTATCTGTAGCCTTAAACCTTGACTCCTGATGCAGACAAATATTTCAACCAACTGTCAAATTTAGGAATCAGATGATGAATTTTATTAGAATTTTAATGAATGAGATTCCAAAGAAAATATGTTGAATTGACAGTTTAGTAGCCAGCTGAGGTGGCTTGGGCGTCTGTTTCGGATGCTTCCTGGACGCCCCTCAGGGGAGTAAGTGGCAGAAAATGGATGGATGGATGGATGGATAGGACAGTTTAGTAGTTAGTGATCGTTAACATGTGCAGAGTTAATGCTAGTTTCTGCATTTGTAATACAAGTAAACAAAACCCAATTTCCAGTGCAATAGATTATGAAACTATCAGAAAGAGTACTGCTATGCCTTTTTTAGTAGAAGTAGGATCATACTAATCTCATTGTGATAGGTGGAATTCTTATGTGAGGATGAAAAATAGATTTCTTAGATAATATTATACTGTTTTGAGTGAAAGAGAATATCAAAGCCAATAACAAAACTAATTTTTACCCTCAGTGCGGATGACAGTTGCAGTAATAAACACACAATGCTTGTTAAATCTCCTGTAGTTTTTGCCAATGTATATGCAGTCAACAAGATGAAAGCCCTTCCTATATTGCGATGCTGGACCTCATCCAATTACTGCCAAGAGTCAGTGGTAAATCCAAGCTGCTTTGTTTAGCATTTTCACGGATGATCAGTCTCTTTGCACTCCGGGACAACACAGCTGAGCAGGTTCCCTTTGTGGGTGCAGTGAGTCCAGTTTATGTGTTTGTATGTGTTATGTGTACGTGTGTGTGTGTGTATGTGTGAGACAGAGACTGTGTAAGTCCTTTGTGCCAGCATTGAAAGCACAGTAAACACAACATGACCCCTCAGCCTCGGTGGTTGAAGAAGCCTGACAATCCGGAGGGGTTGAAGCAGGATCAGCCACTGGGTTAAAGGTCGACTGAAGCGGCTGAAAGTAAAATAAAATCAAATAAAATATCACTTCAATAAAGCAATATGATCCTAGGACTATGTGTAAAGGGCATATTTCAGTGTCTCTGTTATTGGCAAGCAAATGGAGCAGCAACAAACAAGCTGAACAAAACACCAAAAATACTGGAACATGTGATTTCCCTATTTGATTACAGTTTGTGATATAATGTGTTCAAATGCATGCAAATCATTAACAATCAATGAGGCATTTGTTTTGATAATTAAGATGCGCAGGTTGGTGAGGTTAATATTAAACAGTTCATCAAATTGCAACATATTTCTGTTAACCGCCAAAAAGACAGTCGAGGAAAAAAATATTAGACCATCAGAAGTCATCAGTAACAATGGTTATGCAATCAAGTACTAACTCCTGTGTGTATCATGTGACTAAAACAGACAGAAAAGAAAACATGGAAT
>JAPQRP010000006.1:21399070-21416827 GCA_037367295.1 Apogon hyalosoma | reverse complement strand
GTTTTCTTTTCTGTCTGTTTTAGTCACATGATACACACAGGAGTTAGGACTGGATTGCATAACCATTATTTTTGATGACTTTTGATGGTCTAATACTTTTTTCCCGTGACTGTATGTTTGGGAGTCAGCACTTGTCTATTTTCCTGAGATAATCATTTTTGCCTTAATGTCTGCACTAATTATTTGTATAAACTAACTCCATTAATATTGCAACATACCATTGTGACATACATAATTAATATTTGTGTCTGACATCAGCATGGACAGGACATCTGACGAGCTGTAGCCATGATGTATCCCAATATTTTTGTCCATATAGTTTATAAACATCAATATTTCCTTAAAGTTTAATGGGAGAGTTTTCTTCTATCAACAGCTATGGCATTATACTGACAAAAACAGTGCTTTTAGGCATTGAATATTTTCTTTTCTGTCTGTTTTAGTCACATGATGCACACAGGAGTTAGTACTGGATTGATCGCGTAACAATTGTTTTTGATGACCTTTAATGGTCTAATAATTTTTTTGGCAACTGTATAGCAGTGACATTATATTTTGATTAAAGCTTGCTGTGACTGTCATTAGACTGATATTTTATCTGTGTATCAAAGGATTTCTTCTGTTGATATAATCTCTTCTGCAAAAGACAAGCAAGAAAAAAAAAACAAAAACTGAAAGCTACAGGGCAGTATGTGTCTGGTGGATTAAATTTTCTGCACATCTTTAATCAAACAGATCCTGAAATCTTTGTTTTTACTGCTTCAGTGTGAGTGGTACATTTTCTGCTTGTGTTGAAATCAGATTTATCCTAAAGCCTCAAGCTCCTCGGCTCCTGATGACACTTACAAAAGTGGAAGAATGGAGCGAAATTGACAAACTAAGTATAAATGTGCTTCTGGGATTTGTGGGAAATTTATGACTTTATAATAGACCACTGTGAACCAGTCACTCTTCTCTGAAGGGATGTTGCTGAATGAGAATGTGGCCAGGATGTGGCTAATCAGAGAGGCCAGCCAACTTCAGCGGATTTCTGCATACAGTATGTTCCCACATTGTCAGTGCATTAGTTTAGTTTATTTACATGTTTTTATGTAAAGAAATTTAAAATGCCATTCATCATAATCATCAATATCATTTGAAAGATATACACAAACATCAAAATAAATGTCTTTCTTGAATTTACACATTGTTTACACAATGACTGACTTTCATTTAAAACTGCTTACCTCAGCTTTCACTGTGTGAGTTCACTGTGAAATACAATGACTCCAGAGGAAAAATGTTACAAAACACATGGTCAGTGTACAATTGGCTCTCATCTTTCTGCACTCACACTGGTAAACAATTGTCCATTAAGTGCAGATCCCGTGTATGCACCCTAGAATAATGATGTGAATTTTCCATGGGCACAAAGTGATGTGATTGTTGGAAATAGTACGACTCTACAGAAGAGACCCCCCGGGATTTAACTGTGCATTAATCCACATTTCCATCTACTTTCTTTCTTGCTTTCTCACCCTCCCTCCTGTTCTCTGTTGCTATAAGCCCACAGCTCCTATGGGAAGGTGTTGGGACGATAAGAAACAGACAGTCTGGAAAGCAGGGAGAGGCAGGAAGGCGGTGGGGGAGTGGAGTCGTGGGGCCTTATGCCCTTTTTAGTTATGATTCCCACATTTTCTTAAACACCTACTGTTTTAGTGGCACTCTACATGCTCACACACAGACCTACACAGATAGATATATGAGATAAAATGGTGAACATACTGTTTTTATTGTCTTTATAAAATTAATTATCTTTATAAAAGCAGTTTTGTTATATCTTTGTTTGTCCAGGTTAAAAACTTACAGTTGCTCAACATTGCCACATTCTTTTCTCTCTTCGTCACTGGCGCTAGCTGTGAGGCCTCAGGAAGAAGTGCTCATTCATTTTCCCAAAGTATAACTTTTTGCTTTTGCGTTGGTGTAAATGACAGTGACCTTCTGAAGTCCAAAAGCTGTAACCTTGTGTCCACTTCCACCTCTCAACTTGAGCATTATGTCTTATGTATTGTAATTTTCCTACATATCAGTCTAATTTTCTTTTACTTTTTTTTTTATGTAGGTGGGACGGTGCACATTAATGAACACATTTATACATTCCACTTCAGTATAAACATGTAAATATGCCAACGTTAGTATCAATGCTAATTTTCATCCACAGTCCCCACTTAATAAATAAATAACAGTGATCTGTGCAATACAAAGCAATACAGTGGCATAAGTGTAGTACAGAACAAGACAGTATAATATATTACAAAACAGTACAGTTCAGTACACTACAATATAGAGCAAAATGACATTTGTGCCTACAGGTTTGTAGGTTTGTATCTCTGATATGCTATTTCCAAGGACATGTGAAAAATGGCTCCACAATTTACACCCTTACACCTGCAAAACTGAGCTCTAGATGTGACATATTTAGGCAAATGAAAATGTTGATTTTGACAAGTATTGTGTATCTATGAACTGCAGCATTGGTTGCAAAATACAAAATGAAATGCTCAGGCACTTTTTCTTGCTCACTTTTTCTTCAGTTTGCTCTGTTTTCATATAATAACCTTTGAATTTACTTGGAGTTTTTGTGAACATCTAAATTAATATGTAAAATTGAATGGAAAATACATGATTTACAGTGAAACATGCAAAATACAGAGGACAATATTATAATAAATAATAATAAATCGTTTAAGAAAGGTTACATAGAGAGGAAAAAATCATTTGGGAACTGACACAAAAGTAGCACTGGGTCTTTATGGGTTAACACTGATAATATGATTCTATTTTCATATATTATAATATAATTAATTTATTATCATTAGTAATTAGTATTGTCATTAATAAAATAAAAATGACTTTATTTCCTTAGAATGAGCCATTAATATTTACAGGGGTCCTCTTTCACATAGGCCACCATGTTGCACATTTTTCATATTTTCTGTATAGTTTGTTGCTTTTTTGTGGCCACTGTAAGTTCTCTTACATGGGCGGAAGTGGAGGTATCCACCTGGTTACAATCTGCAGCTTCACTGTCCCATGTTATTCAGTCCGCATTGGTCCTAAAAGCACTGTATGCTGAAGTAATGTCACATGTCATTACAAGCATATTCAAGTATCTGTGTAAATATTCTCCAAGTTCCACTTAATTTATGACTGTTCTAATCAAAAAGTTTGTGTCAACTCTGGTTTCTAGGACAATGTAAACTACGTGGCACACAGAGAAAAACCAACGGAGCATTGTCATCAGTTTGCTGTTCCCCTCAGCTGTGTTCTTGTAAGATGTATTGCACAATGGTATCTTTTATTGTTGAAGTTGAATGTGTTTCAGTGCCATAGTTGTCTTTTGTTTTTTGGCCATGCCATGCCAAATGCACAGCACCAAACTGGAGACAGACAAAGCTGTTCAGTATTTAAAAATAAATTATCTCTCCCTGAGAGGCTGATAAAATCAACAAAGGAGATAGAAAGGAAATTAATACTGAAATTAATTACAACCATGTGGCCTGAAACATGAGGACTACATGTTTTAAATGCTGTTGGGAACTGTTACTCATAGGTTTACCTGGTTTAAGAGGTAAAAAATGTTAGAACTGTTACCCTTATGTGACCAAAAATCAAACAATGAAACATATTTTTGTTCATTTGCAACAAAAGCAACTGGTGGAAGATTTTACATCCTTGTTGTGTCACAATGTTTTCTTGTCTTCTCTTTCCATTACATCTTGTTAGAATATATAAGATCCCAAAATTGTCCAAAATGACTTAAAAAGGTCTTTTTTTCCTCACCTCTATGAATGCCTGATGGAGTATTTATGGGTTCTACAAATAAGACCAATTACATACGCCTTCAGATATGCCTGTTCACTGTGAGCCAGCATGACACTGGTACAATGGTCCAATAATGGCTCTCATGCTGGGCAATAACCCCATAAAGGATGATGACTAAATGCACCGGGCTTTTCCTCATGTCTCTCCTTCACTTGCTCACGTTCACGCTTTCCTATGTGTGCATGCAGCAGGAGCGTGTGTATATGTTACTGTGTGTGCTGATAACACATTGCACTTAATGTTGTATATAACTGGGAAAATGTATGTGAATTTTTATTATAACTTTTTGTCAAGAGTTGGCCGAGCTTCAGGTGACAAACTAACTCGAGTCTGAGGCACTTCGGGGTTTTTCTTTCCTCTTTTATTTTCAATAATTTTGAGCAGCAGCTTGCATCTTCCAAGCACCCAACATTCACCCACCAACTCCAACAACAACCCGATGCCTACTGTGAGGCTTTTATATCTATTGCTGCCTCCAGTGGCGCAAACACATTCCATTTACACAGGGGGAACCATTAACACACATCTATAAAACACAGTGAACTATACATCACCAACCCCGTACCCAATCTATATACACACCCCTATATACAAACACAACATACTATACAACAATAACACATCAGACCCAAATAAACGCCAAAATATTTACATAACCCACCACAGAACACCCCTACTGAAACTCACCTCTGTGTGCATCACCCGAGCGGAACTATAATTAGTCCATCAGACCTCGGGGAACCGTTTGACCGACGGACTACTCCAACCGGAACCCAACACAGGTAAGTTCGCGTCTGTGTTCCTTGTTTTTAAATTAATCCTCTATCAGTGTATCACGCTTACTCCCGCTATATTAACTTTTCAATAAATGCCTGGCTACTTCCCTCAGTTTTGTGACCTTGCCGAAGACCCGGCTCCCGCCCGGCTGGAAACATCCCCCTACACCGACGTATACTGACAGACACCTTATATCCTTTTACACAATTAATAAATTTTATTTTCACTAAAATGTGTGTTATTTCTTTTTCTTTATATACAACAATCCCCTGTATATTCTAATATGTGTCCGCTGTTTATCCTCAAACTATCTTTTCTGCTTTCTTTTTGTTAGACTTATAAATCTTTTACCTTCCTTTATATACGAGATGTGTGGTGGATGATCTAGCCAAAAGATCTTAATCCAATGTGTATAATCACAATTATGAGACAAATTGAATTAGGATCATGATTCTCAGTTTTGAAGTATACAATAGTACAAACAAACTAACCAGAAACAGGATTTTCCTGTTGAAATTTAACCATTTAGTTGCTGTTTTGGTGACAGTTTGACCATAGACTGTATACCTCCAGGCCATGCCCTCATTGAAGGATTAACTATAGTCTGAACACTCCCACTTTTACTAAGATTATGATTGCATAACATTTGCAAAGTTGATTTTAGTGACATACAGATGTGTTCAAGACAATAGAATGAACATGATGAACCTGCTCCAAACATCCATGTAATACAGTCCGCCGCCATTACGCTTCCATTTAATCTACCTCTCTGTGTCTGTTTAAAAAGAATTACACAGTTATTGATGCCACGTACAAATCAGAATGTTATGTTATAAGGCATGTGAGGCATTAAAAAGGCAATTATACTGAGTGTTTAAGCCGAATTAATTTGATTAAAGTAGGTTTTTGGTTTAATCTCAGTTCAATGACCAGCGGCTGCTCTCAACAGTCAACAGCACCAACAGTGAAAGTGGCTGATGGTCAGCCAGTTGGATTTAGTGGCTTATTTCAGTAGAGCAGCGGTCAGTTGATTTACAGAAAAACATGTTACACATGAACCCCTGCAAGTTAAGATGGAGAAAGACAACAGACTCTAAAGAATGGTTAGAAACCGAATTACAGTATAGGATGGATTTTAAAGGGTTAAAATAGTTTTAATTTTTAACAAATAATGCAAATTGTCAGAACTTTGCAAGTGCTATTATTATTTTTTTTTGGTGGGGGGGTTATGTAGCATATAGCTTAAATTATTTTGGAACCATGAAAACAATTAAAATTGATGGATACAATTATTAGTTGCTCAAAAAAAATATAACTATCTGTATTCATTTTTATTGTTTTTTCAGTTGTAGAAAGCATTCAAATGTTGGTATAGTTTACTCAATCAGAGGGCTATATCCAGTCAACATGCACAATGTCAGCTAATATAAACATCATATAGACATAACTCATGACTATACTACTTAAAGACATAATTACAGAATGGATCATTACACATCTTTACTTTATTTCCCTTTAAAATCAGGAGAACCTCTTCACTATGTGCTGAAAGAAAACAGTCACATCTCTTTGGATGCTTTAATTCCACTGCTCCATAGACTTTAAATGGTAATAGACCTCAGAGGACATCTCTAAAAGGTCTACTCTTGATGGGAGATTTGGTGAAATATTTGCAGTGATTCAAGAAGTATGAAGTTAACACCAACAAACACGCATCTCATATGTGGTCAGTCCAAACTGTCTGCAGGCCATCAGTCATATTTAACAATGAATATTTAAAATGCTTTAGTCAAAGTCAGCTTTCTCTCAAGTTGTGCAATGCAAAATGACAATAATATCATATGAGTTAATGAGTTTCCACCTAAGTTTTAACTCTGCAGAAAAGTAAGAATAAAATATCTTCAGTAATACAGATCTTATATTGTGTGCATGGTATCAAAAGATCCATATTATGAGAAAAACAAGATAAGTGTGATATGTATCACAATTTTGTTGTTTTTTTTGTTTTGCAGTTGTCAGTGTACAATAAATGACTGCAATAAAGGAGTGTGTGATGGGATTCAACCTTCTACACATTAGCAAATCAAAGCTTTTATGATGGAAAGCATAAGGCACTGAGGCAAATACATTCAATACAGAAAAGATAAATACACAAAGATGTGCAAGAATGTTTCCTACTGCTCCCATACATGAACATTAGCAAACACCGGATTTAGCTGGTGTTGGTGATGAAAGTCCTTAGTATAGATTATCAGTGATGGTATTGATCAGAACCATCTTACTGTGTAAAAGAAAGTGTAGTGCAATGCAGCACTTTGACACTTGTGATCTGAAATTAAATACAGTAACTTAAAACATCCGTAAGCCGGTCGTACAGCAGTGTTATTGGTAGCTGTCCAGAATAGAAAGTGCTGCAGAACCCTAACCACTACACAGTCCCTGAGGAATGGTTTCTATTTCAGTATAAGTACACTGTCTGCCAATGGATATGGATGAGGTGATTGGAGGAGGTTTGCCTAGGACAGGGACAGGCATATTTTATTCCAGAGTGAACCTGCTTTGCAAGTCTTTCTGACTCTTAAGCTTTGATCATCTCAACATCTATCCTAGACTGAAAAGCTTAGAACTAGAATACGCATTACGTATGACTCAACAGAGTGCACAACCAAAAAGAGATTATAAGGACAGAATTGCAATGCAATGACTGTCTGAAATCTTCCAAACTGAGAATGATTTTACAATCTGTTTATCATGACATATAAACTTATCATAGCTCAAAATTAACATAGTGAGCTGACTAACAATTTTTTTTTTTTTCCAGCAACAGGGACAAACAATGTAGGAAAAGTAGTTATTTTTAGGGCCAGGGATTAGTGATAAAAATAAACAAAAGACAAAATGCTCTGGGTTTTCTCTACGGACTCTGCCCTCAGAACCCAATGTACTGAAATTGTTGCAATCCATGGAAAGCAATAGTTGATGCAGCAGTAAATAGATTCCCCTAAGAGGCTTGTCAGAGACCTTAACCTCTGAATTTACAGGGGAATTAAGCCGGCCTGGTATGTACCCTTGATAGTATTTTTCATGTTGTGCCTGCCATTCAGAATTTCATTTCAGGGCTCTTCATATCACATTACCAGTTGTAATAAAGCTCACACTGGAATGGAGTATGAGAATTACCAACAGTTTATTTTTAAGGGAACAGTGTTTGCTATCATATCTTATGTTTTATATAGTGATGCATGTATTAAGCATTGTTGTTTGTAATAACATGTAGGTGTCATGGTGCCCCATAAGGAGGGAGAACAGAACAGTCCGTGTGATAGATGGATCTGGCCAGAGACAGCAAGAAAGAGATGGAGGGTAGGAGGATAGTACAAAATAGAACATTTCTGCACATGCAGTAAGTTCGGCAGGGATGTGAGGTCTGTGGTCCCTTCAGTAAGGATGAATCTTGCAGACAAGCATTAAAAATCACATGAACAGAGGCTCAAAGAAATATGCACACCTCTTTGTCAGGATAAGTACCACCGGGTGACAGACGTTTAGTTCAAAGACCCTCAGTCATTTCTGACATTAGAAACACTTAGATCTGTAAGTATTTGCACGGCGGCACAAATTTTATAATTTTGCCTCCGTGCACAGCCATAGTGGATGTGAAATAAAGCAATTAAGATGTGACTGAAAAGTGGACTTTCACTTTTAATTCAAGTAGTTTAACAAAAATATTGGATGAACCATTTAGAAATTCCAACCATTTTAAATACAGTCTCTTCATTTTCAGGACAGTAACTGAAGTGGCTTATTCTACAATTTGGGCCATGTCCACGCGAATCTGCATCTTTTTCTATCCGATCTTTTTCTTTGTCTTTTTCAGAAAGGTGCTCCATAAAGATGGAGTCATTTCAGGAAATATCTGTCTCTACACTAAACCACTGAAAATGATGTAGTACAACTGCCAGACCTGTATGTGGCGTTGTAATGCATAAAAACAGAGAAGAAGACGTGGAGCGTGTGCATAAAGCTTGCTTGGTTCTACCGGGTCTGATCCCTTCTGGTTGCCCCTCTCCGTGATAGATCCAATAACATTTAGTTGAATATTGTTAGCTATGGTTGTTTGTTGCTCATTGTAATGAAAGAGTAGCCAAAGATTTTGATTCAACATTTCCAAAAAGCTCAATAGCTGTTGTAGCACAGGCACTATTCTGTAGTCCACCGTTGTTGTTGTTGTTGTTGTTGTTGTTGTTGTGAAGTGGTGTCTTGCTTCCGGGGTAAAAGTTTAGAGAGGTGGGGCTATGACATCATCGTTTTAGAAAAAATGTGGTTTGGTTGTACAGACGAAGACACGAAACTGGCGTTTTTAAATTTATGCACTCTGGGCCAATCCAATATAAAACTTTTGCTTGATATGACCGAAAACCGTCTTCGTATGGACAGGGCCTTGGTATATTCTTCAAAAGAAAGAATCCACAAGTGAGCTCAGCTACAAAAACCCATTTACAACATCAAGCCAAGTCAAGAACGCACCTCATGAGATAGGTGTGTCATTATCAAACTCTACAATTGAAAGATGCCTTGATGAATGTCACTACAGAGGGTTTACTGTAATCTGCAAATCACAAGAGCTTCAGTTGCCAAGTCAGTCACCTGATCTTAACCCAAAAGAGCTGCTTTTTAGTAACTGAAGGAAGAAAGCTGACGTATAGGCCTGGTAAAGTGTTAGACTACGGGTAGACACTGATTCCATAGGATTTTTATTAAGTATTAAAAACAATCTTCATCTTTATAAAGTTTGTTCAATTACTTTTGAGCAACTGAAAATGGGAGGACATTGTGTAAAAATGGTTGTAGTATCTAAACTGTTCAAAGAATTCTAACAGACCTGACTCTGTTGCCACATCTCATTTTTGCTATGCGCACAGTTGTGTTTGCCTTAACCATGTGTTGCTGATTGTGTCTGCATTACTATGCATTAAAGTGCAGCCATGCATGCACATGTACACATGTCTTTACCTGTCTGCTTGAATGCATTTAGTACATTTGTGCATTTGGTCCATAATATCAGGGAACACTTGAGAGTTACTTCTGCATGCTACACATGTAATCGATAAAACTTCTTGGGATGGTAAATACACAAAGGATAACAGTTAGAAATAGGATGTGAGTGACTGGGTGCATCTGTTTTGATGTGAAACTTGATTTTTCTGAGTACAGGTTTTACTGAACTCAGTTTATTCCATTCATATGTGTGTCTTTAGTTTGATTTATTCAGTCATCTAGCATTTATTTCAACTTGTAATAGATACCGAGGTGGAAGGGAAGGCCTTAATTTTAATATAGTAAGACATGCAATAGAAGACAATAAAATGGTAGAAGGCAATTTATTAAAAATAGTAACCCCTAAGTGTACTCAAGTATAATCAGTCATTAAAATGCAAAACAAATAAATGAAATAAAAGTAGAAAAGCCTGGAATAAAATATGGCAGAATTATAAATTCAAATGGTCCCTAAGATCGTTAGTCAGCCTATAATTGCTCTGAAAATTGTTCCCACTCATAGATGAAAAAAGACTAAACTAGTCTTTTCAATTTCTAAAAAAAAACAAAAAACAGATGCCCTAAAACTACTATTTTTGTGAACAATAAGGGTCCACTCTAAAAAGTTCTGAAGCAATACTGGGGTGTAAAAACAAACAAACAAAACCCCTTATACATAAATAAAACACAGCATAAAGATATGTATTGTACCCAGTTACAAAAGAAAACACATCATCTACTGTATAAAAAGAGTGAACAAAGCAGGCCCTGAAACTGAGCCTTGTGGGACACCTTTTGCACTTTCTCGTGATAGCGATATTGTTTCAACGAGAGGAACACATGAACTGAAGCAGATCACACAATGGTGCACATGCACTGCGGGGTTCTACTGTAAATCAAGAACAGTAATAATGTGCTTTTTTTCTAAACAAGTTTTAAAAGAATATGTTTTAAAAGGAATGATTTACGCTTGTAGTTTGCAAGTCATTCAACACTTATCAACAACAAGTGAGTCACACAGTTTCCAACCCTATTATAACCAATATGAGAATCTCACTCTTGTCTCATCAATGGCCCTTTAACACTATTACCACCCTTTGATTCACTTTTCACTGTACTGTCATATTACAGATCAGTCAACAAACAATTTCAAATTACAGCAGCACTAACAAGAAAACAAAAATTATTAGCTCGGTCAGACATTAATTATTTTATGACACTATGTACTTTTCCACTGGCCTGAATATTTCAACATAGTCTGTCTCATCTTCTGTCTAATCATTTCTATTGCCTTGGTTAACCCGTCTTATGTGTTTTTTGTTTTTTTTTAAAGACACCCAATATCCATGTTTAACTTTCATTGTGACCACACATAGCGAAACAGAAATCTTTTTATTCTTTGAACATATGCTGCTGAAGTTATGCAAATGCCCCAGCATGCATGACTGTGGTGTCAGTGGGATAACTACATTAGTGAGGATCAGTGTGTGCTTTGTAATGTCAAACCACAGATCTTTAATTTAACTGCAATCACAAATAAGTGGCGATGAGTTCACACTTCATCCACATGTTGTCATCCTTTGTGCCCATTTCAATGACTTGTAATGTAATGTATTTTTTTTTTTTAAACTCTTCTGAAACATTGCATATGTCTTAAAATAGTTACTCGTATTTTGATTCGGTATCATGTAGAAATTTTTAATGAAATTTGGATTGAACAGGTAGTCAAAAATGATGCTCTTCAATGTGTGTCAAATACATTTCTCTATGGGTATATTTGTTTTAACAGGATGATACTTGGATGGATTTAACATTTTTGACAGGCAAAAAAATTTTAAGGCTGGCCTACTTTTATTGAGGTCAGATGTTTCACCACATATTTGGGTGCTTCTATGAAACTGGATTCATTTTGGTACCTGGCACTTTACCAGCTTTTTAGACCCAATAATAAGAGAGAAATTCAGACATATTTTCCCCCCAGGATGTACCTAATGATGACCTCGGATAAATGCAAAAAAAAAAAAAAGATACTCTTGCTCTGAGCCATCCCGAAATTAATGAATTTTTAATAAAATATTGGGGCCAAAAATAGGACCAAAATTGGGACAGGAAAAGCTACCTAGGTGTCTGTGCATTTGATCCGGAAAACATGGCTGTAAATGGTCTTATATACTGTGACAAATAAAGACACTGTGTTAAATGTGAGGATCTTAGTGGTTTTTCTAATCCAGACGTGGGTTTTTTTTGACTCGGCAGTCTCATTCCAGGTTTTCGTATGTAACCCATCGTGTCCACTTGCGTTACATGCGGGACCTGCCTATTTAAACACATATAAATCGCGAATGATTTTGCAGCAGTGGTCATTTTTGTGAAATACTCTGCCTTGCTTAATGAGTTCAATTCCCAAAATATACCTGTGAGAGAATAAAGAGATATTAAAAAAATAAGTGTATAATTTTTGCATCCTTTTGATCATGTTACATGCAGTTTTTTCTATTGTTTTTACTTTAGATTATACTTTGTTATTTCAGTCATATCATATTTTTAGTTCTCTCTCTTTTTTCTTCTTTCTGTGTATGTTTTTTTTTCCAGGGAGGTATTCACATAAACCTTTTTTGGCTTCCATCCTCTCCTGCACAATGGTGTTACTTGTTTGATTTTTTTTTTTTCTCTTGCTGTTTATGATGTGCAAACAAATAAAATAAAATAAGAACATTTGTATTAGAAATAATGTAAAAATAATATAAAAATGTGTTTTATCTAAAAAAAATAGTTTCTCTTTTATCTCAGTGAATATTTATTCTAAGAATACCCCCAAAGTGCTTCCAAACTTAATAACATTAGTCTACATTTTGTTTGAATTTTTAGCCCCTCTGTCCTGTTTTTAGGTGCCAGTTTCATAGAAGCACCCTTACACAAAAGGATAATTAAAAAAAAAAAAAAAAAAAGCAGTCAAAAGTGGACGATGAAATATACAGAATATGTTACAGTACACTGTGTTATATGGTGCAGTAGCTGACTACAACTGATGGATAAGGTTTAAAAATCAGAATTAACTATAACTGTTTAAATGTAAATAGTCAACCGTACAGTTACCAGCAGTAGGAGAAATGTGTCTAATCGTTGGAAATCCACATTATTAGGTAGCCATTGTATACTGTGGTGGGACAAACAACAAGCAAAAAAAAATTGTGAATAGCAAACAATTATAAATACTCCATTTGCATAAGGTTCAAAAGCAAGCAACAACAACTCACACTGGTTAGTGTACTCGTCTGGAGGATAACAACAGGCCCTTGAAATTATTTACACATAAATGCACAATACACACACATGCATACATGCGTACGAGTGACCGCTGTGAATAACACTGTTTTGATAAACGTCTAAGAGCCTCTGCTTTCTTATTCATTGTCTCCCACTTTAAGACCTCTTTTTTCCTTGTTTTTGTTATGGCCCAAATTACCTAGATTTCAGATTTTTTTTTAATAAGGCCTTTTCGAAAACATGTTCCTTACATATGCAAAATATGACTTTACATAATAATAGAAGAGTAGGTGCTGCATATTATTTATGTTTAATTTGTCTCGATAAAAATCCTAGGTTTTGTATGCTTCAGGCTGTCTTCCTTGTGGTGATGATGTGCATTTGAGTGGCATAGTAAATCAGTAATTTAATACAGATTCAACTTTGTGTAGACAAAAGTCACAGGTAAATATGGTATTTAAGTTTAGTTTTAGTTTATGTTTTGTTATTTATCGATAACAATCTTCACATTGGGGTGACACGGTGGTGCAGTGGGTAGCACTCGTGCCTCACAGCAAGAAGGTCCTGGGTCCGATTCCAACAACTGTCGATGGGGGTGGGACCTTTCTGTGTTCTCCCCGTGTCTGCGTGGGTTCTTTCTGGGTACTCCGGCTTCCTCCCACCATCCAGAGACGTGCACTGATAGGTTAATTGGTTAATCTAAATTGCCCATAGGTGTGAATGTGAGAGTGATTGTTTGTCTCTATATGTCAGCCCTGCGATGAACTGGCGTAATGTCCAGGGTGTACCCCGCCTTTGCCCGTATGTAGCTGGGATAGGCTCCAAGTAACCCCCGTGACCCTAGTGAGGATAAAGCTTCAGGTAAATGTTCAGAAAATGAATGAATGAATGAATCCACACATTTGAATGAAATACCTTGCGTCTGTGAGTGCCTTATGTACAAAACATCGGCATTCTGATCTTGTATCTAACATGTAAGGTGACAGTCTGTTAAATATTCACAACATCAAGCCTTTCTATATATCTCAGTAATATGTTCTGGAGACAACCACACCTTAGATTCTATTAGCGGCGTAAAATGAAGAGCCCTAACCATGCCAGGCTTTATATTTGGTCTGTTTTAATGGGATTTGTAAAGTGCAGTGGGATGAAAAGTGTGTGGTTGTGTTCCCAGTGGATCGCAGCGGTTGAGAGATAGCTGGACAAACACAGAGTGAGAGTGGGTCAGTCAGAGGTGGCAGATGTGAGGGAGACATACTGTAGACATAGAGGGATTGTGTGCAAATAAATTGGGCTGAGACCAGTGGTGAAACACAGGTACAAATCCAGATAAAACATCTTTCCACTTCTGTCTCTTTATACTTTAAGGTCACAGACAGTGCATACAGAAAAGGAATGGATTAGTACTAACATCTCCATTTCAGCTGTCAAAGTGTGGATTTAAATATTTCACACGGAGGTACAGTATGTTGTCAATCCCAGATGTCGTGCGCTTACATTTATAGAAAACGTACCTATACATGCAAAATCAGACATGCGGACTACTCTGAATTTCTCACACTTTAGTCCTTTTCTTTTTCTCAGGGGTTTAACTCACCTGAGTAAGAAGTGACAAGCACAGACTCACACAATAAGGTCGCTATCAGAGCCCTGATAAGCAAGGTTTTATTCATGGATTCCTGAAGGGTTAGCAGACATCTTATCACACTGCTGACGTAAAACCATCCTACTACCCAGGAAAGAGACTCTTGAACTTGAGCAACAGAGAGTGATGGGTTTGTTTCTCCTGTTTGGCCTGATGAGATCTGTGAATGACAGTAGTCTATAAAATAGAGGTTTTGGAATATATGCTGCTTTTTTATTGGACTCACACTTCTCTAAAAACTATTATTCTGCTCATAAATCTTAGATCACACATGGAGGAATGACCAAAATATTTATGTGCATATTTTATTATGTGGATTTAAATGACTTATCTCTGCTGGCATTTATGACACATACAACACTTATCACACAAGGATTCAGTTAGAATTTCCAAGTCATTACTGGTGTGAACAGGCCACTAGTGGGGATTTATTCCTGGTGGAGAGAAACAAACAGGATATGGTACAATCTGTGCAAACCCATAAACAACTCCTATCATATGGTAACAATTAAGGAGAGACAGCTCTAACTGAACGTGTGTGTGTGTGTGTGTGTGTGTGTGTGTGTGTGTGTGCGTGTGTGTGTGTGTGTGTGACTGTCAGTTGGGATATTGCATGTGTCCATATCATTGCAATTTTGACATTGGCTTACATAGCAAATTGTTTACATCCAATAAAACAGAATAAAATGAATTCCATAATTGGGTAATAATCCCACATTATGGTAGACCAAACCTACATTTAAGTTGCAGTGCATACACTTATACATATGTGACAAAATGCAAGAAAAAAACCTGATAGAGTGGTGTCTTCCAGGAAGACAATGCCTCTATCCAAGGGGCACACCAGGTCACTGAATGGTTAATGAGCATGAAAATGTTGTATGTTATATCCCAAGACCTTCACAAACACCAGTTCAACACCTATAGGAGTGATACCCCCCTCATCCTTGAGACACCAAATGAGGGACTATCTTTTGGAGGAATGGTTTGCCCAGAGAATAATGAGCTTTGGAGCTGTCATGGAGGCATTCAGTGTACCTGCACCTTACACAGACATTATGATGGTTTTTCACTTTAATTTGTCATGTTTCATTTGTACATATACACACTGAGAAATAATGTGTTTGTGACACATATACACCATATGCATTTTGTATAATTTATATTAAATGCATCATAGTAAGAGTGATTTTTGAATTTACTTTCTTTTATGATTTGGAGATAGATATGATAAATTGCTCCATGGTATCATCATCCACGTTATTCCGTGGGACTAAAAAGTCAAAGCACACATCCAGTACAGTTTTTTACAGAAACGATTTTGGTGTTTTAAGATTAAATTGAAATCCTCGTCTTTCTGATCAGTTTGTTTATTAAGTTATTCCACGCTGTAAAAGCAGGTGATTGACAGCAGTAATAAACAGTCATAGTTCCAAATCCCTTAAACATCTGACAGTCAGCAGCTGATTGGACAGCCTCTGCACTTTAACATCCTGTCTGTTTACTGCACAAACACCACAGTCACACAACATCATACAAGCAGTGCTGCAGTTCCTGTGACCTCAGGATTCTCCCTTTATTTCTACAGTCTATGATGTGTACAGTATACTGTCCAAACAAATGGAAGCATTTCTGTGAAAGTATTCCAGTGCCTGTAACACCTGTGCATCCTGTGATAAAAGACTTCTACGTGTGGAGAATCAGCGGGTGTGGTCCAGTGGTGCAATGATGTCTTTTACTTTTTTTAAATAGATGCCAGGCAGGTATCAAAACTTTGAGAATATTCACCTTCTTACTTAATTTATAATTCAGCTAATACCTCTAAAACCAAACATAACTTTTCCAGTACAAATAAAAACAGTATGTTCCGTCTGTCATCTGGTGCCATAAACTATTGGTACCATTCAGTAATTATTAGTTTCCTACAATTTATGTGTAATGGATGACCACAAAAAATCTTTTCCATTTAAGAGAAAGTGTTTGTCAAATTTGCTAAAATTCCCTCTAAGGCTACGTTCAGTCTGCAGGCAAATGTGGCCCAAATCCGATTTTTTTGCCCATATGTGACCTGTATCCAATCTGTTAAAGATACTTCAAACAGCATAAATCCGATTGTTTCAAATCTGACCCAGGCCACTTTCTTATGTGCTCCTTAATCTGATACTTATTAAATATATATTGCAATGCGTCTTCAGTCTGAATGGCCAGGTCGTGTTTATCCAACCTTTATGTCATTGAAATGTGACAAATGTTACAATTCTGCGTCCCAGGAGGAGGAGCGGCGGGAAAAACATTTTTACTTCCGTAAACACATTGCGTGCATTCCGTGGTCACATATTATGTCAGGACTTCTTCTGTGCATGCAGGTCACTTCAGGGTCGCATTCAGATTATACTCAAAACTGATAGAAGCCGCGTTTAATATATAATATGAACGACCACACAGACAAAAAAATCAGATTTCACCAAGAAATCTAAACTGTGCACAAACACAACACACTGGAACAATCAGCTCAGTGTTATAAAGTTTCTAATGACAATGTATTAATTAGAACACTGAAAAGAGTAAATACTGCATAAATAAATTAGGAAAAATAACTGTAGTTTTCACTGCATTGCTAAAGGCAAAAAAAAAAAAGTCTCAAAATGAACTTTCCTCACGCTGTCACTTTAACATCTTCTGTACCTTCTGCTGCTACAAAAAAACTTACTAGTATCACAACACAATCTGGTGTCAGCCCAAAATGAAGATGACATAATAAATTAATTCACTTATTGCCTAGATGGATTAGTTAGTCACTGTGGCTTCAAATTATTACTCTTAAATTTCTTCTTTTTTTCACATGCCATTTCCAATGGTCATTTAGGAATAATTAAAGTCATAAATCACTCAAACAAAGAAGAACAAAATAAACTGCTCTATGTGAAATGTTTTTGCTAGCATGTTGTTAAATACACTGTTTTTAGCTAAATGAAATCCCCAGGTGCTCACGATTGTCTGTAATCCATGTTGAATTACAATAAACAGCTTTGCATATTTTGTTTGTGGAGCAAGCAAAATCTACAACGCAATTTTTACAGATGAAAATTAGGTCGTTCCACCAAAAAATGCACATCTTTGCAGAAAATTTAGAACAGAACCTACAACAATAAAATATGAAAAAAAGA
>JAPQRP010000006.1:21372436-21392935 GCA_037367295.1 Apogon hyalosoma | reverse complement strand
ACACACACACACACACACACACACAGAGAGAGAGAGAGAGAGAGAGAGAGAGAGAGAGAGAGAGAGAGAGAGAGAGATACAACCGAACCATTTCTTATGTTTCATGCTGTAGTGTGGATGTAAACAACGAGTTGTGAATAGCATTATAGCACATGGGACTTTGTTCTTGTTCTGAAATTTCATCCAAATGTCACTGCTCTTCTCCTGGAAGGGGATGGTTGTAGAAAAAAAAACACATCCGTGGTTCAATGATGAGGATTGGTGTTTTTTTTGTCTTGACAGCCTTGTTTGTTAAATCAGGGTTAGTTTGTGGAATATTCAAAGGTTCTGCAGTATTGGAAGGGCGATTGGCTGTATTTAGCTTATTTTGGATTGTTGTCTGTATATAAATATGTTTTAATCCTGTTCAACATTTGGTAGAAATTTATACCAAGTGTTTTCTGTTGGTTTTACAGTTTTGAGTCTGTTAAGTGGAAACTCCGTTTTGATGTCATAATGAACACTCGGCAAAATTACATAAAAGCTTCATTTTGTCATTTAACTATTGTGTTATTTAACGGACACCATACCTCTAAACCAAGGTATAAAAAAACAAAAAACAAAAACAAAACAGTTGAGCTATAATAACGTACTCTATGTGCTAACACAAATGTGTGGAGGGGAATTAGTGAATGAAAGGGTATTTGTATGACTGTACTGACTTGTATGACAGAACTCATACAAAAATACAATAATCATTTTTTTGTTCTCATGCCCTCTAGTGACAAACTGAGATAAAACCAAGAGATGTTGGAGGGCAAATTAAGAACTGGCAATGCTGTTGCAACATGGGAGACAGAGTATATAAACATGCATACATACATGCATGTATTACAGTCTCTCTTGTTTTGAGTGGATGAGTTTGTGTGAATGTCTTAGTTAAACAAGAAGTGTAATCTGTATTGATTACACTTCTCATTTCCTTCCTTTGGCAACTTTGACCTGATCACATTCACAGATTTTGAGACAAGCAAAGCAAAACAACGGAGCAAAAAAGTCAATAAGTGTGTAATGTGTGTGTCTGTTTATTTTATTATTGACTTAGAATTTCTGCTCAATTATATGTTCACCAATACATCATGAAGTAACAAATATGACTTTTTTGGTCCTGCATATTTGTGTTATTCACCATTTTTTTGAGTGATAATGTTAAATCCTTTCAAATGTCCTGATATGTGAACACGTAGAGTAAAATAATTCCTTTCTTAGCTCTGCAGCTCAGTAAGAGTTGCTCAGGTGGTGTCTTTAATCAGGATGGTGTGAAGCCACTTTTTAAGTGTTAGACAAATCACTCCTCTAGAGCGTCATTATTTTGTCACTGTGAACTTTCGCCGTCTCTGTAGATCAAGCCTTTTATGGAGATGCGAGGTGCAGCTTAACTGAGACACATTCAGTGTCTGTGGGGGTGATGCTGTAGAACATACGTCTTTGTGCAGGCTCTGATCTGTTGGATCACATACTTTCTTCCATCTCAGAAGTTTCATTTGGTCATCCTCCAACAGTAAATCCTACCCTGGATACTTGGTTGTTCACTGCTAATGGGTATCCAGGGAACGTTCAGTTAGTGGACTATCTGCACTATTAGAACAGCTCCATTACCCATTCTACTCTGGAACAGCAGTGATGACAAATTGAACTTTAAACTCAAAAAACCTCTCAATTGACCAGTTGCTGAGGACAGCATGTCCTCCAGTGGCCTGTCCTCACTGTGTAATGTGTAGGAGAGACACAGTGAGAGGAACATGAAGATTAATGTAGGGCACAGGAAGAGCAGAACACAAACAAAGGCACATCACCTTGTGTTTCAAAGCAGTTTGATAAATAGTTGTCATAATGTATGGTGTATATCCATATTATTAATCTGGTATTTTGAGTTGTTATGTGTGTAGTGATAGTGATATTGGGATGACCTATTGGGTGACCTGGCAAAAAAATTCAAATGATGATTTTTTGAGGTAGAAACACAATCTGTTATCTGAATCTTACCTCTTGTAAAATGTATAGGCGAGTTACAACCAAAAAGTATCAAACCTTTCCTAGTTTCTGGAGGACTTAGGCTGTGTGAGACAGTTTTTTTTGTTACATTTTGCATTAATTTTGACCAGCATTGCAATATTTGGACAATATCTAGTTGAAGTCAACACAAATCCATATTTTTCCTGACTGCACATACATCTGTGACCCTGCAGATTTACTAATTACCTTGACTGTAGCAGCTATATTTGTCCCTAATGTGGCTCATAATGATATGAGCGTAATTCTAAAGTATTTGTATAAATCAGGCAGGCCTTGGCACTGCTTAATCCTTAAGTTAACAGGATCCCAGGGTTAAAATTTCTGCCATTTAGCGCATGTCAATGTGGAGATACAGGCTGTGACACTTGGGAACCCTCATGTTAAATAAAAATGTGCAAAATAACAAGTGATAATCTAAAAGCTTCTCCCATACTTTTCTTGTTGAAACTGCTTAATCCTTAGGTTAACAGGGTATAAATATATATGAGAGAGACTACATGTTGGAGTTCAGCAGCTCACAGACTCAATGTAATCTCTCACCATCTGAAGTCATCAATTCATCAGTCAGTATTTCTTCAGAATAATAAACAGACTTAAATAGATTCACTAGACTAGCAACATAACGCCATGACGTGTAACACACTTACAAACCCCGCTCATGTAAAGTGAATAATAGCTAAAAAGGAAAGTTTTTGACAAAGCTGTTATAAAAATTGATACAGTCCTTGTGAAAAGCAAAATTAAGAGTCACCACTGAGCCCATCTATTACAGTTACACTCCATCTTCTTGAATATGATTTAATTGTCTGGCTTTAGTAAGAAGGTAAATGAGCATTAAATGACTGTCAGTGATGATGCAGAATGATGATGTTCCCAAGAGTTACAAAGTCTGCTCCATACAGAGTAGTTCATTTTTGAACAAGCTGGTGAATGAATTAAATGTTCCTGATCTTCTCTCCGTTCCCCACTATTTTAAACTAAGTTCCACACAAACAAACGCACAAGCACACAGTTTGTAGGTACAGTAGATAATGAAGCTCTCCAGAGTGCAGTTGTACCTGAGAGGAGCGGGGGTTTTCATCAAGCATTGGTTGTGCAGTATTTATGAAGCAGGCTGGTGGAGCCTGCCAAGCCAGAGGCAAGACAGGCACTCTGCTGAACTGGAAGCTGGAAAATAGCATCGGCTCTGCTCCGTGGCTTTAATTCTGTATTTTTTTTTTCCTTTTAAGGTGAATGGGGTGTCTTGTTGTCCTGTTGTAGTGCCATGTAGAACACATGACCTTATATTTAGGGCTGCAACTATGGATTATTTTCAGTACCTGTGAAGGTGAACAAAAAAAAACAAAACAAAAAACATTGGAAAAGTCTCTTTTTTTTGTCTTCACAGGTCCAGCTATATTACTTGATCTGTGAACTTTTATCTCTATGGAAAAAGCTACAAACGTGAGGTTTTTCCACCAATAAAAATGTTTTATTGATTCTGTGACGCAGAATACAAAAGAGGAGTCGAAAAATGAGCAGAAAGGATGATTAATTATAAACACAGTTGCTTTGTAACCTATGTAAATAATCACATTATTTTGCTATTATTATTGCCAGCACAGTGAACTCTTCATTTACTTTGGCTTCAGCTTTCCTCCATTATGATCTTTCTGGACTAGTTGCCTATAAAGGCCTTGTGTTTTGACAGAAGTTGTTTGTCTTACGGCCAGGCTCTCAGTGGAATGGGGATTTCGGGGGGAAAGGCCTCTACTCGTGGTTTTTGGGTCACATTCAACTGAAAAGCATTTGCTGTATACGAGATAACAACAGCCATAAATAGAATGCCTAAAAAAAGCAACAATATTTCAAAGTGTTTTGTTGTTTGTTGTTTTAGCTTGCCATTTCCTTCCTTCCCTTCTCTATTACACTGTGATATTATATCCATTCAGTGCGCAAATGCTTCCTCTCACACGAGAAAAGACAAACATCACACAGTTATTAAGAACTGCTTTGCACAATAAGCATATCAAAATGCCTTCATAGGCTGAAACAAGTTTGCTTTCTTGTGATTCTGAATCTGGGCTTCCTTAAAAATGGAGGTCATACTGTTAATAAGCTGCACTGTGTTCAGATTCATCATCTCAACATCATATACAGTTTCTGTGTCAAGAAGGAGGGGCCAAGCGGCGAGGGAGAGTTTCAGACAGACCTTAAAGGAGAGACGTGTTCAGAGATCTATTTGAGGGAAGGCCCACATTCTCTCATTGACGCACATACATTTCCAGGGAGACACACAACCTGTTCCGGTCGCCAGTGCTATCAACTTGGTGTGGCATTGAGGCTTATTATATCCTTCATGAGATAAGGGGAGTATTGTTTTTACTCTTTAATGAACAGATACCGCAATGAGGTTTTAACAGCCTTGATTCTGTGAGACCTCAAAAGACAGCTTATGTAATGAGTGATTGAATTTTGATGTTAATAAGATGATTTTTATTCATTTATTTGGTTTTTCAGGAGAACCAGGTCAATATGGCTGAAAGCATTATCACGATAAATGTTTTCATATCGGTGGATAATGAGGCAATGCCAAATCTAATCTTGAAATCTAACATTTAAAGGCTGATTTCTAGTCCTGAGTGGACATTATTTGTGGTTTTAAATAACTGTAAAAGACACAAGATTAAAATAACATAAAAATGCTCTGAAGGGATGAAAATAAATGCCAAAATGCACCCGTAGTCTTTAATTTTGGATCAAGTATCTAGTTGTTTGCTCATTTTCCTTATTTTGAATGAATGTGCAATCTGACTTCTTATTCAAAAAAGACAAAACAACACAAAAGACAGTTACTTATGGTTGTAAAGTAATCTTTATGGTCAGAGCATGACAAACAGAACAAAACACTGGAAATGTGAGTTTTTTTAACTGACAAATAAACAAAACAGACTCTATGAGACAAAAAGCCATTATAATGCCACATATAACTATATTATATATTATTATGGCAAATATGTAAATAATATGTTTGTATGTACAGAACAAGTAATATAAAAAGCAAATTCTCTTTAATATTTCCTGTTTCACGCCTGTCTTTCTGCACTTTGTTTTTTCGTATTTTGCTGCTGTAAACACTGCAATTTCCCCACAGTAGGATCAATAAAGTCATATCTTATCTTATCAATAACAAAAAATATTGTTTTAAATGCCAGTCTTTTTCTCTCAATGATTTTGATTTCTATTCCATTTAAACAGAGCAACAATGCCCTAGATATTAATGTATTACTGCCTCCATCTCTATTTCGTTCCTTAAAAACTGAAAATGTTTATCAGACATTTTAGTATGAAGATGTGTAAAAATGTGTATGTGCACTGAATCGACTTAAAAAGAATAACAATATTAATTCATCATTAAAAAGAGGAATTTCACTTGAGTTTTGGGCCAAAACCACTGCACAATCAAATGATGTATCAACGGTCCAACTAGAGATGATTGATTATTTTATTAGAAGTTGGGATGAAAAGAAGTTGTGAAACTGAAGAATGAGATATGCAACAATTAAAGAAAGATTAAAGCAATTGAAAAGAGACTTTGGAACTTTTAGGAGGTGACTGACCAGATCCCTGACCCAAAATGTACAGCCTTAGCTTTTCTGAATGAACTGTTTCATTCAGAAGAAACTCAGAAAAACAGGAGAGGTCGACAGAGTGACAGACCTAAGACAAACAATAGATTAAAAAAAAACAAAAAAAAAAAACGACTGAAAGAATAAAAGACAGTGGCTGCGTCACACACTGAGCAATCAAGTAGCCAAATGTGAGTGAGTGTTTGAGAGAAGGGGGAACAAACGCTGGAGGGGACCTAATGCAGGAGCTACTGCGTGAGAGCGAAGGAGGAAGGGGAAAGAGAGAGTGTTGAAGGATTTGTTGGGGAGGGTGAGGAAAAGAGGGGGAGTGAGAGGAGGTTTGCTGCCAAGCACAGCAGAAGTGTTGATGGTAAAGGACAACTATCTGGTCCTGTGTTCAGCCTCTGTGCTGTCTTTCTAAACACACCACTGATCAGAGTCCTCTTTCCATCACACGAGCAAGTTTAAGATGACTGCATGGTTTATAGGACAGAGGTTGCATGTGAGAAAAGTGTGTATGTGTTTGTTTCTACATAATGTTAAAGGAGAGCAAGAGTAAAACTGTGTGTGAAGGTAGCATCCACAGAAAGGTTGCAGCAAATAATTTTAACCTGGCCTGGCCACTACTGTATACACATACTCACACATACAACACACTCACACACATACAGTGGCTTCCCTGCTGGCTGTCCAGGTGAGGTTTGGTGGCTTTGGACAAAGATTGCCTTGTTACTAGACTCAATGGTGTGTTTTAGCTCCAAAATATGCTTGGTGAGAGGCGAACGGAGGGGAGGGCGGTTGGCCTGAGCAGGGGGCAGCATCTATGAGCAAAATCTAGACCTGTCCATACATCTGTGTGTCTGTTCCCCTTCCTCCACGCAGTGAACTGTTAGCAGAAAAGAGTTGAAAGTTGTTAGTCATCTACACCTTCTGACTTCTCTGTACCCGTAACCGCCTCTTCTTCCTCGCTGTGGTAATGAGTAATTACCTTCCATAGTCCGTAACGCGATAAAATGAATTATTTTCTTTTCGAGGTTTGTTGACACGAAAAATGAAATACAACCATACAGGCCTTATCATTAAAAGTAGTTTGCTACTTAGTTGATCATGGAAGACGAAGCATTACTTATTCAGTATTCTCGCACAGTGACACCATTTCCAGCACCAGTGTTAGTGTCTTCATTTAAACATAGACCCAATTAAAATCTTGCCTTTGGCCTGTATCATGTGTTTTGATGGCAGTTTCTCCAGACCTGTGTTCCTCTATTACATGTAGGTAATTTTATTCCTGACACTTTGGAGCATTTAATCAGTGTTGTTTCAGTTGACATTTTAGTCAATACAATAAGTGGAACTTTTCACCTTTGTCACAGGTTATGGGTATTGTTAAGATTTTAATGATACTATCATTGTTTTTTTTTTTTTTTTATTATTGATTTATTTAACAGGGACATTGTACATTGATTTTTCATCTGCAGTCCCTGGATAGATGTTGAATTGTTACCCTAAAAGGTAGCAAAAGGTTATAAACATATAACCTGAAAACAAAATTTAAAATACCTAAACACAGACAAGTGCAATACAATATATTGATTACATTTGTCATGTCTTCCATTCCAAATGTTAGAGATTTTCTTGTGATCCGACAAGTAGAATTGAAGAAAGATGGTTTTTTACCTTGAAAAGTTTTCCGGCCCGATCAGCTGTTTTTAGACACGTCACACCAGGAAGGGTTTTTCAGCTCTGATGAAGGCTGTAGCTACAGCCAAAACCGTCAGCAGGTTAAAAAACAAAAAAAAAAATAAAATCTTTCCTCAATTCTATTTGTCTGGTCACAAGAAAATCTCTAAGTGCAATACAAAAGTTACAATTAATAACACATCAAAGTAAGTAAAAAATATGAAAATACACTTGGAACTTAGACATATTAAAAAATACAACAGACAGGACTAAAATATTTCTCTAATCAGTACTGTTTATTGATCTGATACTTTAATGGTATGGTATATTTATGGTATTCTTATCAATTATTATTAGTTTTTTTGTAGATTAGGGTTAGCGTTACATTTTAAATTGTGATCAAATTATGTCCAATTTGTAGTTTAGGCATAGACTGAAAATCTTCCTAGTCCATCAGAGATGAACATCTTAGTCAAAAACAGAGCTGGTGAAAAAAGTTAACCAAACAGCTTTTGTATTATTCTTTTTTCTATTTTTCTTTCTCCAGTACACTTAGGAAAACTGATAACGTCTTAGCTTATCAATCCTCCATTCTTTTTTAGTGCTGTTTTGTTTAGTACTGGGGTTTCAGTACCCATCCCTATCCCTATAAGTACAGAGGTTTGACCAGGGTCATCGGCATACAGAATGGAGCAGTTAATAAGACAGTGACAGATATTTATTTTCTGTTATTTGATATTTAGACGATTAGATAGATTTACTGTAACCCACTGCTGTAATTAATATCTAGTATTTTGTGTTTAAACATGTATTATGAATAGATGAGACAAATCCATTTTTTCACTTTAATTATGATATAAAGATGAGTAGTAATCCCATAGCAAAAGGCTGCCTGAAACGTAATGATGAAAAAGAAATCATTTTATTCACACGCACCACGCATTCACACTTAACATGTGAACATTTGACTTATCAGAGTTAGCAGTCAGTAACCCTTTGATTAACTAATATTAATTTATTGCACATCATATCATCATCACAATACTGAACAGTATTATGACACATTGTCATAATGTGATGTCTTGTACTTGTGGATAGTGATTTTGTGTAGTTTTATGAAAATTTTTCCCATAGGTTTTGTACTTAATCGGCAAATTTTCTCGACTGTCTTTGTAGTGTGGTCCGCATAGTTAATCATGTGTATATAAGAAGCACTGTGTGAAGACCAAATAAATACACATTGAGGTGCACACACAGATAAGGAGCCAGGCCTTGGTGAAGCTCCCACATGTGCTCTGTCCTCATAATGCAAGACTTCTATTCAAATTGAACTGACGTGTCATTGTGGGTTTATATCAGTGGCCCAGTCAAGCAGTTTCTCTCCCTCTCTTTTTCACAGACACACACGCTGTCAGCAGCCATTTTCATATATGGAAGTTCATCAGAAATGTTGCAACATAATCAGCAACTTGGGTTCCTCAGTTGTTTTCATCCTGGACTGCTTTCAGGAAAAACACCGTCTTCCTCCATACACACAAAAGATACTGTACTGTTTGTGTAAGGCACAGACTCAAATACTTATTATTGTGATAAATATTCATCTCTGATGCTTCCACTGCTGTCTGTTTACCTGTACATTATGCATCAGTGATCACATGCTCTCATACATGGGTGTGTGTTCGTGTTTGTGTGTGTGCGTGTGCGTGTGTGTGCGTGTGTTTGTGTGTGTGTGTGTGTGTGTGTGTACTTTCTAGTGGTTTATGCTCGGTCAACAATCCGCCGACAGTGTGTTTGTCTTGGACGCTTCCAACCTGCCCTGTAGATTACCCAATCAGATAATCAAGGGCATAATTACATCACATGCATCTGTGAGTGTTTTTCCCTTCCATTATCCCTCATAATGCACACATACATGTTTATGTTCACACACACCGGCTGCAGACACACTGTGGTGACGTAGTGTGCATGTAGCAGCTAATTGCCTGAGGCTGTCTGTGTTGAGACACAATAAGTCGTGGTCTCATTTAAACATAAAAATGTTGACCGAGCTGTAGTCAACAGCAGAGTGTTACTGAACACTAAAAGTCTATTTTGAGATAGGCTTTGGCACACCTGCTCCTTTGAAACTGGGTCTGAAGTTATTATAATGATGGGGATGTGGACCGTGAAATGATGGATAAGAGAGCACAATGTTACTTTGCCTCTGATGTTTAAAATAACTCACTAGGGACATTTCAGTATGAAATGAGTCCTCTTTTCCAGCAGGGGATCCAATGGACTCATTTTGTGACACCGTCACAGCTGGAGGTTTTTCCACATTTGTACCATTTGGTCACCAGGAAACAGGAAAACATTCATTACTGCAGTTGGACTTATGCTTATCTTATCTCATGCATCATTAATTACCAATGTAATGCAATTTTGCTAATTTAATTAGCTAGTAAGTATGTGGGCTTGATAAAGGTTACATAACTTTAGTTTTAGTTGTTTGTGATTTTTTTTTTCACTGTTGCTTACGCACTACAGAATTTGGTTCATTGAAACAAAGCTCCACAAAAAAGCACAATAAGACATGACACTTGGAGCTAAACATTTCACTTATATGTTAAAATGAAACTCTGCTGTCAAAACCCAAACATGCTTTTTCATAATGACATTTTGTCAACAAAATAATACAATTACATGATATAAACACTACTGTTTTTAGTGCTTTCTTTCTAGTTCTATTATACAGGCATGTTTGAAAGACTGTTCCAGTTTAACACACTTCAGTAAACACCAACAGCGGAAAGCTGCAGGAAAAAGAAATGCATAAACAAAAATAAAAATGTATCTATGGGTATGAAAGCCCTGTGTTAGGTCTGGGTGATTTTACAGTCTCAGACTGGGATTATTCCTAAATTGTCACATGACCTTTTTTTTTAGAGGGATTTTACAGATAATAATAATAATAATAATAATAATAATAATAATAATGATGGTGTTGTAGAAACATTTCTGTTAATTTAATATTTATTATAACCATAACTCAGTGGATTTGCAGTATTTTACAGAACATTTACATGTAGGCATTGTAGTAACCAGTGGGTTTGAAACATAAATGTCACTAGCATAGGTTGCAAGCCTAGTGAATTTATTTCTTTTGATAGCATTACTAACGCCTGTCTGTGTTCAAGAATTTTGTCTGCATTAACTTGCAGAGTTTATGTTATGTGTTTTGCTGCTACTGAAGAAATAATGACAAAAAAATGAATGTGTGTAAGACAACCTGCTCCTGGTCCGTACTCATGCAGGGATGTCATTGTTGAAACACCACAGCTGTATGAACAGGAAAATGTGAACATGTATTTACTTCATCTAGATATTGTCAACACTGGTATAATGTTGATCCAAATGATGCAATAATACAGAGTTTTTAGTCAGAGTTTCTAATAACAACAAAAGTAATCACACACAGATTAGACCAACAGCAAACAGAGAAAATCTGAGCTGAAACTTAGTTTGGTTGTGACTTGCCTAAATTTTATAGGAGGTGAGAAATTTGTGATTCATATTGTGGGTCATGATTCTTCTTCAAACGATCCTCGTTTGAGGTTTTATAAGATATTGTTTTTGTAATATCAGTAATAGAGGAAACACCCAGCCTACCCTGTATGGTGGTGAAACACACAGCAGTTGTGGTACCTGACAATTTTCATTGTGATGCAGAAGTTAATGCAAGCCAAAGAAAAGATTAATATGAGCCAAATAGACTTCATGAAAAGTGTGTTTGAGGTGGGCCAAACATCACTGTGTTGATAATCACGATTAAGAAGGTTAACTGACTTTATCATCTCCATACGGAAATTCAGCCTCTGCATTTTACCTGTCCTAGTATTCAAAGTATTTAGCCTTAGTGAATAGCATTAGCACTAAGCACAGCAGCGAGCCACCACTGAAAGTATTATGGGATCTACTCCAGATTTTCATCAGTGCTCTTGTCAAGGGCATTGACATGAGAACTAACATGTATACCTGTTTTTGATGTTGGGGGAAAGACTGGAAGACCTGGGAGAAACCTGTGCAGAAGAGTCAAATTTGCCAAGAAAAGGCAAATTGGATACAGAAAATGTAGCTGGGAGTGAAACACGGAACCTTGAAGCTATGAGGTAAAAGTGCTAACCAATACCCCGCTGCACCCTCATCATTATGTCAGTTTGACGTCATACTAGCAATATTCTATGAAACTTAAAACTTTTGCTATAGTTTCAATTTCTCAACCATATATAAAAAAACACTCTGGTGCACAAGATCGCTCAGTCTAACCTTTGTCTTCTCATTGTCACCCAGACCATGAATGAAAACCATACCACAGCGTGAACTCTCCACTATTCTTAGAAACTAAATTTCTGATGAAATGAAATCACTAGTAGGCTGTTATCACTGGTGTGCTGCCGGTGTGGAGATACATGCAAACAACATGCAACACTGCAGTGAAGTGGTGTGAGGCATCACCTTACCTGTGTGCGATGGTTGGTCTCACATGAGCTCCTCACATAGACTTTGCTGTAATATATTAAGATTGGTGTTGAAATAAAAATGTACTAGTAATGTGACTGATGTGAACAGGTATGGTAGGTAGTGTAATGCAAAATGCAAGTGTTTATAGTCCCAAAACCACATGTACACAAATTGTTAGCCTCATAGCATAATTTTTTAGGTCTTTTTTTTCTGGTCAAAGCCTATGATGAAAAATGATGCAGCAGTGTTAGGAGAGTAAAGTTATGCAGATATCACAAACATATGACTAAGCAATTTTCCTATGAGACTAAAGAAATGCAAATCTTTAAGATCAAGTTGTTTTACTTTTAAAGTTCAAATGTTTGTGTGACCATTATTAGAAGCAGAGACATGCTGTGGATTCACAGACATCCACAGCAGGGCTGAATCTGGGGCTCAAATGACCCAGAGTTCAAGATGCTGAGCTGTAGAAAGAGAACGTCATGTCATACAAATCATCTTTTATCTAAAGCAGTGGGTTTTCTACAGCATGCCTCTGTATAGTCACTGTTTGACAATGACGGTTCTGTCCAGTGAAACACTAGAAGGCTTTTCATTTGGAAGGGTCACATGAAGTGCTGTTTGTATTAACTGTGTAGCTTTACTTGGCTGAATAGATTTTTGGATCCCACCTCTGTTTTGGGTTTGGCCAAAACACCTTCTGTACATCACAACCAGCATCATCCCTGATGGACTAGAGTCCTTCTTTGTTCCGTCTCCCTACCCTCCTTCATCTCCTCCCACAATTCCTCTTCCGCTCAGTCTTACTAGCCCCTTTTACACAGCACCTCTGTTCCGGGAATATTTCCTCTTTATTCTGGAACGACGTCTGCATAAACAATATGGTGGGATTATTTGGTCCCACCTCTGTCGCGACTTTGTAACACCTCTGGAGGTAGGAACAGAGCTGTGATAAAAGTGGAATCATGGTTCTGGAACGCTATATACCGCTCATTCCACAACCAAGGTGTGACGTTTTGATAATGTACTGCATGTGCGACCCCCACGGCATGGGCCGTGTACAGTAAATAAACATATCAGCGCAACCAGAAAGATGTCAAACTGGGGAGATGCCGAGCTCCACGAGCTGTTGTCACTTCAGGCAGAGGACTCTATCTATGCTAACATTTATAGAACGGTGAAAGACGGATCGACTCTGGAGACGTTAGCAACACCGCTATGCTCAGGGTATTTCCGATGCGTAAGTTATATGTGACACTATACGTTGTACTGCGTCACCGACCCTTTGGTTCCGGAACGCAGGTCCGCTGTGTAAAAGTCCACCCTGTCTCAGCTCTGTTACTCCTTTGGCTTGGCTGTGGAAATTGGTCAATGGTGGAAAAAAGGTGGGCTCACCATCTTACCTTTTTTCCGGGATCTCTGTGTAAAAGTAGTTACTGTCTTCATATTTGCAAAACTTACTTGAGATCTACTTGTAGTGCTCAGACTCGCACTGATTGGTGTTCAGAAAGAGTACAATGTATTTTCCTGATGATTGATACAGATGTCACCTTTAAATTAAGTATCTGATATAAGAAACAATGTGTAGCAGTTTGCAAGAGCAAAATAATGATTAGTGAGATTTACTAACATTTTCCAAACTGTCATTTGACATAAAAAAAACAAAAAAAACCCAAAAAGGTACTGTGAACAGTGTGTGGACACAGTTACTTTTGCACCTGACTTAATGGCACATTTGTAGGAGTTTCCCTTCCACTGCACACAATTTTGGAGCAGAGGAGAGTGAGGGAACGCGATTTAATAAGGTTCATATTTGTTGATTTAGTGTTAATTGCATCATTATTTACCACCGGAAACAAGCATGTCTTAACCCATCTGCACCTGCCATGACTGTGACAGTTATGCATGGGGGAGGTGCTGCCAAGAACAGAGAGCAGGTGGTAGAAGAGAGAGAGGGAATTTTCTCAATTTTTGTCCATTTATTTGGAAGGCGGGGGCGACACAGTGGTGCAGTGGATAGCACTGTCGCCTCACAGCAAGAAGGTCCTGGGTTCTATTCCAACCAGGGACCTGTCTGTGTGGCGTTTGCATGTGCTCCCGGTGTCTGCGTGGGTTCTCTCTGGGTACCCCGACTTCCACCCACGATCCAAAGACATGCACGGATAGGTTAAGTGGTCAACCTAAAATTGCCCATAGGTGTGAATGTGAGAGTGATTGGTTATTCGTCTCTACGTGTCGGTCCTGTGATGAGCTGTACCCTGCCTTAGCCCATAGGTAGCTGGGATAGGCTCCAGCACCCCCCACGACCCCAGTGAGGATAAACCGGGTTCAGAAGATGAATGAATGAATGAATTTGGAAAAGGAAGATGTTATCAGAGCAGATCCAGTCCATAACAGTCCATATTTTGACCTATGTTGTAACTGTTCTTGAAAGCATTCATAGGAAGAGCTTATAGATATACAACATCAAAACCAAAAGCTCAATAAGCCAAGCAGAGATTCTATGAAGTTTTCAGTGAAATCAAAATTACAAGTGTTTTTAATAGTTCTATAGTCACTGTAGACGTTGTGCAGTGTTTCCTCAATTACTGATATCTTATAAGCATATGCAGTGAATGTATGAGCCACTCAGGTTCGAGTTTGTGAACTAACCTACGAGTATGACTTCTCTGCTTCTCCTTTATGTCATGCATCATGTTATCTTCTTTAATTTCCACTGTGGAACCCACCATCCCCCCTCCTGTATTTACATCATTGGTAATAATGGTCCAGATATGCCTAATACCTCTAGTTTTACTGCAGAAAACTCCATGTGTGTAAAAGCTATACTCGAGTGCGTCAGGTTACAGTAACAAACAGTGTCTATGTTGTTAGTAGAATCCCCCGCCCTCATTCGTGTGTGTGTGCAATCTGGTGCCGCATTAATTTGTGCTGCTCTTGGCGCTGGTCAGTACTGAGATGACCTGGCTGCATCTGTTTTCATAATTTAATGTATTGTTAGTAGATCATCTTAACACACTACCCACTCCCTTTGGTGCTTCTTTATAGATTGTAGCCTCTGTAATTTGTGCTGCTTTGGTGAATCCGGCTCTTAATATGTTTATTTAAACCATGCATAGAAAAATTTTGTTTTGATGACTTTGTCCTTTTAGTATGTAAACAACTGGCAAATAGTAATAGCAACTTATCACTGGAGAAGTGCAAATTTTGAGATGATGAGAACTTTCCCTGACAAAACAAAGCTCCATAACCTCATGTGTTCACAAACTTCCATGTCTCTAACTTTCAATAATAACAGGTTTTAAAATCCAGTAATGCTCCACCTGACTCTGGATTTTTCTTTTTTAATGAAAGATGTGAAACAGCAACATCTTGAACTTAGAGTTTCTTTTAGTAATGCACCAATTCAACTTTTTCAGGTCCGATACACATACTGGCTTCGGGTACCAGCCGATATTGAATACTAATGCATTAGTGTTTACTTGAAAAGCAACATACTTTGCTGTTTGGAAGAGACTGAGATCACTCTGGAATGTACAAAGCAACATCAGGCTCAACTTTTGATGTTTCTTTCAAACTTTGTAAAAAAAAAAAAAAAAAAAAATCATATTTTGGTAGAAGCTGTTGCAAGGGTAGCAAATTGGATTATTTCCAAAGTGGACATAAGTAGTGAGTTACATATGCTATGTTTATCAGTCATAATATTCTACAAATTGGGAGTGTTCTCTGTAATTATTCATACCAGTGGAGTGATGTATTCACATGCAGAATGAGAGAATCGAACTAAACAAACTGTGGTGGTGCAGTGGTTAGCGCTCTCATCTCACAGAAAGAAGGTACTGGGTCCAAATCTATGTTCTCCCCATGTATGTGTGGGTTCTCTCAGGGTAATCTGGTTTCCTGCCATCATCCAAATGCACTTAATAGTTAACTGGTAAATCTAATGCTTTAAGTGTGAGAGTGAACGCTCGTTGTACGTCAGCCCAGTGATGACTGCTTTTGGCTGGGATAGGTCCCCGCAACCCTCACAAGGAAGAAGTGGTTTAGAAAACAGATGGACGGGACTAATATAAGATACTAGTATGAATACTGATGCAGCCCCAGTTACTGCAAAACCATTATTGGGATGCAATTCTTCTGGGATGATGTGAAAAATAACAAAGCTCAGATTTCTTATCAAATGTCAATTTTGTGGCTTACAAAGCACACATCTTAAATAACATCAACTCTAATATGGATATATTGAATGATCAATTTATCAGAGGCATTTACTTGTCAATGTTCATTTGCTGAGTTCTAAACATGTTTCCATATGAGTTTTCTTTCAGCTCTAAGCAGTTTTTTAATGGCACCCAAATTCATCCATGAAAAAACTACTTGAGTATGTAGTCCTAGGGGAAAGGCAGTTGCTCTAGCAACTCTTGATGAAATAGAAAATGAGACGACATGAAAATGACTGGACTGCAGCATTAATTTGGGTAATATTCTCCCTCGGGGCATTTTTCTTGAGGCTATGTGCATCTGTAGTTGAAAATCTTCCTTTTTCTCTGTATCTGCCTCTCTCTCTTCTTGCCCTCTCCCACTTTGTCACTTTTTTGTCTGCCTGTCCCTCTCTGTTCTCTCTCCAGCTCACCCAATTCCCTCTCTGTCCAACTTTCAGAGGACAAATGCCAAAGGCTGTATTATTGTGTCCTCAGCTGCCATCACTCACTGTGTTATGTAAGACACTGCTGAAGTGTTTGTGTGCCTCTGTGCATGTGTGCTTGTTTTTTTCCTGGCTTCAGTCCTGATATGCCTTCTCTGAATTTATAATCATCCAAGAGTGTTCAATCTGAGGCCAGGTCCAGATCAGCTCTTGTGTGATCTGTAGTTTTTATCCCTTGACCTCTTGCTCCATGAATTGTTCAGAACGTATATAGGAGTGGCAGAACTGAATAAGTGTTTATCTGAAATTACCAAGGCCTCTTGTTGTAGTTCAGTGCAATATTCTAATAGAAAACATGTCTGATTCTCATATACACATGTTATGATAAATTACTTTTTGATTGTTATGGTGCCTTACCAGTATGCAAAACAGCTACTAGTTTACAGTTTTGTGTTGCAATGTTTTGGTCTTTTTTTTTTTTTTTGTTATTGATTTTGATTTATTGAACATGTAGAAGTGTTGATAATTTAGATACAATAAAACAGATTATATCTTATTCTCCTATTGTGCCCTATTATATAGTAAATAAACAGACTTCTGTCACCACACCTGTTTGAAAATTTTGTATATTTTACATCATTTTGCACTTCTTATAAAATTATTTCAGTTTCTTTGACAATATTTAACAATTAGACAATATAAAATAAGTAGTTAAAAACAAGACTGTGTACAGCATCTCAGTTCAGCTGGTCCACACAACAAACAAAATATTTTTTTAAACAGACATGCATCTCACCTGAAGCTAAAAATGAAGTGAAAGTAGCCTTGCTTCATCACATTCCTTGCAACTTTCAGATCACATTTACACATTTCAGATACACACTTTCATGCCATCTCAAATGTCTCTCAGGGTATGTGTAACCAGGTAAGGAGCAGAGAGTTTATTTCAGGTCAAGTTTCAAAATTCAGAAATAATTGGATTCATTCTATAAATGGCACCCTGTTTTCTCTGAGCTGTGGCGAAGCATCACAAAGTGAGCTCTTGGTTCTCATCTGAAGAGCAGACGAAGGAGTTGGCCTTGGGCTGTGATGTGCATACAGGATGGTAAACACATGACTCCATCTCCCCCTCGCTCTCATTCTCTAACAAACACTCAGAGATCCTTAAATGCACACACAAACAGACGCGTACACACACATCGTGGCACCTTTAGCTCGTGCTGGTATCAGTTTGTTTCCTCCTTTTATTCAACTTTTTATTCTCCTTGTATCTCATTCTCTGCTCCTCACACATTTTCCTGTCTGTACCACTGAGCTTCCCTCTGTCCAATCTCATTCACCAAGGGATTCAATGAATACGGCCTTATTAGATGAAGCTGTTTTTGTGTGGTTTAGCCTGGAGACAAGGCTACTTAGAAGAGCTGCTTCCTTTCTATGGATTGTTACCTAGTACATGGTTTCTTCCCTTTTGTTGTTGTTCTCTCAGACCATGTGTACACTACACATCAATAAGAGTCATTGAGGAACATAAAGACTGTACGGATCGTACAATGCCCATATAACTGATGAGACATTTTATATGAATACCCGTATCATCCTCACTTTATTTTATTTTAACAGTGGATGTTTACAAGGCTGCACTAGGGGATCTGGGGTAATGCTGAAATGCTTTAGATAAACAGCCATAAAATGGTTGTTTCCTGTGGGATTTGCTAATGGCATCAGGCCCAATATCTATAAATAATTTGGCCATTTTGTTGCAGAGAATATTGGTTTGAATATTTTTTTACTTATGAAGCCTGTATAACTATGTAGAAAGACTGACTCAAAACTATTTGAACTAAGTCAGTCTGAGAGAGTATAACTACACTAATTCAAGCAGATTAATTAGGGCAAAATAAAATACTTATACCCTAAAATATTTTTATGATAACTAAGATGAATTCATCATAATAATTAACCATGTTATTTTCATGTTTTTTTAACCTCCTTTAGAATATGTTTGTGTTGCTGAGATAAAGGCATTTTGAAAATCTGTGTGTCTGAAGACGCCATTATAATGTCTCACAGATGTGGCTGGTGAAAAGTGAGCACAATATTTGTTGTAGTAACTATGATGTGACTGAACTGGTCATAATCTGTACTGTGGTAAAATAAATGGGGTAAGATCAGCTTTCATTTCATAAAATGTGGGACAATGGAGAAAACCTTGTTTGCTGTTTTATTTCAAAATTTTCTTTGCTAAAACTATTAGTGCTTTACACTGGAATGTCAGCATTTATTAATGCATACTTATTGGCATGCTGAAGACACAATAGTAGCAGAATGGTAAATAATTTTGTATAATTTTATAATAGAATACTAGTAGAAGTATAATGGTAAAACCTCCCTTAGACTTGTCTAGATTTCACTTTATATAATACATATAAAGTGAAATCTAACCAAAAGTACTAAAAAGTACTTTAAGTACTTCAATGTATGTCTGAATACTTTCCCACCACTGATCTAATATGGCAGACAGTGTTATCAGTTTATCATCAAGAACATTTTAGAGCAGCAACATTAAATAGCAAAACTTTAGGAAGTACAGGGACAAAATGGGATGGAAGTCATTATGCATGCAGCTCCAAATGGAAGACCAGTGTCTGGACGCTCACGTTGTTCCCATGGGACTAAGCCTGAAATGCTAGTGCCCGGCAACGTCAGTGTCAATCAGCAAGAGCAGAACGCTGACAGAGAGAAGTGGGTTGTGGGAGCTGTGACGCACGCCCCTCTCACAGTAATAGGAGTACAGAAATGACAAGCTGGCGTCAGTAGCCTAACATGGGTACAACAACATGAGGGAAAAGCACTCCACTTAGCCGTCGAGCCTTAGAGGGAGGGAGACTGACTAGGTTAATATGGTTTGTGTGCACCTATGTGTATGTGTGTGTGTTGCAGATATTTGATTTGACATGCGTGAGGGCATATTTGCATGAGAAGCAGCTTATTTAGTGAAGAAAAGACGACCAGAAGTTGGTGCAAGATCAGAAATGCACAATTCATGGTGTAATGGTGAAGTATATGTAATGTAATATTGCTGTAGTGAATATGTACAAAGCATTTTTATTTGACAATCAACATAAACAGCTTTGAGAGTGACTGATTAGTTACATTTGCACAGGGTGGTACTCAGAGGTGTATCGGCTAACTGTGAGGGTGCACATGTATGTTAAACATCAAAACAAATAATTGAATGGAGGCACCAAGCTCCAGGGAACATGATCACATGCATCTACACGCACAACAGTTCATGTATCACACATGAAATGTATACACAAACATGAGATGTAGGATTCTAAATTTGCTGACAGATGCATGGATGCATTTACTTGACAGTTCGTGCAATGGCTTAGTCATGCAACTTTGCTGCGAAACACACACATTTGCCTGAGGCTACATCGGTGGCTGCTATCAGCACAATCCATTCACAGTACGCAGAAAAGGGTAGTGGTTAGTATGAAATTATGCAAATAATATTTCTGCTTTTCTCACATCAAACCATAATATTTTGTATGTACATTCTCTGGCAGTGGTGCCTTATATCCCTTTTTAGCACGTGTATATTTACAAGACAGTATGAGAGAGGATTTTGAAAGCTGTCTTTCCCCCAGCTCCCTAGCCTATTTTTACTTATTCATAGCTACTATAAACAAGCCATCTTAGTGTGACTTCTGGGAATGCAATGAATTCTGGGAACCTTGTGTAGGCCATTAATGATATGCACCAAAAGCAGCTGTCATTTTAGTCCTTATGGTGACAAATTATACATTTCATTTAACTATAATATTTTCCTGAGTTTTTTTTTTTTTTCTCGATGCATGTAGCCTATGTTTGGCTTTGGTTTTGTCAAAGATTAAAACATTAAAGACACATAATTAGAGATTTGATGATACATTTAGTGTTTTTTGAGCTGTACTGTATATTTAAAGTCAGTAGATGTATACAACTATGTTAATATAAAGTCTAAAA
>JAPQRP010000006.1:21339465-21351668 GCA_037367295.1 Apogon hyalosoma | reverse complement strand
CTAACATCTGTCATTGATGTTAAAGGGGCGGGGCCAATACAGAGGATGAAGAACTAGGGTATGTAAACTTATGATCTGGGTCATTTGGATAGTTTCTGTTAACAGTATGATTTAAAAAAGAGCAAACACATTTGTTTGATAATAAATGGATTCACCAAACCACTAGCCACAAGTGAAAGAAAAGTTTTTGTATTATCATTCGTATTCTCTGAAAAATGCTCAAAGATTAAAAAATTCTGCTAGGGTATGTAAACTTATGAGCACAACTGTATATTTGTGCTTTTGAATTTACCTGTATATTGCTGCATAATTATGCAATTCAGACTGTATTTTCATTATGTGTTAAGTATGAATTTATTAATGCCATGTCTGATTTTTTTCTGCCTGAGGAGTCAATAGTAAAATATGGATGCCCATGATTTTCTTTAGCAGTTGATGAAATGTGAGCCTCTGCTGCCCTCTATATTCATTTACTGCACGTACTGGAGATAGACTGAAAGAGAAAGAGACTGTTACAAAAAACACCAAGTATACAAATACACAGTGACAAATAAATTATTTCAGCCAAGAGCTTTACCAACAAAAAATATTTAACAGATGCCACAGAAAAAAAAAAAACAACCATCAGGTCTCCCATATGCTCAAAAAAAGCTGAAGAACAACGAAGGAACAGTTCTGTGACATGTTCAATTTTAAGATAAACACATGTTTGGGAAGAATCATAGTTTTTATTCACCAAATAGAGCTACATTTGTCCACAGATTAAGTTTAGTGTCTGTTTTCTTTCCTTCTGATGGTGGATTTCATTGGCATTTTATCTAAAGCTACTGTAGCAAGTTTTTATAACTTTGTACCTATAAAGCAGTCAAATTGAGTAGAATGTGAGTAAAGCACCATCAATGTTGTTTGAATTCTGAGTTAAATTTCAGACCTAACTTTATGAACATTGGTAAAATGGACCGTTGTACCCACAAGTGATAGTAAAATAAATCACTTTGTAATAAAGCTTAATTTTATTTGTACTTATTGTATAATTTGTGTAACATTTGATTAAATTAAATGCAAGAAATGCTACTTGGATATTACATTGTAATATTTGTATTTCATAGAATGGGAAAGAAAAATGATTCTAAATATTGCATATAGAGGAATTTGTGCAGAAATGATAGAAATGAATTAAGAGTTTTGACTGCTTTGTAAATGAATAGAAAGAGCTGCAACTAATAATCATCACTGACTGATTAGCTTATTTTTCGTGCTTGTAACTTCCCTCAGACTTTGGTTATGTATGACACCCTAACGTTTCAGCAGTTGTAAAAAAAAAAAAAAAAAAAATGAAGAAGAACAATGTTACAATATGAATGTCAAATCTGATCTTTGCGTCCATATGTGACTCAGATCATTTTCTTAATGACGTTGTGAACAGCACGAATCACATCAAATCTGATCTTTTCAGTTCTCATCTGGGTTACTTTCATATGTTGTCCTGAATTCAGTAAAGATCTGATCTTTGTAAAGGCGACCTCTGTCTGAACACAGGGAGTCACTCAGATGCTATAAAGGAATTCAGACTTAATGTATGATTGCAGAAATAAAATGAATCCAAAACATAATATACTGTGTAACACTGCAGTGAGCAGTGATGATACTTACAAGTAAGTTTTTGAGTATTTTCAAATAATCTGAATACTTCTGATTCCACTGCTTTTGTGAATGTGATACAGTTCATCTGTAACATCTGATATTTGCTATATTAAAACATTTAAAGGCAAATGAAAACCAAACAGCAGTAAATCAGAATAGTGAACGCTGCCGACTTGTCTCATCTACACTTGTATAACATGGCACTGGTAAACCTACATTTCAGCGTCTAAGACGAAGCCTGCCTCCAGGATTGCTGAGGAGAATTTCATCAACGTGGACCACAACCACCTCGGCTACTGGGCTGCCAACCATCGAACCAGGCCCCGTACGCAGAGACCGCTCAGCCAGCATCAAACACACCACAGAAAGGTAACATGGCTCACCCATCACACACTGTGCTTTGTCACCAATTAATATACATTAATAATATAAGACCTCTATTTCTGTACGTTAAACAGCGAGTCATGGAATAGCTCAGTGATGATGACAATCTCAAAGAGCCGTTCCATGTCCGCTTCCTGTGCAGCCTCCATCACCTCCAACCACCTCTACAGCAAACCACTGGGAAGACCAGGTGTGTGTGAATATCAACATAACATGTATAACATTAACCCATAAAGACCCAGTGCTACTTTTGTGACTGTTCCCAAATGACTTTATCTGCAGAGTTAACCTTTCTTATCACCATTTGTTATAATAATATCCTCTGCATTTTGCCTTTTTTCAGTGAAAATCGTGCATTTTTCCCTATTTAACTTACTGATCATATAGATGTTCATCAAAGCTCAGATTAAAGTTGAGGGTTATTATATCAAAAATAGAGAAAACCAAACAAAAAGTGACTTTTTCAGTAAAATCTACCATTAACTGAGCATAAACCAAGCATCTCCATCCACTGTCATTTGTCAAACTCCATGGGTTTTACTGGTGAATCAATGTTGTAGAAGATGATTCAGTGCAGAGCCTCTGAACATCCAAAAAAGACACGTGATGGTGTTGAAAAGCTGAAAAACTGCATTTTAGAAGAATTATTTCCTTGTAGTGATAGGGTTAGTGGATCAACAGATATTAGACACGTTAGATCAGTAGATGGTTTAGGTCACTATAGTGTCTGTTTGGGTCTTTATGGGTTAAAAATACTGTAAAGAGGTACATATCAGCATTAAGTGTTTTTTTCTTTTTCAGGTTTCCCCCCCTCCAACGTATCACCTCTGGGCTCCCCGTGCCCGTCTCCTCCCGTCCAGGGCACTCCTGCCTCCAGCCCTACCATCAAGACATGTTCAGTGCAGCTTCCTGAGCCTGCTGGGCCCCTGACAGAGCGGACCACTGGCTCTGTGGCCCCCAAGAGCCACCACAGAGCCTTAACTCACAGCCAGAGCGCTCCAAGCTCCACCACCCCTCACTGGCGGCCTCCGTCGCTCTGCAGCAGGTAATTACATTTTGACAAGTAATTCTAAACACAGCAGGATTAAACTCACAAGTACTGACAATGAGGCTCCGTCTGAATGTGCGAGTGAATATTCATTTGTGTGCAAATGAGGAAAATGAGTCACTTCATTAGTCTTCACAGACAGGACCTGTTTCATTTCTCAGATGAGAGAGAACACTTTGGTAAGGACCAGCGTGTATCCTCTCAATATATCTGCTGTTTTTCTGCTCTCCCTGTCAGCTGTGGCAGGCCGTTCAACAATCGACTAAACCATGGGGTAGAATCTGTCGACAAAGGAGACAGAATACCCCATCCAGGTAATACACAGCCTGCTTTTTGTATTTAGCAATATCCATATCTACTGTATATTTACACACATTAGCTGGATAACATACCAGTAAGAGATGCTTTCACCATAGAATGTGTTCTAAAATGTGCCAGTAGAAAACAGTTTGCAATTTGCCTTCTGACCATCTTGATTACAGTAGGTATATCGTAACACTTCTAATAATCGCTCTCTTTTTCCAGATGAGCGTATAGTAGCTTCTTCAGACTATGACAGCACCTACGACAGCACCTATGAGACCAACCACAGTGACAGCAGCGACTTTGCACAGAATGAAGAGGAGGGAGAAGGAGGCAAGAAGCCACCTGAAGTGAAGGAGACTTGCAGGGAATATCCAGCAGAGGGCATTGTACTTCATCCTCTCCTGCCATCACCAGAGGTAAATGGATAGGTTTAATGGGATGTAGAAAACTCAGGTGACTGTATCATATCAACTGTAACTCAATATTAAAAAAAAAAAAAAAAAAAAAAAGAGGTGTGATTTTCATAATACTGTAAGTAATTTAATGCACTTTGTACATCAGAGGCAAGAGAAAACATAAGCAGGGTACATCTTAACCAGGGGTGTCAAACGGGGCCTCCTAAGGGTTCAGTCTGACCCATTGGATGAATTTGCAAGTTCAAAAATGACATAAAAGACATTAATAGTCAAGGGTGTCGTTGAGTCTTGACATGTTGTTTTGATCAGGAAATTAAATGCTATATTTTTCAGTTCCAGATGCCTGTTTCTAAATGTTTTGTGCCTTTGTAGATCTGCTGTTTGTAAGTTTGTCTATGTGTAAATGATAAACTGAGGGATAATATTGTTAAAATTGCATTTATTGTTCTTAAGAGATTTCAGGTTGTTCATGGATGTTCAGGTTATTTATACTTTTTGTCAAAGGATAGTGTGTAAATATAAACATTTTCATGTTGTAATTTTCCTTTTTTTGCACGAAAACAGAGAGAAGTTCTCATTTTATCTAAGTTTTTATGCTATTATTTTACGGATCCCGTTTGAGGTCCAGTTGGGTTGTCTGTGACCCCTGAACTAAAATGAGCTTGACATCCATGTTCTTGATAGTGAAGTGCAATGGCTGTCAACTCTAACAGGATTCCCACACGTCCTGGAAAACTTGGAAAACCTGGAAAATGATTGACCAATTTTCCAGTCATAGAAAACATATGGAAAATGAGAAAAATCCTGGAAAATTATGTTTCCTCCCCCTGCCTTGTGACTTTGTGTGCCTAAACTGAAATGAAACAAAGGAAATAGTTTTTCTGTGATTTATTGAAAATATACAAATATTTTTAGAGGAAGTGCAGGAGAGAAAGTAAGAGAGAGGAGAAAGTTGAGTTGGGAATTGCCGAAATGAACATTTTAACTCCAATTTGTCATGTTAATGAAGTGCTACGCTGTAATCTGTGGGTGTGTTTGCATTATTCTGTGATCAGAGATGGGTAGTCCCAGCTCCATAGAGCAAAAGTCCTGCCATGTATTTGTTCCAACCACTCATTGAACCCGATCTTTTTGATGAGCATAACTCCTCATCCAGGTATGGGATAATTAGTGGAATCATCTGTGTTAAGTGAACAGGTAGAACCAATGCATGGCAGGACTTTACTCTATGGAGCTGGAATTACCCACCTCTGTCTATGATACATTTGTCATAATTATTTTTCATAGATAAATTATAGCCATAGATTGCATATCATATGTCTGAGTAATAAACATAGAAACAATCTGGGTAAATGCAAGTTGCATCTGTAAAAAAGAACACTTCCAAAGAATGAGGGAGACGGGAACGGATTAATGTATGATGTGATAACTTGTCTCTGTAGCGGCTGAAAATCAATCATTCCATTTTGAATGTATTCTTATGTTTATTCAATTGTTTTACTTGGTATTTTTATTGTACTGTTTGTAATTGCACAGCTGTTTTTATGTCTTTTTAATCTATTCTTTATTTTTAATTCTATCATTTTGCTTTTTTTTTCTTTTGTACAACACTTTTTTAATTGTACAGCTTTTTTCTTATGTCTTTTTAATCTTTTCTTGTTTATTATTCTATCATTTTGCTTTTTTTATTCTTCTGTACGACAGTTTTTTAATTGTACAGCTGTTTTTATGTCTTTAATCCATTCTTGTTTTTTAATCTTTTATTTTGTTTTTTAGTTTTTCTTCTGTACAGCACTGCGGTCCACTGTGGTTGTTTTAAAGTGCTTTATAAAAGAAGTAGAGAGAGAAAGAGAGAGAGCTTAATTGTTAATCTTCCTCTGTAAGTTGCTTTGGAAAAAAGCATCTGCCAAATGCATAAATGTAAATGTAAAATGTCCTGGAAAATAATTTCAGGGAATGAGTGGAAACCTTGCTCTAACCTTGCTTTTCTTTTTCCTGCCCATCACGCCGTCTTTATAGAAACCCTAAAATCATTTCCCTTCACCCCACAGGACAAACCAATCGTAGCCCTGGAGCCTGTGATGATGCCGGGGCTGGAGCCTCTGATGAGTCAACTCGACAGCTGGAACTTCCCTATTTTCAGTCTCGTTGAAAAGACTCACGGCAAGACAGGCTGCATCCTAAGCCAGGTATACATTAATTAAGAGGCAAATGTCACTGTCTATATGACATTTACATATCAAAACATATCAATACTGATTTAATTAAATGAGCCTCATATTGACATTTCCATGTGGGAACAGCAATCAATGCAGGTAGCTGAATGAGCACACTGGCATTTTTAACTTTAACAAATAAACACCAAGGACTGTTTTACATGATGTCGGTGTATCTGTGTTTCAGCTTTGTGCAAGAGAAGATTAATTAAAACAGAAATCAGTGACAGCTACAGTTTTTGCATATTTTAATATGGTATATGAGGAGATTTTTAGCTTCTGAAATGTTGTCCCTACTGACATCAAACCGTAGTCACATCAAACAGAGACGTGACAGCGTGAGATCAGGGATGATTTGAGGATGAGACCTTCAGGGAGGCTCAGCCTTTAATAAAAATGGGACATGCATACAGTGTCCTGCAAAATCTCACTGGATAACAGATACATTGATATATTCCCATTTAAAACTTTTAATGAATTATTGAGAACATGAGAATGAGGTTGTTATTTGTAATTGTGTGAGTGCACCTGATCACCACAAAAAAATAAGTCTAATATCGAAAATGTCTAAAATCGAGACAATTTAAGGAGCCACAGTACAACAGTTAACCCTCAAAGACCTAAACAACCACCTGCGACTACAACCATCTGCTGATCTAAAATACTTTTGAACCAATAATTCTAATTCTCAGTTTTTCATAGTCATCAGATATGACCCATTTGGATGTTTATGGAAACACCGTCACCCTGTGCAACAGCGATTCATCAGTAAAACCCATAGTTTGTCAAATGATGGTGGTTGAAGCTGCTTCTTATTATGTGTAGTTAATGATAAATTTTGGTGAAAAACTCACTTTTGATATAGTAACCTTTGACTTTACTCTGAGCTTTTACAAACATCTACATGATCAGTGAATTAAATATAGGAAAATTCCTGATTTCACTGAAAAAAGCTACAGTTTAATAATAAATGGTAATAAATCACTGAAGAAAGGTTAGATGTAAAGAGAAATAGGTGCTCAGTCAATAAACAGCATCCAAGAAATGGCAAGAAAAGGAGACCATGAGGTTATAGATCAGCACTTTTTGTTTTAACTAACAATTATTTCCTTTTTTTTTTAGCCTATAGAGCAATTAAATAAAACTGAATATGTATTAGCAGCGAGTTGTTTTTGTTTGTATTAGATGTCTACACTTCACAACATTATTTCATGTCCTGCTCATACTGTGTCTCTTAGGTTTCCTATAGGCTCTTTGAGGACACAGGCTTATTTGAGGCCTTTAGGATTCCTGTACAGGAGTTCATGAACTACTTTCATGCTTTGGAGAACGGATACAGGGACATCCCATGTGAGTAGAAAATTCACAGTTTTATACACGCTCAGCATCACCTTTTTAGCTTTTGAACTTCAGTTCGTAGCATGCTAATACATGTTAATTATCTGTTTGTTAAAAAAAAAATAAAAAATCGTTTGTTTCACACAGTGACTGAAGGTGTACTGTCAGTTGAAATGAGCTAAAAATAATTCCAAGATTTCACACAGGATGTAATGATGACTCAGTTACTCTTTAGTGCTTAACGTTCTCCTCTCTGCTGGTTGTTTTAATCTCCTCAGACCACAACAGGATCCATGCCACTGATGTGTTGCATGCTGTTTGGTACCTTACCACTCAGCCTGTGCCAGGCCTGCCCACGCTGCTGACCGAAAATGGGATACACACTGGTGAGGACTTTTTTTTTAACGCATAGTTGTAACAAACAGCAGTGTTTGATTGGCCACAGTGGTATAGATTATTACATGCGTATGTGGTGACAGTAGTTTTAAAGGAGAGATCATTTTGCCTCCTTCCTTATTAGAACCTTTTACACATTTTCCATCTCCATTGTAACCACTGACCCATGTGATCTATCTATGAACACTAAATTAGTCCTTCCCTCCTGCATGGCCCTTTCAGCCCTGCCTCAAAATTCTGCACTGATATTTTTCCATGCATACCTCAGCCTCCTCCACCTGTTACCACCGTCTGCAGCCCCCTCTGCTGGGCGTATCCTGTTAATACCACCCTAGTCATCAACAGATCAACAGTAATGCACTGTATTGCTCTAGGAAACCACATGGAGGAGCTAATGTAGTTTATGTGCATTAAATCAGCTGCATGCGTCAACCCCCAGCTGAGTTACCATCTAAAAAGGTCAGGCAGTTCAGTTTATACTTAATGAATCTGTATTTTTTTTTTTTTTTACTTTGTCATGGTAACTGGGATACAGGGGATATTGGCTCAGGTAGAGGTAGGAGGTTAGTTGTGTCTCATAAGAAATATTTTGGGTATCTTTATATTTTATTTGGTAGTTTCTTATTTGCTGTGTTATGTCCTATTTCTTGTTAGAGTTGAAATTTGGAACTTTTTCCATCTAATTCAGTGGTTGCTGGTCCTGCTCACTCTAAAAGATCATATCCTAGAACTGATATTTGCTCTTGACCTTCTTCCTGAAAACCCACAATTAGAAGATGTCTTTATCTCCAACCACAGAGGGAGGAAGTCCCTCCAGCTCATTCTAATTTAAGAATCTGCTGTTCAACTAGAGGTTGTATTTTTACCCCTGACTGTGTAAATTTATGGCAGATTTTTCTTGAGCGTCTACTGATATTTCCTCATCATCTTAAGGTTCTCAGCCTGTATTATCCACAATCAATACGGTCAGCCCTCTTCATTATGCTGCCCCTCAGGTCACTGACCACACCACGAACAGTACAAAACACTTGACATTTTTTTTGTAATTAGTAGCCAATTTCAAAATTGCTTTTTTAGCTCAAGTGTTTTTCAAGGTAATTTTGTTCTCTTTCTTTCTCTGATGCAGTTTTTCCGCCATGTTAGGTGACTCATATTCTTCTATAGCTCAAATGCAGTTTGGTTTTCCTCAAGGACCACTTGTGGGACCACTTTAATGTTCCATGTACCTGCTGCTCCTCAGTCACATTATTCAGAAACATAATATAAGACATACAACCCTCAACTCCGATATTTTTAACAGTTTTGATGATAACGATGCTCTAATTCAGTACTGAATGCTGGAAATCAGGAGGTAGAGCAGGCCATCCAATAACTAGAGGGTTGGCGGTTCAAAATCCACACCACCGTGAGCTGTTGTTTCTTTTGGGCAAGACATTTCATCCACCTTGACTCCAGTGTCACCCCTGTTGGTGCATGACTGTTTGGTGATGGTTGGACAGGTTGTATATACATGAATCCAGTCCATTATTATAAATTTAATAATGAATGTTAGTTAATATTAGAGGTAAAAAACTAAAAACCTTCATTGACACCACTAGCAGAAAATGTGTTACTTAGTTTAAAATGGAAAGCAGGCTTCTTGTAATTTATTCATTTATTTACATACTTTACGTGTTTATTTTCATACTTTACTGTCATACTTTTTGGGGATGGACTACAGCTCTGTGACATAAAGCAGAGCTCAATCCACATTATAACCGGTACCAAAAACACGCACACTTTACCCTGTACTAGCATTGGCTTCCTAGCTTGAAGCGTCAGAAGTAAACTAGCTGACTTGACTAGTTTAATATTTTTGATGAAGATTTCTGTAATGTGTAGGAAGTCCAGTCAAAGCGTCTGCCATTTCCAGCTAGTACCTGCACCATAACTGGTACCAAAAAACATGAACGCATCAACCCATAGTAGCAAACTCACCTTGGTTTTCTTGGCCCTGAAGTTTTTAAAACTTTATTCTTCAATTTTAAAGTTCTTTCTGCTCTAAAATGCTCTCGTCATTTCTGGGTGTTTTTTGGTGTCAAAGGGATATAGTCTTTGTCATTAGAGCTCTTTTCAACTATAAAGTGACTTGATTATTGAAATCAGACAGGCTACCTCTGATTAAACTTGTAAATCAGTCTATTAATCATTCTTTTATTTTCTCTTAATGTTGTTCTCTTGCGCTGTAAATTGTTTTATCTGTTTTGGTTTCGCTGTTTTAATGGTTTTATTGCTTAGTTCTCCCTTTGCCTTGACTTTTTTATCAGTGGTTCTGGAAAACACATTGCAAATCTGCTTTGATTGTTTCTTTTTCTACTTCGTCCTCTGACTGTTGAACTGACATTCTTTTCCTTGCCAGTATTTGTCGAAACACAGAACATACTATTATCATGTTAGTGTCACACATGCAAAATCCACCTTTAAATAAACACATACAGCTTCGTTTTGTCAGATATAAAAAAAAGAGTAAATCCAACAATTGTAAAACTTGATGAGAGTGTAGATAAGACAGAAATCAGGACGCTATCTAATAAACATCCAGTGTTTTTCGTTTGCATCACACTTTATCTACATACACTGTTAAATCATCAGTGATGTTCCTCAATAATCAGAATCAGAATACTTTATTAACGTCAGGGAAAATTGTTTTGTTACAGTTACTCATGCGGTGAAAGTATAATAAAAAGTAGCTGAAAATGCTAATGTGCCTTCCTAAGTGCAATGTAATATAGTGCATTCTTACATTTTAGTTAGTATTGAACTATTTTTTGAGCAGAGAGAACACTTAGTACTTTAGCTGTACAACCAAACAATGTTTAGTAATATAACACCTTTAATCAACACCAATCACCAAGTGCTTCACAGTCATATAATTAAAACCTGAAGACTAAGACTGAGGTTGAACCTGTTTTTTTTCTGTCTGCAGACTCTGAGAATGGCATTTCCCCAGGTACAACAGGTTTCCTGATATCCAAGTTGAACTCTGTGCAGGAGGAAGGCTATGGTTCCTTGGCTGGCCTTATCCCAGGCCTGGAGCTCATGGCCCTGTATGTAGCAGCTGCGATGCATGACTATGACCATCCAGGAAGAACCAATGCCTTTCTAGTAGCTACCAGTGCACCACAGGTAAAAAAAAAAAAAAAATTAAAAATTGTGCAAAGTTATCAATGTTTTCACTGACCAACTTAGCATTTTATAATTACACATTTACATTATGATGCCTCCAAGATAGAAACGTAGTGACTGAGTGATGTGTTACCAGTGGGTTGCATCATCCTATTCCTTTTTATTGCACTTTTTTAAATTATTTAGGAACTGAGGACAGTAATTGTTGCACTTTTGCCCATTCCTATTGTTTACAAAATTTCAAAGGTTTCTGTTTCTCCTCTAACTTATGCATTTTCAGTCGGACATTCGGACGCTGTGACTATGAAGACATGCAGTTGTAACTCAGCTGCGGCTTTTGCATCTTACATTAATAATCTGGATGGTCTCTGACATATAGGACACGATGTACATTTTCTTCTTGAAAACAAGCTGAAACATGGGGTTTTTTGAAAGTGGCACACATATCCAGTTTTTGTTTTTTTTTAGTCCATGTGAGGCGACATTGGGCCCAGAAAACTCAGCTACATTATGCACAGAACTAATATAGGTTGCATTTTCAGGACACTGAGTGTTAAATGACAACAGTTTTCTAAAGAACTCCCAAGCCCATGAGGTCTTATTCATCACAGTAACATGCGTGTCTCATTCAGTTCCACTGAGGAGCTCAAAGGCTACACATTCATTTCTTCGTCTCTGCTGCACAGAGATATCCGCAGACACCCTAAATCTTTTTAGAATATAATATAACTGTAGCTGGAGAAAGACCTGTTGAGAAATGCATTTTTTTCTTTTAAACTGTTGCAAACCACAAAGGCTGCTCTTACAAAGATGCTCATTTTACGCCAAATCTTGATTCTCTCTCCTGTTGCCAATTAACCTAACAGTTTTATTCACATATTCTATTAACTCTGTATTACACCTCTGTCCCAAGTGTTTTCTTTGAGTGGGTTACAAGCATTAAATTCTAAATTTGTTTATTTTCAGAGAATACAATTGCTGGGTTCCCACGCGTTCTGGAAAACCTGGAAAATTATTGACCAATTTTCCAGTGATGGAAAACATATAGAAAATGAAAAAAAAAAAAAAGGTCAAGTGTCCTGGGAACGGTTAAGTTATCCTGGAAAATTATTTATCCTCCCCCTGCCTCGGGATCTTGTGTGCCTAAAGTGAGGTGAAACAAAGAAAATTATTTTTCAGTGATTTGTTGAAAATATACAAATATTTGTAGAGGAAGTGCAGGAGAGACTCCAGTTTGTCAGGCTAATGAAGTGCTACGCTGTAATCTGTGGGTGTGTTTGGATTATTCTA
>JAPQRP010000006.1:21322448-21338766 GCA_037367295.1 Apogon hyalosoma | reverse complement strand
AACTTGTTTCTGTCGCGGCTGAAAATGTCCTGGAAAAGTCCTGGAAAATAATTTCAGGGAAAGAGTGGGAACCCTGAATTGCAAGTTGGTCAGTGAAAACATTATGTAATCTTTATGCATCTGTCTATTAAATAAAGGTTTCAAGCAATTTAACAATCACAGATTTCAGCTTTTTTGTGTTATAGACAATTGTACATGTTGTCTGGGAATGGGGGTTGTAGGTCTGCATCATAAAATAACACATCAGTTTAGACTTCATTGTGAAATAAAGAATATTAGAGTAAGTAGTAACATTCATGCTTTTTTTGTGTTTTGCTGAATATGAACTAAATGCACCATGTGAAAATGTAAATGTTACTTTTTATCAGGATTTTCTTTAAAGGCTGTTTTCCACAAAAATCAATGTGAATATAATGTTCTCAATGTGTCAACATGAGCATTTATTTGGGATTTAGTCTTAAATCCACAAATGTCACTACAGAACAAGATCTGATTCAAGTGATATATACAGATATCCTAACATTGCAGGCTCTTCTCTACAATGACCGCTCAGTTTTGGAAAACCACCATGCCGCATCAGCCTGGAACCTCTTCATGTCTCGACCTGAGTATAACTTTCTGGTAAACCTTGAACATGTGGAGTTCAAACGCTTCCGTTTCCTAGTCATTGAAGCCATCCTGGCCACTGACCTCAAAAAGCACTTTGACTTCCTTGCGGAATTTAATGCAAAGGTAAGTGTTGAACTGATCTGTGACCTGCTGAAATGGATAATTATTGCTTCTCTTAGTGAGAAGCTTGGTCTTGTTAACAGGATAAAACATTATTCTATTCCTGTAATAAAACATTTTCTGGGATTTTCTTATTTTTATTTATTATTCACTTATTATTTCCCAGGTGGGTGATGAAGGAGTGTCTGGTATTGATTGGACTAATGAGAATGATCGATTGCTGGTGTGCCAGATGTGCATCAAGCTGGCTGATGTCAATGGACCGCTCAAGTGTAAAGAGCTGCACCTGCAGTGGACAGAAGGCATCGTCAACGAATTCTATGAACAAGTACGGTTATAAACGTATGCAATCTGACAGACCAACTACTATCTGGGTGGTCTCATAAAGAAAATCTAATAAAATTAGAGTATTTTTTTTTTTTTACAGTACTACACTTAAGATCCTAAGTTCTAACACATATGATACAAATCTGCAAAATGTATAGTGAAAAATATACACACAGAATGAAAGCACATGAATGTAATAAATAACCCTTTGTGTATACCATCAAAAGAAATACAGTGATCATAACCCTTACTTTCTAGATCATGAATTTCTTCATGACCCACTGCAGATGGCTGACACCAAATGCTGCTCTCAGCTAACAATAGCTCTGATTGGTCTGTCCATTGAGAGCAGAGAGAGACGTAAAGATAAAATCTGATTAGCTGGACAAGTATGATTACTCACCTAGCAACGGCGCAGGGCTGCAAATAGAACAGCATGCATTTTTAGACCTGTCATAACTACATTCATTAAGAGGCATGAATGGGAAGGGACCATGAAAGTAAAATGTTAAGTGAATCTTGAATGGCCTCGGTGTTATCCATATTTTTGTATCTTATTATGAAGTGATAACCTGGGCTTTTGTTCAGATGTTGGCGCTGGAGCATGATTTGGTTACATATGGTTTCTGACAATTAGGAAACAGTATCAGTGCAATGTTTATTATCTAGTTCATTTTTTCAAAGGTTACTTGTATTATCTGAACACTGACAACATGAAAGTTCAACTTAGGGCTGTACTGATTGCTCAGGAAATCGTACTACCTCTGATTCTTTTGTATTGTACTGATGTGCCTCAAGGTCAGGTCTCTCTCAAAAAAGAGGTTTTGTCTCAAGGGACTTCCTGGTTAAAGAAAGGTTAAATAAAAATAAATAAAAATAACTAAATAAGGGTGCTTCTATGAAACTGGTCCCTAAAAACAGGACACGGGGGCAAAAAATTCAAATCATATGTAGATTAATGTTATGAAGTAAGTTTGGAAGCACTTTGGGTCTATTTTAAAAATAAATACTTACTAAGATAAAAGAGAAACTATTTTTCAGATAAAACACATTTTTATATTATTTTACATTATATTTAATACAAAAATGTATATGTAACAAAGTCAAAAGGACACGAAAATTACGTGCTACTATTTTTTTTGAAAATCTTTTTATTCTCTCACAGGTACATTTTGGGAATTGAACTACTTATGCAAGGCAGAGTGTTTCACAAAAATGACTGCTCCTGCAAACTCATTTGTGATTTATATGCATTTAACTGGGCAGGTTCTGCATGTAACGCAAGTGGACACAATGGGTTATATACAAAACCTGGAATGAGACTGCTGATTCATGAAAAACCCACATGTCTGGATTAGAAAAACCTCTAGGATGATCGAATTTAACACAGTGTCTTTATTTATAGCAGTATATAAGACCATTTACAGCCATGTGGTCCAGATCACATGCACTGACACCTAGGTAGCTTTTCATGTCCCAGTTTTGGTCCTATTTTTGGCCCCAGTATTTTATTAAGAATTCATTAATTTTGGGATGGCTCAGAGTAAGAGTATAATTTTTTTGCATTTATATGAGGTCATCATTAGGTACATACTTTTATTATTGGGTCTAAAAAAGCTGGCAAAGTGTCAGGTACCAAAATGAACCCAGTTTCATAGAAGCACCAATAAATAAATAAATAAATAAATGAATAAATATCAGGTCTATTCTGCTATTTCATTCAAACCTTCTGCTCATTTCTCATGATAGCTTTGAGAATTATGTATGTCCTTTGAGCAGGAGCATCAGGGGGTGGATGTAGCAAGAGAGTGGGTGAGAGACAGAGATTGTGTATATGTTTTTCATTTCAGAGGGGAGACAGATGACCTAAATGTGTCATCCTTAACAGCGCTCATTCACAGATGAAGATCACGGGGATGCAGCTGAGGTTTTTAAACGGCAACAGAGTCAGCTCAGATGCACACAAAATGCATGAGCATAATTCTCTGCATTGAACCACTTAAATATTCAAAACAGATGACATTTCCGGTCATGACAAACAATTCTGGCCACTCTGTCTTTGTCTCTGCCTGCATTATTCAAAATACATATACACATCTCTCGTAATGATGTCAGGTTGCCATAGCAATGGTAGCCCATGGCCCAGTGTTCACCTATAATCACTTTAAAAGGCCTGTCACCTGAAAGAAAACACAAAAGCACAATACATGAATGCCACAGTGTATGAAAGTACCATAGATGGAACGATACAGGCTCTTTGGAATTTATAAAAAAAAAAAAAAAATTCTGAAGAAAAATAATCTGTTTATGTTGTTTTATTATTGTGGTATTCTGCTTTCCTGTGAATGCAGAACTGGACATAGAAAAGGTACATTCAGAAGGTTACTAAAGATATTTTGTGGTCCAATGAAACATTTCTACCAAGAATGCACTCAATAAGTCTACATTCAGCGATCGATGTGTTGTGACATCGAATGGAAAAGGACTGAATTGAATTACAGATAGTACAAGAATGAGTGACGGCCTTGTTGACCACAAATAGAAGGACCATATGTGCCGTTACAGAGGACAGTCTCTGCTGACACTCTAAATTACATGACAGATGCCTATAGATCAGTAGTTTGAATTCATGTTCATTTGATAGTCATCCTCTTGGCCTACTTTCAGGAGATTGTGCCCAGAGGCAGTGTGTTTGGAACTGTTTGTATCTAAGAATATCATCAAACCATAAAATTCACATTAAATATAGAGAAAAACACACACAAACACACGCACACACGCACACACACACACACACACACAAATGGCTGTTATGGATCATTAAGAATACACATATTAAATAAGCAAAGCATATATTATACCTTATAGTGACCCATTAAAACCTGATTTTATTTTGCAATCATTTGTGCCAAATATTCTTTAAAACACAGTTGGACTAGTTGGATTCACTTGTAACATATAACAAACCTTTGATTTTGCGCTCGATAAGTTTATGCAATGTTAAATTTCATTTTTCATTTATTTATTTATTTAGACAGGGACAATGCACAATATACATTAACCTTACACAGGAGAGATGTAGTGTGCCAGGTAATAGCACTAGTGCTAATGTCCACCTGTAGTCCCAGGGCAGGCTGATGTTATTATTAAAAGAACAAACATTAATAAAATATAAAACATACAAAAAGCAGTATAAAATGCACTTCTGTAACTCCGTCAACGTAAAAAAATTCATTCACATCCAACCATTCACTCTTATTGTTCCCACTGCAGTCCGTAACACACACTCTAGTAAATAAGTAAAATTTATTTACAAAGCGCTTTTCACAGATAAAAATCACAAAGTGCTGTACATAAAATGGGTGCAATAAAACAACATAAGAATATTTCATAAAATAAATAAAAGGATAAATCCATCAACCAAAAGCTTTCCTAAATAAAAACGTCTTGAGCTGCTTTTTAAAAGAGTCCATGGAGTCGACCACATGGAGAGACAGGGGAAGGTCATTCCAAAGTTTGGGGGTTACAGCCTGAAAGGACATGTCTGCCCAAGTTTTAAAATGAGTCTTTGGGACCTTCAGGAGGCTCTGGCCTGAAGACCTAAGGGTGAGCCCAGAGGAGTAGCGGCTAAGCATGTTTACATCACATTACATTATATGGATTTCAGTCAATTTGTCATTGCTGAAGCTAAAGCTGAGCAAACAAACACTGCCCCCACAGCCTATAGGCACTAGGCATGATAAGTAATTACTACATCCATCGCTTTTCTCACCCAACACTCTGAAACGGGGTCACTTTGGAATCATCAGTCTACATGACCTTTTTCCATTGGAACACAGTCCAGTCTTTATGCTCTCTATCAAACTAGGGTTGTTTAAGAAATGAGAAGCTACTCAATGCATCAGTAAGAACTAGTTGCAGCCAAAACATTAAACAGTAAAGATCCAATGGAAATACCTGAACTATATTTTAAGTTACACCCAGGTGGGAACTTTGAAGTGCACATTTTAAGCCTCATACATTATAGTCAGCTTCATGTTTACCATTTTTGCATGTCTTTAGGGTGATGAAGAAGCCAGCCTTGGCCTTCCCATCAGCCCATTCATGGACCGGTCCGCTCCACAGCTCGCTAAACTTCAGGAGTCATTCATCACGCACATCGTGGGGCCTCTGTGCTCTTCCTACGACTCGGCTGCTCTTATGCCGGGACATTGGGTTGACCCCCCTGAAGGAGAGACTGAGCCAGAGGAGGCGAAGGAAGAACCCGATACAGAAGAAGAAGTAGAAGAAGAAGAGGAAGATGGAGCCGAAGAAGATGCATCAACGGGTTCTGACAATTCTCGTATGTCGACATAATTTTTCATCGTTCATATGTATGCATGTAGACTGTGGATTCAGACTATATATCAAAAATAAACTAAAAAAAGAATAGATTTGTTCAGTGGGCTTTAACTTAAAGGCACCAAGGATACATTTTCTAAATAAGTTTAAACAAGTGGTGCTCAGCACAACAAACCCCGCCCTTCACATGTATCGTAGCTTATTTTGGCATCAATCCAGCTGATGTCATCATGTCTATGCATGTGGTGATGTCAGTATATCAATTGCCTCAATATATGTGCCAAGGTTGAAGTAAATTGAAACAAAATTGATGTTTTTATAGGCATGTCAAATCTTGCCAATTATAAGTAAATGGGAGGGAAAAAAAGCTGTAAAAAAATTAATATATAAATGGGAAAAAAAAAAAAGATTTGGAAAATTCATTAAAAATTTGAACTTTGACCTACTATTCCCAAAATGTAATGACATCTATTCTGGGTCACTGGCAATGTATAAACCCAATTTGGTATGAATTCAATCAATAGTTTTGCTGCTAGAGTGTTAACAAACAAATAAAGAAACAAACTAGAAAAGCACTCAGAGAGCGCAGCACTCCGCCAAGGCAGATCAGTCCAAACCCCCCATCCCCCGATCACCACCAAAATGTAATCATTTGTTCCTTGTGCCAGTATCAACATTTCCTGAAAATTTCATCAAAATCCTTTCATAACTTTTTGAGTTATCTAAACAAACAAACAAACAAACAAACCCTGATGAAAACATAACCTCCTTGGCGGAGGTAACAAACAAACCAACAAACAATACCCCTTGCCTCCCCTTTGGGGGGGCTGGGTAAAAAATGAAAAATGGTGGTCAGGGTATTGATGAGATTGAACTGAAAATCTATGTCCAAGTAGGCCATTTTGCAAAAGTATCAGATGATCTTTTAAGGTGGATTCAATAGCCATGTTCAGGATCCTAATTTTCTCACCTTTTATAAAATGCAGGTGAGTTACGCCCAAACTATCAGCTTTCCTCTAGTGTTCTCTGCTTCCAACAGGCTTCGGCTGTGTGTGATGGCTTTTTGTTGATGTCATCTGACTAATCCTGGAACAACATTCTCACACCAGTCCACATTTTTCTGTGTATATGCAGCTGTAGTGTATCAATTAGCCACTTAGATTGTGGTGACCTAATTTGTCCCGTTGGAGTTCTATAAAGGATCAAATATGTCTTTATAGTTCTACATAACTCTAAAGCAAATATGTAAATTCAGTTCATGAGCCAGAATGACAGATTTAGGGTAATTCTTTATCGTTTTTTCAGCAACATCAAACCAGCATGTTACACAAACTCTGCAAGTTGATGTGGACTAAGACCAAACAATTTAATACAGACAAACACTGAAGTATCGCAATAAACAGACTTAACCCATAAAGACCCAAACAGCCACAGGTCACCAAAACCATCTACTGATGTAAACTGTTTAATACCTGTTGATCCATTAACCCTATCAATACATGTAAATAAATGGTGTAAAAAAAAAATATTTTCATAGTTAGCAGATATTACCCATTTGGACATTCAGAGGGTCTGTATAGTGAATGTGGAAACACCATCATCTTCTACAACATTGATTCACCAGTAAAACCCATGGAGTTGGATTAGTGACAGTGGATAGAGACACTTGTTTTATCTTCAATTAATAATATATCTTGTTGAAAAAGTCACTTTTTCTTCAGTTTTCTCTGTTTCTGATATAATAAAACACCATTTTAATCTGAGCTTTAATGGTCATCTACATGATCACAAAATTAAGTGTGGGAAAATACATGATTTATATTGAAAAAACACAAAATACAGAAGATAATATTGTAATATTTGGTTATAAATCAATTAAGAATGATTAAATTGATCGAAAAATGCATTTGGGAGCTGCCACAGAAGAAACACTGGGTCTTTATGGGTTAAATCAGTGCACAAAGGTAGCAACCTGTGGTACACTATCTGTACCCCCATGGGAAGTAGATCATATGAAATATTAAAATCAATCATAATCTAAGACTGAGACTGCCCTGTTCTAAGTCAAAGTAATACATATCTAAATAAAAGAGTAGATGGATAAAAAGGGATTACTGATTATTGCTAATAATAATTAGAGTAAAAGTGACTCATCAATAAATTTACAATTGACTATCAAAGTAACTAGGTATGGATTTGTATTTGTTTTTTTCGTTTTTTGTTTTTTTTTTACTTTTTCCTCATTAATTCCAGTGGAGAAGCCTGATATTAGCATCAACCACCATTTGATGCTAAATTCTGTCGATGCCTATAGTTTGTAAAATATCCTGTTGGTACACAGTAGCCAATTTATTGCTCTGCCTCTAGTTTCATTGTTTTGTGTTGAATTGTTTAGCTGTAAAATGTCACCTCTTAGTGTCTGAGTTTCCTTCTCTTTTTGTTTGTTACGTCTCTTTTTTTGACAGAGCTGCAAGAAACCAAAAAGAAGAGCCGGAGGAAAGTGTTTTGCCAGATCACACAGCATCTTCTGGAGAATCACGAAATGTGGAAAAGAGTCATTTCAGCTGAAGTCCAGGTGGAGGCTCAGCCAGAGGACTTGAACGGCATCGGTAGCACCACTGAACCAATCACAGCCATTCACGAGGAAGAGGAGGAGCAAGCAAGCAAGGAAGAGGAGTCAGCTGACTGCCTTGATGAAAGGGAAGAGGTGGCAGCTATTGAGGAAGAGGAAATCCTCCCTCAATCCGAGACTTCAGGGGAAAAAGAGGAGGAGCCAGAGTGATGTGAACTTTGACCTTCTCTTAAACCAGGCATCTGAACGTTGTCTAAAATGATTCTTTCCTAACTAAACTCTTGATATGGTAGCCAGCACATCACTTCGACACAACACTGTAGAAGATGTTTTGGGTAATATGTGCCTAACAAAAACAGGGTTTGAGGACAGGTCCGATGCATGCCCAGTGCATCTAACAAAGGGAGAGAGGTGACATGAGCAAAAGATGAAGTGACTAGAACTAGCTGAAAAAGAAAAAGAACATGGACTATATTTGTTTTTACTGTAGTGTTAGTTTGGTCTGGATCTGGTCCCCTGCCCTCACCCAGGCTGCCCATTCTACTGTATGGGCCAACCGTGCTGATTCACACATTCACCCCACCAGTGATTAATACACTGTCACACCCATCTTGTTTCTCCCATGCTGTCAGCTCACTGTGGAGCCATCCGTCTGGTCGAGGATGTGCAACAAGCCCCCTCTCCTTGTAGACAATGGGATAAAAGCCAGGGAAAAAGTTGTGTTCACTGAGATTCAGCTCTGTGGATTTCAACAGGAGATGGGGAGGGGGTGTGCAGAGATGGTGTACAGCCATACACCCACACAAGCATCGCACGCACCCACAGACACAAGCACTCACACAATATTACAAATAGGAAATTTAACAAAGAACCCTGTAGCTCGAAAAGCTTTATTCTCACTCAAGGAAAAACATACAACACAATTGATTGTTTGTCCTTAGTCACGTTTTCTTTTCTTCTTTCTTTTTTTTCTAATATGGAGTCAGTCCAACACACCTACATTACATGTTTCCAGGCCACATAACTCAGGAAGAAACTGATTGAAATACAAGGACATGCAGTATACATGTCTTTTCACTTGCCACTGATGATGCTGTCTGGGATACTTTTGATTAACTACAGTAATAAGGGAGTAGAATTAATAGTAACATTATAACATATATTTATTTTTCCAGTTATCTGTGTCCCAAGGTCTACTGACATTGGTCGACTCAGAGGACACATACTGTAACTAGGTAATAAGGTGGTGCGTTTGTTGACTAAATATTACGTGTATACATTATACCCCCCAGATTTTCTGCTTACGTTACACTAAACAGTAGAGTACTCAGAGGAATTATTGCATCCTTGCAATATATCGTAATAGCCTGGTATGTAGGCCAAATCTTCAGAAAGTAAAGTAATCCAGTAAGCTATAGTTGTTTCAGGCCAGAGCTGACTCATAGCTCTAAATCACCCTAGGGATTTATGTTAATGAGACATAAAACTAATGTGGCACCCTTTGCAAACCAGGAAATGCTATGGACCCACATGCCTCCAACAGATCTTGATCTTTCATTATTTTGTTGCACAAAGCAAATATTCCATTAACCTATTCTGAGTCATGAAAAGCAGCTACAAAGCCTAATACAGCATATATCTAAAATTTACAAGCAATTAATAAAAAGCATTCATTATGAATCTATTATTTGAGTGCAAGCTTTATAAGTAATTGTGTTTAAACTAAACCAATGCAGTCAAAGTATTTTATATATGTAACGGTAAAATATGTAAGAGTAATTAGTAGTAGTGAGAGAAGTGATTGTCACGGCAAAGTCTGAGTTCATAAGTTTGCCAAAAGTGCAATATAGAAAGCTCATGTTCCAGTGAAATCAAATCATTGTCTGCCTGTACACAGTTTTAGTTCAATAAGTAGTTCTTACTGTTGATAGAGCTTATGGCCTGACAGGTTGTGGTGTTGTTCACCTTTGATGTCCTCAGAGATTAATATTAGTGATGGCAGAGAAAAGTGTGAAATGGAAGAACAGCCTTTGTAATGAGGCTTAGTCATAACAGAGAAAGGCAAAGCCTTTCAGCTTGATTTGTAGCTGCTAATGAAGGGTCAGAGGGGTCTCAGATCCTTTCCACGTTTCTCATTCCACACATTCCTCTGGATGTATCTCTCTGAAGATGAGCCAGATAGATCGGATTAATATAATGTGATCTTCTTCATTTCCAAGTACAACTATATTACAGGTATGTAGACTTCATGTTATCTGACATTCACAAACACCAATGCAATTAAACCATACAGTAAAGTTGACAGCACTTTTTTTTTTTTACTTCCTTATGTTTAAGCTGTTTAGAAAATGTTCCTTCTGCAGTAGCAGTAGCTGAGGTAGATAAATATTTAATAGTGTTACTCCAGCTTTTTAGCAGGAAAACAGTCAGTGCAGATTAAACTAAGTCTCGTTCCTGGAACAATGCAGGTACAAAATCTATCAGCAGCGGGGGTACATGCAAAATGACAAGATGCCCAGTCCTAAAATTTGGTAAATCGTTGTTTTCCTCTTCTGAGGATAAAGAACACATTATGCAACTAGTCCATTACACTTAGACCACAGACTAGCCAAACAGATTTATTTGCAGACATTGTCTAAGTTTATATTGGCTGTAGCTACACTACTGTGACCCATTTTCTTTACTCAATTAGCGTTTTTCTGTTAATACCGAATACTAAATCCTCAAGTGTATCCATTGCACTGTTCTTAAAATGCCAATTGTGCAAAGGAGGGATAAACTGTGCAACATAATGCCCTTGACTGCTTATTCCCTGTACTTACAAAAGGGTGCAGTTGTTGAGCTTGTTTTATTTCTAAAAAAAAAAATAAACCCTGTGCTAACCGAAGCATGAGCTTATTATCTGTGTTCAAGTTCAAGTTGAGAGTTCTTAATAGATGTTGAAAGTCTGATTTTTTTTTTAATTATTATTTACTGTACTTAACTGATACATTTATAGAAGAAATGTCAATTTGAATTAGATAATAATGATAACGAATTGAATTGGACAGAAAACTCACCACAAAATGAATGAATAAAAACTTGTTTTTATAGATAGTGTTGCTTAGAAAATGAAATAAAGGGAACCTGAGATCTGACTCATGGAAAAATGCATCTGCAAATGGCAGCAGTGCATTTCCAGTAAATGCAACAAGTTGCAAGTGGATTTATGAATCCATGTAACTGGGACAAACATCCTCCAGAGGCCTCTTGTTGCTTTGCCTTGTCATACGTTCATCTGTACCAGTACACATTATGTATTATCACCAGCTGATGAATCACTGCTCTATATGGCTGTGGCTCATCTAAGGCAATGACTTGGGTCTTTGCGCATTTCTAAGAATCTTACAGCAACTTAGATCTCAAAGTTCTGCTCTCTGAAATTAAGCAAGCTGCACAAACCTCCTGTACACAACATGCATTTAAGCACATATGTATGAATGAGCTTGAGCTTTGTGCACTGTAAATACCTGACCTGCCAGTACTGATGCCTCACTTGCAATATAATATACATACTAATGCAATGGACATTTGTCTCCTAATTCACCCTTTTACAAGTCCGTCTCCCGCTATTATATTTGGGATTGTGTATAGACTATGAATTGTGTGTGATCAGAGGAAGTTGAAGCTCACTAGGGAGTTAGTCATAACAGGCGCTTCCCTCCTCTGATGTTCCCTTCTCAATCCTGCCTCACTAACTGTGTACACTACACTTCAGCAATCAAAGAGACTTAATCAAAGCTGTGATAGACGTCGGGTTTGCTATTTTTGTCACAAACAGTCTATGGTCACAAACAATACTAAACATTTCAGTGTGTGTCTCACAAAGCCATGTGGGATGAATGAACTGGCCAACTTTGGTTTCAGATACAGATATCGGAAAAGAGATTTTTGGCCTCCACAGTATGAAGATAATGTTCTCTATTTTTCTCATTGTGACTACACAGGTCAGCGGTTTGTACCAGGCAATCCTATGGCCGTCATAACGCACGTCTTTACTTTCAAACTGTTTTATTCAATAGTAAACTGGGTCACAATGCAACGGCAGTCCATGGTCCAACTGCAGCTCAACTATCAGTCAGTTTAACCTTGAACACAATCATAGCCAGTATCTGTAGTTTCTAACAGGAAGAAGGGGATTGCTGCACACTGGATTACCTTGTGCAAACCAAAGAAGCTTTCTGAACCTTTTTTTGTGATCTGCACAAAATGAGCCCTCAAAGAAGCATGTTTTCTTTTTGTGTCAATATTATCCAGACGCTGACCTTTGTAACAGTTCATATGTAGGGACAGGACAGAAGCTAAAGGAGAAGCATCTTGGCTTTCATTTAACAAACCCGAGTTCACAGGTTCTGTCCGTGTCTGTTCTTTTTTCACTGCCGTCATTATGCAGCAGTAGCACTACAATGGTACTGACCAAATCTTCTGTTCTCGGACTGAAGCCCGTGTACTTTCTTTTGATGGTTTGAACCAAAACATTCCTTTTTGTATTGTTTGTTGTTTCAGCCATTACAAAAGGGGGCTATGCTCCTGTGCCATACCATTTTCACATGTATGTACTGTGTGTATACATTGTTTGAATGCTATATTCTTCAGCTTCCCTTGTTTGTCACGAAGGAAACCAAAACAAATGTTTTCACCACCTTTAAAGCAAGACAAACAAGAGTGACATGTTTTTACCTATTCTAGCTAGTGCTTCAGAGACTCTGTTCTTTTCTTCTCTCCAGTATCTTGCACTTAACACATGTAGCAATACCTACAGGATGGGGAAATCGTGTGATTCACCAGTATTTAAGTACAGTAACATTTTATTTCTAGTATTGTTTGACTTTGTATAAAAATATATACTGTACAGATTCAAAACTATAACATAAAAGTTTTAGAAAAATATTTATTTTTACTGTTTTGTAATTTAGACACAATACTGTAGCTCCTCTATTGCCAGACATGCTGGAAGTGCCTCTTGATAACGTACTACAAAGTAACTATACAATATATTGGGATTATTAGAACCTGTCACTAGCAGAACAGTGTTGATGTTGTAATGTGAATATTGTTGAATAATAAGATTTATAAATGCTATACTTGTGTCTGCCTGGTTCTTTAGTTGTTTTAAAGCTGTGTTATGCTGTGATTCATTCATGAAAAAAACTGAAGCATTAGAAATACTTTTAATAATTAATATCTTATATACTTTAATCAGTGAATTAATCCTTTATTCCAATAATATAACATATAGCCAAGCTCAGTCTGACATAAAGCCTATTTCTGTGCCTTCAAACGCTTCAACTACAGCTCTGCCTGTCTTTTTTATCTTTAACATTGAAAATGCTGTTAGATATTCATGCATTTTCTGCGTTGTTAACTATTATATAATTATCCTCTTCACAGCAAAACCAGTACAACTGAGTGAAACTATTCATCCTGCTATCACAGAAAAACCTTGGCTCACGGGGGGACAGAGCCAGTAGAATAAAGAGCAGGCCATCCCTCAGAAAGGATCCATTATTATAAAGGCTAAAGGAGAGAAACATCAAATTTCCACATCCCACAGAAGGAGCCAATAACACACCCTTACTGTGAGAACCAGTTTATTCATTTTTCAGATCTCAACAATAAAAAACATTTAATTTCACCTAAGGCTGGCAGCCACAAATCCACCAACCACTGTATACATAGTAGTCTGTATTTTTCAGTCCACACTTCATAATGTTACATTTTGCCACAAACTGTAAAGTGTTAATTTTAGACGTTAGATGTATGGTATATGGTAACAGCTCAGTCACTCTGCACTGTTTGTGAACTAGTTTTATCCACAAACAAAGGTATCAATAATTGCTTTAACTGCTGAAATAATTCAGTGCTGTTTTCATTTAGTTCTTTATGTATTCTCTGTTGCATCATGCATCTAATCCACAGTAAACCTTGATAAAGGCAGAGAGATGCGAGATGTGTTACAAAACCAGGAACTAAGCTGAGTGCAGTGAGTTCAGCTTTCAGTCTGTCAAAACTTTGTGTTGCCAGAGGCGGTTCTGGTTTGGGGGCTTGGGGATTGCACAGAGTTTGTGCTTTTGCCTTTAATGATTGTTTTTTAAAAGCTATGACAATACCATCAAAGTACTCCACAAGTTTGGTCTGGTCCTTGAGTTTAGTCTAGTTGTAAGTTAAAATTAGGTATAGAGCGTTTGATAATCGGCCCATATGTTCTGTGTTGTACAGACTGAAAGTAACACCCACTGATGTTGTTTTGGGTGGAGTCTATAGGTGACTGATTTCTTTTCAACCTTTGAATTCACTACTGAGTGTGGAACACATCTAGATGCTTCCTCTTCATCCACTCAATGGACTCACACCTAATTTGTACATTTAGACCTTTATCTTTATGTAAATTTTATCTGTGGTCGTTGATATCGCTGCTCCCGTTAATAGGCTAAACCTCTAGATTTGTCAGGAATCTCACCGCAATGTGTTAAATTTCTTTCTGAATCCTGACTGTTCATCTTGTTCTCTCTGTCACGGTTCATGTCTGAGATTGTTAACGTCATTCAGTTTCTCTTCCTGCTAATCCACACTCTCCTTAGATGTGACCCTTGGACCTTTGTGGATAATGAGCATTCATGGGGATAAAATCTACTCTGAGATCAAATGACCGGTGTAGATGGTTTATATTCCCTCTGCAGTCTTCAACCTGCCTCACTGAAGAAATGTCCACACTACGCTGGCGAAATCTGACCTGTATTTATGGTAAAACTGGCTTTCCCCAGAGAGAAGATGCACATTCAATTAAATCAAAAAGAACTAAAAAAAAAAAAAAAAAGGAAACAAAATTTTGAGATTCAACCTGCTCAGATCTGACAACTGATGGTAAACAGTGGATATATTTCTTGATTTTATGTTTCACCAACAAAAAAAACAAAAAAAACAGGAAAAAGAGAGTCTTACTCTGAACCTGAAACAGGGCTACTGACATAAGGTTTACTTGAACATGTCGTTTTAAGATTTTGCTACTGCATTGGGAACATAGCCAACTAAACCCAGTCCTTTAATCCCTATTAAACTTTCACAGAGGAATGAAATTTGGATGTAAGCTGTTTAACATGAGATCACGCCAGTGCCTTCCGACTCTCACAGGATCTCTGTCTTCCATATAAGAAAGAGAACTTTGATTAAATAGGCATTGGAAAATAAATGAGGAAAAATATACAACAAAATATGTAGAATGCATCTTGTGTAATATCAACATAAAATATAGATATATTGAGATTATGCTGCCTCCACTTTAAACATAAATGCATCTTCAGTGAATAATCTAAAAAAAAATACCTGCAATTTCAATTATATTTCAAGAATAACATTGAAAAACATATGTAGTCTGTGTGATTTGCCATGACAGTTGATATTTTTCCCATTACTTTACCACAATTAATTCTTCTGGGTTTTCAGCTCCTAAAAACATGTTGAAACTGCAGTAATATTCAGTTGTTATTCCCGCAGTAGGAAAATCATATGATGTTACAAACTAACTGTAATCCACATACTACAAGACTTCACAGTGCTACATAATTTTTATATTCAGTGTCTCCACTGTACAATCCGCAAAAAATAAACCATTAAGACAAATGTTAAGATCAATCATAAGATTCAGGGTGGGCTAAAATTAGGTTTACATGAAGCTCTGTGGTTTCTTAAAGTTGTAATATTCGTGCTGAAAGTAGTGACAAACTATAGTGAAAGCAAAGTATTCACCCTGTTCCAGAGGCAGATTAAAGTGATTACTCATCATGCTTAGTGTCTACAGTACAAGCGTGATTACCCATCATGCTTAGTGTCTACAGTACAAGCCTGTGGGGGCAGTGTTTTGATCTGGGGTTAAATCAGTTGGTCAGCTCTAGGTTCAGTAACATTATATGTCCATAAAATAAGGTCAGCTGAACCTGAATACACTGAATGATCAGATCTGAACACCGGTGGACTTTTTTGTTCCTTGAAGACAAAGACATAATCCAAGATAAAAATACTAGAATTCATCAGATTCAAATTGTGGAATACATTGGACAGACCTGAAGCTCACTGAGAATCTTTAGGATGTGATGGAGAGGACTTTACGTAGTGGTCCAACTCTCAACACTGCACTAGTGAGTAAACATTTGAGGTATTTCTGGATGTAAATAAATGTTGCATAAGGGTTCGATCAAGCAGTAACATGTGGACACGTTTCATGTTCAACAGTCTTTGTCATGTAAGCAGAGTAACTTATATGCATGTATTATACATATTTGAGTAGGTATTTATAAGCACTTTAACATTATG
>JAPQRP010000006.1:21301987-21314704 GCA_037367295.1 Apogon hyalosoma | reverse complement strand
TTTTTTTTTTTTTTTTTTTTTTTTTATGTTGCAATTTTACAACTTTTTAGTGTTAATTCTACGGTCTTTTTTTTTTTTTTTTTTTTACAGTGCGGATAAATATTATTCTTTAAATGTACAGATTTATTTGGTGTATTGTGGGTGGGAGTGCTGTAGGATTCATGCAAAGCTTTGCTCGATTGTGCAGAAAGGAGAAAGTGGGTGGGAGGGAGAAAAGGGATAAATGAGAATGAGAGGACAGAGAAGGCTGGGGAGAAGGAGAGAGAGAGAGAGAGAGAGAGGAGGAAGAGACAGAAAGAGCTGCAGGAAGAAAGAGGGGCGGGAGACAGAGAGAGAGAGAGAGAGCAAATGAAGACAGGCGGCTTTCCTCTCTGTGGAAGCCTGATCCACTGACTGCCCGTGTCACCAGCCTCTGCAGAACCCACCAGGAGCAGACAGGACCGGATCTGCACTGACACAGCCTGGCATCACCCGGACAAGACATGTTCCAGGAGATAAAATTCCTGTTTGATTGGATTAGTCAGTCTGAGAGTTTCCGCGAAGTGGGCTGGAAATGAACTCTGAAGACACGCGTGGATCTGGGTGAGTTTGTGATAAGAACCAGCGCGATCTCGCCCTTTTCCATCCACATGAGATCAAGTTTTGGCCGGAGCGGGCTGAAGGGAGGCTACCGGTGTTTTCCCATTGGCTGTTGAATCCTAAAGCTCAAGTCAAATTGGGTTACAGTTTTGACAGGACACTGAGGTGAGTGTCTTTAAACGTAACACACTCCAGTAACTCATGCAGCCCCAGTTTATGCCTCTCATGTGAGTTATATCTAAATTAAAATACAACCACATAAAGAACATACACACTGTTCTTGACTTGTCTCCCCACTAAATACAATTACTGTACTTTGTGTTGACATTTCCTGTTTCTCATGTTCTTGCAACCTGCTCCAGACTTGCAGACATATAAAGCAAATTAATGAATTGCATGAATTAAATAATACAGTGTATGGAATAAGACTTGCACAGTATGGAATAATATTTGTATAGAGTCTAGAAACATACTTCTATCGTCCCTCCCATTAAAAATACAAAGACAGATAATGTAATATGTCAACATGTGGACACTTTGATTCCTGTATAAAATAACTCAGGGCCTTGATTCACTGCTGAGAGATTTGTAATAGCAACACAATGTGGATTAAAAAACAATTTCCAAGCTGATAACATAAATGAACATGAAGGTACTTCCTCTAGACTTCCTTAATGTACTTGATGCCTCTTCATCCTTTTCATCTCTCTGCCGCCCAGTGGAAAGGTTATACCGGACTGCATCCATCTGTAACTGGCTATGTTTCCGTGTAAACAAAGACGACAGTAAGCATTTAAAAAGAAAAAAAATCCTTCTCCTTTATGCAAATCCTGCTGCTTTTGTAGCCTTTTGCTTTTTTTTTTTTTTTTTACACAATAAAGGATGCTGTTGGTGACTTTCTATAAATGTAGGTCAAACCTATTGCGTTTAGCCAGCTCCTTTCAGTCCGCTCTGGTCCTTAAGGAAGAAACAACATTCTTTGAAATGCAAACTTCTTACACATAGCCCTAGTAATGGTCTCTCTGACAGTAATGGTGCTGGTATTATGATGGTTTTCTACTAGTATTTTATGCTGCATAGCATTCACTAATCCCCAGGAGCATTTCACATGACATTTATAGAAGCAAATAGGCTCTGCCAAAGCAGAATCGTAAAGCTGTTGTGTGATGGCTCAGAAATGTCTCGCGACAAATGCATAATAGAAACATGTTGTAGGACACCCAAAGTATGTTTTATTTGCAAGGTTGAAATATTAAAGGGAACTAGGCCAAAGAAGTATACACAACATTTGCATTTTCCTAGCGAATGCTTACAGTAAATGCAAGACCAGACAGTCTTTTTCTTTTGTATATTTATGTTCTACCTCAATATTTATGTCTTTAACACATGTACGACAGAAAGCATACACTTAAGTAGCACATACTGATCCAGCAAAATATGCAGGGAGGCACAAGAGGAGCAAAAATCTCTGACCACAACAAGGTCTGGGTTACTACAGTTAACACTACATTTTCTCTGACTCACACAACAAGTAGTATCTTCTATTTTCAACAGGTGTAACATATACAATTTTGACACAAACAGCTTGATTCCCTGGCTTGTCCTCCTGCCAGTTCATAGCCAGTTAGCAGATGACTGACAAGGGATGAAAAGCTTGATTTGTTAGAGGATGCAAAGTTTATCCAGCGCTGCTAATAATACTCAACAAACACTGGATTTATTTTGTTGACTCCAGCTGCTCTGTGAACTGACACTTCTCCAGTCTGTCAGCATTTGTTAGCAGAGAAGACTAATTCAGGCCTCCAAACAATTTAAAGAAAAGCTCACTCAAAAAAAAAAAAAAGATTAGATTTAAATTAGAGTTTTACCACACTTAACAGCTCTGCTTCGTGCGTAATTGTATTCGATCAATTGATGTCAGCTACTGAGTGAACAATACAATTAGGTAAAGGACTATAGGTATAGATACACAGGCAATGTTTAGCCTAAAATAGTAAAATGGGGAAAAAAAATACAATTTGGTGCTTTTTTTTTTTTCTAAGCGTGTGAAAAAAATGCATGTGCTGTTCAAGTGTTGAAAGTTATTGAGTGTTTAGCTGAGATTTAGGAATTAAAATCTTTGGACCAGAAACAGACATTATTATAAGCACCACTGTGTTTTTGTATGTCTCACCTTCTTCTCTACCAGCTGGTGTAGACGTTTCTGCGTATGTTCTAAGGATGAGAAATGGGTCACATGCTTGAATTATCTATTTGCAGGGTTGCATGCATCAGTGCCAAGAAATTGCACTGCGTGGGAGACTTGTGCTAAGGAGACACAGAGACATTTCTTGAGGATGGAGGTGGCAGCTGAACAAGGTTGTACACAGGAGAATGGACGCTGTGACGCTAAGGTCAGAGCAGCGCGCTCCACTTCCTGTTCCAGCCTGAAGGTACACAAATTAACACGTCTTAATCATAAGATCAAAGTGAAACACTCTAGCTGGCACCTATTTCTCCTACAGGATGGAAGTAGTGTGTGTGTTTGAATTGAAGTTTGGTCACATGCTTGCATTTATGTAGAGACTAGTACTAAGTAAATAACAAAATTACAGAGACAATCCACCAAGTCACTACCACAAGACCAGTGGGTCTGTAATGTGAACACATTACAAGAAAAAAGGCAGGAAATGACCAAATTATTCATACTATAATTCATCTACTGTTATCACAAAGATAAGATCATTATTATATCTGTTATGGTACATACAGCCTTGCATTCTTCCAAAATGTTAATGCTTCTTTTTATGTTTTTGCTCTCACATCAAAACCAAACTGGTCCATTTTTCTTTAGTTGACTTGTGTAAGAAACAAAATAAAGCCTCTTTTGTCCTTGCAAATTGACTTCCTTATTTTCCAAATCCACAGAATGAGAGTGAAGATGGGAAGCACATGTAAGAGTGATGTAAGCGCTGTATCAGCAGTGGCTCTTATCCATCAGCAGTAGCTTACTGCAGCAAATTATTAGAGCAGAACCCGAGACAAAGCAGAGATAAGTAGATATTATGTAATTGTTAAGAAAGTTTCTGTCCATGAACAGGGTCTTATTTAAAGGAGTGATATTTTGCTTTTTCAAAATGGAATTATGCATTTTAAAACATTTCCCTGTGGTCTACATAAACTGTAAATGCTCTGCTTGGGTCTGAATTCGTCATTAATTCAACTCCACAGGTCCATCTTCAACCCTATTTTTGATTGACACCAGAAAGGTCTTTTGAGCGCTGGCCCTTTAAATGCAAATGAGCCTCTTCATGCCCCACCCCTTCCAGGTTGTTGACTGTGCTTCTCTGTCCCGTTCAACCAACATCTGAACATTTTAGGTAATCAGCTTGAAGTTTGGACATATTTTCAGTATGGACTACAACCGCTGCTGCTGACAAGCAATTATGTCATACTCAGAGAAATGTTTGACGGACATTTTGACCTTATATGTACAAATATCGTGATGTAACTAGTTATAGACGTAACAAATTAAGAAGGAATTAAAACAGGTTGTAGAAATCCACTCGATTTTTGCAGAAATGGATTTAAAGATAGCTTTGCAGCATCTGGAGGGTTCCAGTTTAAACTTTTGGAACTATTAGGGTCCAAATACACAAATAAATGTCCCAAAGACTAATAAAAGTGGGTTTAGCAAAATATGACCCCTTAAAGCTGCATTAGCAAGCAAAAACTCCTTGTCAACTATCCTGAAAAAAGAAAGCACAAACACTTTAGGCATCCATTCTGAACAAATCGATTATTTGAGGTCTTAATGTTAAATGTTGCCATTCAGATTTTACCTAAAGTGCTTGCATAAATTTTGTTCATCCCGTATTCAATTACATTAGCAACGAGTGTTTATTTTTCAGTATTTTTCTATATATGTCACAATATATAATGTCAGAATTCTGCCCGTTTCATGATTATTTTGATGCTAAAACCTGAAGAAGAAGGTTCATTAGCTAAAACTTCAGGTTATGAACATATTCATACAGAAATTATGTGAGAGAGATCTAAGCTTATGCATTTAAACAAGAAAAAAATAATAAATCAAGATCACAGTCACATTCGCTTCACTTGTTTCTAGTTCATTAGTTGTGATAATCATTACTGATAGTAAGTCTTGCAAGAAATCATTATTGTCAGGGCCTCTGGGTTTTCTCAACAGGAATTACTGAGTTTGAAAGAAAATAGTCACTCAAAAATTTTTAAAATGTACCTAGAATCACTTTGTTGTTCGAGATGCATTGGTTAACTTCTATATCTGCAAACAGTTTAACAAGCTAGAAAACATCCAGTGTACTTTTACTTTTGCAGACTTTTTTGCTTGACATTTCTCATCTTGTGCATGTTGTCAGACTGTAAACAGATGGAGCCTGACTCGATCTGACTGGACTAGATTAATTGCCACGTCTAAATAATCTTCATAATGGGCTTGACAGTCATAAAATGTGTCCATATTTACACTTTCTTTCAGTAGCTGCTTCTAGTTTTCCTCCAAAAAGTGCTGTAGTAATTAAGGTGACTGTGACCATGAGGTGATGCTGCTTCAACATAGGGTTGCTGCTAAAAATGCATTCGCCCCTCATCAGCACCAGTACTTGTTTTATTCATTCTGGACTTTTCCAGTTTAGGGGATAATATAACTGGTCCACACTCTGATGTAGTCATTCATGGTAAGGCATCTGAATGTAGGGGGAAAAGAAGATGCTGACTCTGCTGTTGAAAACTTTGTGCTGCAACACTGCAGACTATATGGAGGGGAGATATAAACACTGTACAGCTACAGGTATAAATGGCTTAGTCTAAGCTACATAACAATAGACTTTTTTTCACAGTGGATCATTTCCAGTGTCCCACAAGACATGCCAGGGAGCCAACATGAATAAACCAAAACCCTGGAACTGATGCACCTGCATGGAATGCAGCCAGTGTGAATCAAAGAACTCACACTCACATGTCTGCCGTGAAAAAGGACTATTGTTGGCATAAACATTTGCCTCCCAGTTTAGTGCGTAGCCGTCCAAGTCTGAGTTGCCAAATGGAAAATCTAAGTGCATATGGTGTTTCATGGGTGTCACATTAAGGGGTGCTTTCACACTGCCCTGATTGTGTCCAGACTTTCCAGTTTGATCTGAATGAAATGTACAGGAGCGAAACCTCCAACAAAGCCAAGTGTGAACTGAGCGGCTCTTTAGTACGACCAAAGCAGATGGACTCCGTTTGGATCAAACCAGAAACTTGGTTCTTACTTCCAGGTGTGAAAATGCCATAAGTTCTGCTCCATATTAGTGTCAGATCTATCCATAAAAATGCATAAAAATATCCTTTTCATCTTTATTGATAAATTATGTTGGATCTCAATCATCCAGCTTTGATTCTCTATGAACACAATTTCATTTTACATTTAGTTGAGTCGAAGCAATAAATCCAACCAATATAAGAGGAATAGATGACATGTTTCCTTAAAGTATGAGTGATAACATTGACCGTGGAGACCCAATTACTTACTGCTGTCAATACTAAATATCTCCACTGTACTTTTTAAAAGTAAGAAATAATGCAATTATTTCTTAACATGTACTGATGTTAAGTTTTGCCTCAAGTGAAGAAACTCAATATCGATTCAACAAAGGCCTCTTTAGAGTGTACTTTGAGTTAATCAAAAACCTTAATTTCTATGCTAATTAATATGTACATAATCTCAACTCTAAGCTTTTTTTATTTATACATTCATGGAAGTAAAAGCCCTAAAACACACTTGATCTAGTGACATTCGGCTTTAATCACTACATGCTTTCTGATAATAGTCTTAGGAATTATTTCTGTTGTTGCCACAGTGCAAATATTAACATTATTCTTTCTGAGCAAAGATCAAAAAGATATATCAAAACACCATGTGGATCTCACGTTGGTATTATTAGACCACCTCAGGCTTTTCTGCTCTCTCTTTTCTTTGTCCCACCTTACACAACCTTTTAAACTCACCCCAGTAGCTGAAAGCATCTTCTCCCAACAACATGAAAGTTTATAAAGCTCTAAATGAGATCAGTCACTCATGTTGGTTTTTCACAACATGAAAGTGATGTGAGACAATGGTGTTTAAGCAGCTTATAATAATACAGACAGCTTATAATAATGGCAGGACAAATCTTTATTTCTTCTCAGAATTGTTTGGCTCCCTAACCGGCTGGGTGGGACATGGCACAGCCCGTTTTATCTCTAATCCTGTGCACAATGTTATTTTCTGCTTTTTGTTAATTCCACACATAAGACTAGTGCTAAAACTTTGGTGTTACAATGCCCCAGCGTTTGTTAATTTCTCATTCACAGACACAGACCCCTCCTTAAAGGTGACTGTGTGCACCAGACTCCTGTGGTAGTCTAAGCATCTTATATGAGTGACATCAACAAGCTGAGAACAAAAGCAGGTCACAGGTCACAAGGAGGCTTTGTGAATATTTTCACACCATCTGAAGGAGAAATTTCTTTGAATTGGATTGTGTATGAATGGTGCTATACAAATAAATTTGCCTTACCTTGCCTTTATTGGTACGGTCTTATCTCACAAGAACATTACTTCCTTAGCACTTCATTGAAAAATGTAAACAAAGTACAGAGTAAATTTGTACGCCATCGCACAATAGATTTCTTTATCAATCGAGTATTTATTCTCACCATTATCTATGAAGAGTTTTTTTTTCTGCAAGTTTCGACGGAAGCATGTTCTCTGGTCATTCTGTTCTGGACATATTTTATTTGCTGTGATATTTGTGTTGTTTTAGCAGGCTTTGCTGTATGGGAACTCATTTTTCTTCTGTACACACGCGCTCAGGTACAATACCTTTCCTGGAGAGACACTGTTGCAACATCTATACCATGGATAGAAAACAGACAAAGGAAATGTACCTCCACATTAATCATACAAGTTGTTACTGAAGTTACTTAGGAGGGGGCAACTATATAAACATGCTGCTCAGGTGTCTGATTTTTTATTAAAAGGGTGATTATGAGATTAATGACTGATGTACAGATCCAAACATCTGAGCCAACGTTGCATCGATTGTTTTCATATTTGATGAATAATTTACAAGGAATGATATATAGAGAATTATTTATGTAACTCAACCACTAACAACCATCACTTTGGTAGAGAGCACAAAGATTGGACTGTTTTTCAATGGAAAAGGGTCATGTGGTCTGAGTCCAGATTGACCCTGTATCAAACTGATGGGTGCATCAGTGTGAGAAAAGAGGCATATGAATTGATTACCCATCATGCCTAGTGCCTCCAGCACAAGCCCGTGGGGGCAGTGTTATAATCTGGGGTTGCTTCAGTTAGTCAGGTCAAGGTTCAGCAACATTATGTGTCTCAAAAAACAATCGAAACAAACATTGTGACTTTGCATAAGCTCATTTAAATAAACAATGCTGATATTCATAAAAATAGGTCATTGCGATCTTGTGGGTCCTCTGCAGTTGTGGGTCACATCAGCAGAAACAGATGTGGAGCTACAGGTTCTGGTGGTAGTTTATGCAGGAAAAATTGCAGCTCCATCATTTACTTGTATCTGTCCACAGAACTATTTTCAGTGGACCTGTATGGCAAACACATTGATGCATCTATCCAGTGATGAATATGGTGTCTATGTGTACATATCTGTGGTTCAGACTGTTTCCCATGCAGTTTCTGTTCACCTCCCCAAACACACCTGTTCCCAATAGACCTTTTTCATCTGAAATATTTTGGCTTGTAAAAGCAGGCAATTTTTTGGTGTTACTGATAACATCAATGAAAGCTCTGTTCCACTTAGTGACCAGTGTACATGACTCCAAGGCTTAAAACTGACAGCTAAATGGGATACAGTTATTTGGAATGAAAAACTTACTTTGTCAAAATGTCTGGTGTGAAAAGGTTCATCTCTTCCTAGTGAGTCCTGCATATATACAGTCACGGAAAAAATTATTAGACCACCCTTGTTTTCTTCAATGTCTTGTTCATTTTAATGCCTGGTACAACTAAAGGTACATTTGTTTGGACAAATATAATGATAACAACAAAAATAGCTCATAAGAGTTTCATTTCACAGCTGATATCTATCCATTTTCCATGTTTTCTTGATAATAACCAAAATCACTTCAGGTCATACATCAATATCTATGTCATTGTACTGACAAAACAATGCTTTTATTCATTCCATGTTTTCTTTTCTGTCTGTTTTAGTCACTTGATACACACAGGAGTTAGGACTTGATTGTATAACCATTGTTTTCGATGACTTTTGATGGTCAAATCATTTTTTCTGTGACTGTACATGCCACTTTCCCTGAGTGCTTCACAGATTGTTTTGTTCCTATATTTGTCGATCGCTCATTTCCGGCCAGTCAATATGTTTCTGCGCTGCTTATCTTTCACATTTACCAGCTTGAATGGCAACTCTTAGATCAGTCCCTGAACTGTTTTCTGTCTAATTCTGTTTAAATCAGTTTACCCATTTCCTGCCTGCTGTTGAGTTCGACCATGGCTAAAAAAAAAAAAACCCAAAACAAAACAGACATTATCCAATGAAAGGTAACCATTAAGTGCATCACTGAAGGACAGTCAGAACAAGTCTCTCAGTGTATGGCAGCTGTACAATGAACCCACATATTTATGAGTGAATGAACTGGTTTTGAGTTTTAGGAATTAATCTTTACTTTTAAATTTGTGATGACTAGTTTTATGTTTTATAATCCATGTTATGTAGACTCATACATTTGTATCAAGACATTAGTCGGCATTGAAATTCGGTCAGAACTGTTAATAGTCTCATAATTGTCCTATTAATCAAGACTCTGACAGCTGATAAGCTTGTTTATTTAGCTGTTAGTTCCTAGATGGCATGACTGTGGGAACAACTCATGTTATGATTTGTAACAGAGGTTTCCCATCTCCCTTTTGTATCTATGGTTTCTTCCCCTTTCCCAGTTTAACCATCTGCTGCCTGCAGAGGTGGCAAAAGTATGAATGTGATATGTAAATATATTAATTTACTCCAGCAGAAGTATAGATGCTTACGTAAATATATACTAGTAATCGTAGGAATGTATTACATTTACTCAAAAGTGAAAAAGTACTGTCTCTGAAATATACTCAAAGTATAAATGTAAAGGTAAAGCAAAAATCTTGACATTACAAATGTATTATGTATGTATATAGGTATCTTTTTAGAAACCATAAATCTGTTGAAAGGAAAATCAATGTCAAATAATACATCAATAAACCTGAAAATGAATATCAAGCAAATATAGACTTAATAGTTGTAATTGTTATCTTTTGAGTTATTTCCAGATGTATCAGCCATCGTCTATTTGCAGCCTCTACTGATAGCTGACTTAAAGTAGCCTCCCTTGTTTTGATGCTCTTCACATGCATATACTAAGAGGATGAAGAGGAACAATTTCCCTTTTCTAATGTGATACAGTAATAATGGTGTAATCAGCTGACCTCTGTGTAACTTCCACTGAATGACTTTAAGGTCAAAGTTAATCGTCAGTTTACCGTCACTGACTCTGACGTCCATTCCACAGTCATATTTCCAGCCTCTACTCTGACAATAACCACAGTCTGTCTTTGCCTGATTATTAGTGTAATGTGACTCTCATGTGCTATAGGTTTCTCATGACAGTGCTGGATATCCAGCATTGGGGAACACTGCAGTACAAGAACCATGACCAAGGCCACAAACCATTACTTATTTCCAAGTCTTTGGAAGCACAAAGATTTACAGTCACTGCAGAGAACACAGAGTATGAATTCACTGGTTTTGACTGGTGTGAAACAGTTGTCACATTCTTTGTGGTGAGTTTTGCTCTCAATGACCAAGTAAAGTTAAAGATTAATTAAAGAAGATGCAGGTAACAGCATGGCTCCTTTGACACATCTCTGAAAGATACTTCGTGTTCATCTGAGCATTACTCCTGTGGTGCTAGCTCGTATTAATTAGTGAATTTTGGAATTTTAGATAAAAGTAGGTTAATGAAGGGAGTTCATGCACTGTACCTCTAATCTAATATGACACAGCTGCCTCTAAACACTTCTTACACTGTCAGTATGAACATAAAGAGATGACTAAAATAAATACTTGCAAGATAATGAGATTAAAACACTGCATTGACTTTAATGCTTCTGTGAATAAATAAAACCCATGTGTTTGTTTCTGTCTGTTTCTTTTCTCATCTCACTTCCATCTTTCAGATGTTTCTCGTAGCTTTGTCCTTTGCCTATTTTGCAAAGGCTCTGTCGGGAAGCTACATGAAGAGCACAATAACTCAGCTGGAGAGGCGCTTTGACATCCCCAGTTACCTAATAGGTGTCATTGACGGAAGCTTTGAGATAGGTGAGTAGGACTGCCAGTCACCGCTGTTGTTTTGTTGTTCTGTTTGCATCCTCTATGTCATAGCTCCCTTCGGCTTTCCTGTCTTTAGGATGGAAATATGACTGGGTCAGAGAAGTATTCAACCTGAAGATAAAACATTCATTGGGTTTCTAAGAGGAGGACAGGGGTGTGTGTATGTGTGCCTGCTCTGAGTCATAGTGTTGGGCAAGGACAGAACAGGCAGTGAGTGTGTGGTTATGGACAGCAGAAACAGAATTTGTGAGGTTTTATTACGCAATAACTTCACGGTACTACTTATTTAACCTCATAGGCAATATTCATAGAGATCAGCAGGCATTTTAAAGATGATGTAATCAAAATAACCACTTGTGTGAATCCAACACAAAGTGCCTTGTGTGCAGAAATGTTTTCAGAATATTATTAATGATTTTTCTTATTTTAGGGGTAGTGTACTTAATTACCAAAGGGCCGTTCCTGTAGTTACTCATCATCTTTTTCATGTTATGGACTACAAATTTTGGATTAGAAAAGAACTACCAATGTTTTGGATAACCCAATTCTGCAACCTACTTCCTGACAATGTAGTCCATCGTAAGGACCATCTACTAGTGCAACACAGCAGCTCCCAGCCTAAAGACTGTCAACGATTTGTACCTGTTTTGTCTATAAGTCCTCTCAGCTGCCCATCTATTAAAACTACTGCACAAAGGTCTTTACCTGACTTAAGATCTTAGAAGATACAGTACATCACTAAGAATATCATTCATGTGAATGAACGTGATGCTTCTGTTTCTGTGCAAATAATATTCTGAAAAATATCCTTCCAGTGTTTGCTAGTTTCTAGGTCACTTATGTAAAACTAGTCCCTTCAGCGCTATTTCTCTTGTAGGTTATAAATCTTACATAGATTGCAGAGTGAGAAAGAGACATGAATCAGGCATCTTTCGCCTGCGCTTTTACTATCAAGCAGGTAGTTTAAGCTCATGGTGACAGAAAAAAAAAAAAATCTTCGTCAAAGATATTTCGGTGCAGTGTGCAAACCTGTTAATGGATACGGTGGGTGTATCTGCTGGAGGAAAAGGTGAGGATGACTCTCCAGAGCTGAATGCCCCAGTTTTTTTCTTCCTCCATCTCTCCATCTCTTGTGAAAGCTGTTTCTCCTGTGTGGCCTAGGCAACAAGCTTTTTTCTATAGGACGGTTGCCAGGGTAACATAGAAGCAGAGGAAGGCAGTGTAGAGAGGAAGGAAAAAAAACACAAGTATATGACAGAAGAAAGAAGTCAAGAGGAAAAGTAGGAAGACAAAAAGAGAAAAGTGAGAGGGAAAATGGGAGATCAAAGGGTGAAGGACAGTGTGAGCTACCATTATAATTATTATTATTGTTGTATAGAGCTCAACATCAATATGGTTGATCTCTATGTATTATAGAATAGAATAGAATAGAATAGAATAGAATAGAATAGAATAGAATAGAATTTATTGTCGTTACACCAATTTATTGTTATTACACCAGTTGTGCAACAAAATTACAGGTGGTCTTTGCCAATGACAGTGCACTTACATCTAAATAACAACACAATAAAATACAGATATACAGTCATGAAAAAATTATTAGATCATCAAAAGTCATCAGAAACAATGGTCATGCAATCCAGTACTACCTCCTGTGTGTATCATGTGACTAAAACAGACAGAAAAGAAAACATGGAATGTCTAAAAGCACTGTTTTTGTCAGTAC
>JAPQRP010000006.1:21254939-21267429 GCA_037367295.1 Apogon hyalosoma | reverse complement strand
AGCAGAGGGGCTTGAATAACCCACCAAACCTGACATTTTGACATATGGTACAGCCTGATTGCTGATATTACCGCACGGCGCCTTTAATACTGATGTAATATTTCATGATTTTCTTTTGCTTGTATTGCAATTATTTACATCATATTTTAATGTCAGTAACTTGTAAATCACTGGAATTTATTCATCTGAAAGGTGTTTTATCAGTATAGACTAATTAACTGCAGCACTGGATAACCAATGTAAAACTCACCTAGGAAGAGAACAATGAGTATGATGATCATGGTGAGAAAAACTTTGTTCCAAAACCTTGACATGAAGCTCCAGATCCTCAGCTTGAAAACTCTCTGCCACCTGCATCCACATGAAGTAGCATTTAAGTACAAATACACAGTGACAGTTCAGGATTGTCACATTTGATGGTCTGCTTGTGTTATATTCTGTTGTAGTGGCTGTAAGACCATGCTTAAAAGAAACTCACCCCCTGGCTGAGATGAATGGCAAGCACAGGATAACAAGAACCCCAATCTCCACATACAGGAACAGGGCCACAGCGGTCCACTGCAGCGTCATCTTTAGTTTTGGGCCTTTCAGGAAAATGCGTATATGTTAGTGCAACTTCCAACCAAAGCCGAAAATAGTCCAGAATAGAAAGCTAGCCATTAAAGCATAAACGGAGGGGAAGTCTCAAAACTTTTATTTTCTTTTCGAAAACAAAACCCCTTCTGTTGAGCTAAAATATTTAAGCCTCTTAGTCACTGTTCTCTTCGCAGCTTACATACCTTAACACAGAGACATACTTATTAGATTATAGAGTATGAAATAATGGTTTAAACATGAAAAATAACCAAATATTCGTCATTCTTCTCCTTTGTATTGTTTTAAGTCGTTTGTTCATGCGGTAAAGGAGTACTAAAGCTACAGAATGCTGCGTTAAATCTTCCTGATTTCCTGAACTACAAAGCTAGCTTAAAAAAACGAATTTCAAAAGCGCGTAAAGCTAATAATTAAACTCGTATGACAACTCGCACATAGACATTAACAACTTACCAGCAAACTACCAAATTACTGACCAGTACAAGATAACAACTTACAATAAAATTCACCTGGACAGTGTTGACTACTTTCCTCACGCTTCCGGCTTCTTCAGCTCGGCGCGGAATATTCGCTTCCGGTTTGTCCTTCAGAATAAAAGCAATGTTAGGCTTTAGTTGCGGTTTTTTGAAATGTATTCAATGGACACAGCGATAAAATTACATTGTTACGGATATAAATCAGTTACTTAATAACTAAATAACTGCATTATCTAATTCTACAGTTTGTTATCACTACTGTGTATCCACTGCCGTGCAATAAGAAAGCCCCCTTAACCTCATTTCCTTTATTTTGAAGGTCAAGAAGCATTTTTCCGGTTTTAAGATCGGTAATTCCACACATACACATCACCCGTATCATCATCATATATGGTCATGATTTGGAGATAAAAGTAGCATTTTGATGATTTTCTTGCTATTAGCTGGTGGATAGACAAAAATAAATAAAAAAAAAGCAGCTGGAGAGCCATGATTTTAATTGTAATGATTATTTTGTATGCTATTTTTTAGAATATTTTATTTTTTCCCCTTTAGTTTGGAAAACAAAATGTATAGATTATTTAATACCCAAGTATTTTGTCTGAATAGACTATACAGGTTATACCTGATGGCATACCATATATCACAGAAATTTCAGCTTTTGCTATATGGATATTGCACTCAGCTGTAATGTGATTTTGATAATATTTCAGTTGATTGTTCAGGCTCAAGATAGACATTAACATTCACACAAAGAAAGCAAGAGTCAATATGTGCAGCTGCCCTTTACTTTTTGAAGAAGACTCATACCAGTAATATAATTTACATTTTTATTTGGCACAAAAATACAATACAAAGAAATATATTTTTTAAAAAATCCACATTCCACTATACTCATGCTGCCATATCTTGCACTGTCCCGTATGTGTTTTGGAGGTAGTCTATTACAGCTGACGTACTGGACAGAGAGTTGAAGACTTTTCTCTCAGGCTGGGAGCTAACCCTCTCCAGCATGTAGATAAGATGATGGTGGAAGCAGGTGAATGGAGTGCCGTGTTCTATGGAGATATCCACCCAGTCCCATATACACTCCAAAGGTGTATCCTCATAGCCAGCAAACATGGCAGGATTAGCAAGCAATCCCCGTGCAGCCATCACTCCTTAACAGCGAATCAATCAAAACAAATAAGAAAGAAGACATAAGTAGATCCATTATGACAAGTGTTGTAAATTCATGAGTGCATTTATTGAAGAGTATTGATTTGTTATAAACAAACAGGGCAAACATACCATCAACACCAGTAAGCTGGTGAGTGGATTCCACATCACGGAGGTACTTTATATCCCCATTGGCAATGACAGGAATGGCTACACTGTCTTTGATTGTTTTTATAGCATCATAGTGGACTGGCTGGTGGCGTTCGTCTGTTGTCCGTCCATGGACTGTGATCCATGACACCCCTGCTGATTCCGCTTTCTGACACAAATCCACTGTCTGCCTGAGGTCCTTGTGAATTCTGTGATAAAGGAAAATATATTTGTCTTCAACTCATATTACAAGCTCTACATGTAACTGAGGAGACATGATCATAAAATCATAGCATAATGAGACATCTGAAAAACTGAAAAGGAAGCAATATCTGGGCACACCTTTCCGTCAGTTACATCCAGCTCTATCAGACTATACCTTATTTTAATGGACGCTGTATAATTTGGATTGTCCACCTGGTTCTTGACAGTTCTGACCATTTCTTTGACTAATTCCGGTTTGTTAATAAGGCATGCACCATATCCAGCTGACATGGCCCATCTATAAAAGAAAAATATACAAGATCTTGTAAGAACAGCCTCATCAAAGCAGCTAATGATTTCAAAACATACTCCAGGAAAAACATTTCTGCGTTACGTTTGTAGTTGTTCAAAATCAATCTTACTTAGAGCAATTACAAAACATCGTCTAAAACATCATCAAAATACCTAACGGTAGAAAAACATTGCTCTAAATCAGTCTCATTTACAGCTGTTAATTAACTGCACATTTTAAATGTAAAAACAAAGGAGTAGGACGTGACTGGAGACCAAAATGGATCAGGGCCAACTGTTAGAAATTGCACCTCTGGGGGCAGCCACAGTTGAGATCAACTCCATCTGAGAACGGTGCTACTACACAGGCTGCATCGGCCAGAGTCTGGGCATCATGGGCAGCAAACTGCACAATCAGAGGCCTGTCACCTAATGAGGTAAAAGAAAAATACAACTAATGTTGAAAGTCAGACTTCTCGCCTTGCATCATGTTTTAAACACAAATAAAGCCTACGAAAATATGATCACACCTATAAAAAGTGTATAGATATTTGCCAATGGATTCAGATAATAGAATTGATCTTGCAGATAAGGTTAGTGTACTGCTGCTCTTAAAAGTGCAATGCTATTACTCACGTTCACTGGTTGTGAATTCACTGTCTCTGGCTTTAACCGATCGCATGAAGTCAGCAGCTACTATCATTGGAGTAAAACATACATCACAGTTGTACTTCCTCACCAAAGATCTGAAAGCCAGCCTGAAAAGAAAAATATGGAGACCCATGTAAACAAACGTTAGCAACACATGTACGTGGTATCCAGATAGCCGATGAATATGTTTAACACTTAATTCATTTAAGCAAAATTCAAGAATAATTACATGATTTACCAAGAGATGGAAAAGAGAACAACCAACTTACTTTGAATATCTGACCATCGGTGCGCATACTTTCACCACTTTTCCTTTCTGAAACATGTCCGTGACACTGCTATTACCGTTAGAAGTCTTCATTTTTAGCCAGCTGTGCAGTCGATCAGCTAGCAAACAAGCTAACTGGACAAAAGTTCAAGTTACGTAAAGAAAATATTAGTCCTCTTTCACTGCCATTAAAATCAAACGTATGTATCACGAATCACTATCTTAAGAGGAGTTGACTTTACAACAAATACAAACAGCGTTAACAACATAGAGGTGCTAAAAGCGCGTCCATGTTTCCGTCACCATGCGGAAAACTGTGGGCGTGTACCTACGACCTCTGACCCTTTACGTCACAATGTTTCAATAAATAAATTACACCTTCCATAGATCTGTTAACGTTAAACCTGAAGGGTAGTGAATCAGTCAGTATTAAAAAAAAAAAAACAAACAAACTATAAAATATGTTGAAATATAAAAGAAACAGTTTTCAAAATGAACAATCAATAGTCGTACGTCACACAACTGAAGCATGATGCGTTCATGTACTGCCAGAAAATGGTAAATCACGCAATTTCTTGCCGCTAACTCGAGACCCAAATGATCAGTTTGACTGCAATTTCTAAACAATATCTCGTAAACTGCTAAAACTTCCACGGTCAAAACAATGTTGAATAAATGCACTTGTAAGATCATTAATCCCCAAAGAACAAGTATTGTTAGTTGAGTAGCAACACACGACCAACAAATAGATACACCAAATACATTCTAATTTAGATGTCTACGTACACAAACAGACCCCCCCACACACACATATTATTATTCTTTGTTATGCTTTATTTCTTATGTCAGTTTTTGCATGGCTTTGGTCATTACTCAACACATTTGGTGACCCACTTTGGGTCCCAGGCCTAAGTTCGGGAAAGGCAGGTGCAGAGTGAGGAAAACCCACATGGACTGAGTGTTTGCACTTTTGGGGTCTATAAACAAATTCAAGGCAAGTAAGGACATTGCAGCTTCATCACACAATAAATACAGTTAATTTTTTTTTTTTTAAGATAAGTAAAATTGAAATGACATTCATATCTGGATGTTACTTTTGGCACAACTAGACTTGGACAAATATCTACAACACAATAATCTGACATGTGAAATACAAAGATTAAAAAGTGGACACTGTAATTAAGCTTTTCAATTACTGTCAGTAGTGGGCAATTTGGTGAAATTATATTGGAAATACAGCACTGTGTAAAAGTCTTTGGCAGCCTTCAACTTTGTTTTTTAAGAGTTGTGATGAGCGTGTGTCTTTATGTCTAACAAGAAAGTAAGTATACTACTACAAAAACTGAGAAATGCATGTGTGGCCATGCATTTCAGAAAAATTTGAATATAGCAGCTGTAATATAGGATCATCTGGACAGAGAAAAGGATAAAAGACCATAAAAGCCTTTGGGTCACACTGAAGGTGCATAATTATTTCAGTCTTTCCACTGTGTTAACAGAAGAAATCTGCTAAAATCTTAAAAGATATATATTTAAGGAGCTCTACAATGCTAAACGTGGGATTCCAACTCTGACCACTAGAGGGAACAAAAGCAGCACGATTGTACATGCATCAGTCCTTGGGAGAAAACAAAAAGAAACACCTATTTTATTTGTCCAACTCAAAACATGAAAAAAAATAATAAAAATTTGGGTATGTTACAGGTACTTATGAATCAGCAGGTACTTATATAAACCACAAGCCATTTGATTTCTGCAGAGCTGGGAAGGAATATCTCATACAGTTATTCAATAAATTCACAAATATCATTCTTCTGGTTGATGTTTGTTGGCCCAAACTGTGAATAAACAACACCTTCTCAGAAATTTCATTCTCAAAAAAATGGAAAAAAAAAAGTGATTGAATTAACTTTATTTCAAAATTGTAGGTGTCTAAAAGAAGCATCAACTGATACATCAATAAAGGCATCAAGGTTATTACAAAAAATTTTCCTTGACCAGACTGGGAAGACCCATTACTCAGCTGATAAAATCTCTTCAAGAATAAATATAATTTTCAGTCCACATCAAGCTACAGACGGTGATAGCAGTGGAATGCAGCTCATTGTCACTAGTAAGCTAGTCAAAATACTATTCACTTTTCGGTAAATTTCTTACAATCCATCTATACTACCTGCTTAATCAGTTTAAGCGAAAACATAAAACTGAAGACTTCCCTTAACTGATCAATATCTACACAAAACATTTTGCGTCACAGCCTTTAAGAGTGGCCTGAGAGAAGGTCCGGAAAGAGCTTACGATGTGCCAATGTTGTGCTGAACTACATAATACCCTGTGAAGAAACAAAACACATGCCAAGTATTTTCACCATATCCTTTTTACAGTGTGGATAGCTGTTAGTGAACTCCTAGCATGCATCCAAATTCCAAGATTACATTAAACCGCCATTAAATTAGCAGTTTTAAAAATCCCCTCACTGCAATTACAAATAATATGAAGTGAAGCAGCCCTCACCGTTCAGATTAAAATCAATTACTTTGCACATCTGATAAACTTCCTGACTCCAAGGACTTATTCAACAGTCATTAAAATGAAGTCAACATCTACATGCCTCCTAAACTCTTCAATAAGCAACAAAATACTGAATCTAATGACACATCCTGTTTTTGGTAGGGATATAAACACGTCAAAACACTGACTCATCCATTCAGCCTACGTCCTGTCATCTCACCTATCCGCAACATCACAGCACAGATGGTTGATGTGGACCTCTTGGGATGGGTACATTAAAAATATAGCAGGCTACACAGCTAAAAAAAACCCAAAACAAAACAGCAACACAGCAGGTCTATGGCAGCGGGCCTCAGGGAAGCTGCTATATGGGAATGACTGCTCTTGCTTGTCTCTAGCCACTGCTTCCCGCCGTCTTACTGAGGAACCTTTTTGTAACCAGTCTGCAGCTCCACGCTGGAGAGGAAACGTCTGGCTAGTCGGTGGCAGTCATAGCTCAGCTCTGTGGTGTAGACGGCACTGGTTTTCTTGGGGTAGATGATAGTGGTACTCTTGAAATTCTGGGGCCGGTGGCGAGGCTGGAAGTCCAGCTGTGTCTTGTAATGGCGCCAGGTGCTGTGGGGCACAGCCATGATGGTCTGCCTGCAGTGTTCGAGGCCCTGGCCCCATGGTTGAAGGGCCACGTTCTGGATGAAGTGGCGGTCTGAGTCATAGTGAACAGAGGACGTGTATCTGCAACAGAGAGGCCATGACTTGAAATGGTGCAGAGTACTTGACCTAAAAAAGTGCATGAATATGTTCATTTACATTATAGACTGAGGTTCATATAGACTACAGACCAGCCCCGTAGAATCCACTGTTATTATGGTTTTTTATGCACATATAAAATCACCTATTAATCCTGGTGCATACACTTAGCATGGATATCCTACTGATGTATCTGAAAGTCTACACCCATGCACCTCAACAGGTCACATAGTGGATGGAACAGGTCATTCTTACACTACCCACCTTATTTCCTTTGCTGGTAATGGGTTAAGTGATATGCCCTCTCCAAATGACAGTGGGTGCAGTTGTGGGTACGACCCAGTGGGTAAAACTGGGACCTGCAACAGAATGGCAACACATAAGGAGCCAATACAAGTTCTCTGATGCTCAGTTATAAGTAAAGTGAGAACTTTAGAGTCAACCATAACATGCACAATACTCTAGGGAGGATATTTAACTAATATTACTAAGACAGAAAGCAATAGACACTTTATTAATCTGGAGGGAAATTCAAGTATTCAGCAGCGTTGCCTACAGCACAAGAAGACAAGGCAAAACAGGCAGGTTAGTATGCACTCTAAAAAAACTTGCTAAAAAAAAAAACTTACTCTAAAAAAACTTCCTGCACAATACTGTACAAAGAACACTTCTAATTTAAAAATCTGCAGAAAACTACATGTATTGTCAATGTACAGTATTTACACATTTCAGGGCACAATGATGTAAAGTGAAAACAGTGATTTAAAGTGATACATGTTAAGTCAGCAAGAATGGACCACAGAGGCTTGGATAAAGTGCTTCAGAGGACTATGCAGCAGGAAGATGCACGTCAAAAGAATGACCAATTTAACCCATATTTCATGATGAGGCAGCAGAAAATAAAGATTTATCAATGCAAGATTTAGATTTCAATATTTCAAGTCGTGGCCCAATCTTTCACAGATCTCTAACTAAACATCCCTGTGCAGCCAACGGGAAACCATGTCATTATTATTGGATGCTGCCTGTAGTTTGTGCTCAGATGCGCCCACTACCCACCAGGGAGCCCCTTCTGTCCTCCTCGGACCCGGGGCTGACGCCGTCGGCTCTCTCCGCGGCCACAGGCAGCAGCCAGGCGCTGGGGCTGGGGCTGGGGGGTAACCCGGAGTCCGGGCTGTCAAGTCCTCTATCAGCCCTGCAGCTCATGTCCAGTGGATCTCCTTCACATACATTTGGCAAGTTCAACCTGCCAACCATTTCTAGTTAAAAGTTGCTTAAATCCAGCGAGTAAGACGCAGATTACAAAACAGGATGGCTTCCAGATTGCAGATCCTGGTGTCTTCTTTTTTTTTTCTAGTCCTCGGGTTGTGTTTTGTTGTTGTGCAGTTCCACGGTGCTGCTGATGACCTCTTCCTGGACAGCACACACACCAGCAAATACCGCTTTAATTTAGTTCCACAAATCGCACCAAATCCAGAACTCCAAGACGCACAAAGCCAAACAAAAAGTGCGCTTGACTTTCACATTCTACTATATGACAACAGAAGCCCACTCCGGTCTAAACGTGCACAAATACCATCTCTGAACTGAGCGGAGAAAGGATGGGAGGAATTACTACCCGCGGCTCGCCTTCAAACTTCTTCTCCCTCAAAGAGGCCTTCAGATCCACAAACACAGGGAAGGGATCCGCCTTTTCAAGCGGCTCCTCACTCCTGATTGGATGAAGGATAAAAGGCAACCAGAAACCAAGCCAGACATGGGAACTACTCCAGCCCTCATACTAGACTTTGGTAAAAATCAGGTTGCTGCTTTTTCCTGGTATTGTGCAGAAATGTGGAAATTTAAGCAGTGCATCCATTTGATGAAGCGTGAGGGAAAATCTATGGCTTTAATAGTCTTTACACACTGCATGAGATACAGTTCAAGGCGCCCGGTACCCAGGAATGTGCACAACTGCAGATACATGCAAATAATCTACTGGTGTATGTTAAAGCAGAGGCACATGCTTATGATCCACACTTAATATCTGTTATATTTTATACTGCATTTGTAATGAAATTACAACAGTGCAACGAATGACCTTTGGTTCAACCTGGTCTCGGTGTATTTCCACATGGGATTTATTGAGTGGATATTAGACTCATTTGCGAAACAAATGTGTGTGTTGAAACCCAGTCAAAGCAACAGTAGAATTAATTTATCCGCTAATAATTTGGTTTGTTTCAAAGTCAAGTCTGATAAGGCCCACATGCTCAGATTTCCCTCCTCATAGGAAAAGGCCCAGGTTAGGTTTACTTACTTGAGCTTAGTGGTTGTTCATCTGCCTCCAGGGAGTTTGGGATGACAGGACAAAGCCAGCCTTGTGTCTTACAGAGGATGCAGAGAATCCAGTCTTGAGGACTGTCAGTGATTTTAGGCCTCTGTTCACACAAACACTCAAAGACACCTATGACGCATGTCCACTTTTAATTAATGGCAGAGATTCACACACATTTCAACCCAATTCCCCCAACTACAAATGAAGATGACTGACGAAAGCCATTGCTACCCTTGAAATACATGGTATTCAGGAAACTTTAATTAAAATCAGGCTTCCTGTAATCATCCTGGATTAGACATGTCCCAGGGAGGCAGCCAGTGGAGTAGATCTATGTTAACAGCACAACATTTGTTCTTACAAGTGCAAGTATGCTGCACAATGCATCAGTGTTACAAAGTTCTGACATTAGTGTCATGAAAATAAAGTCAGGGAATCTCAGAAGTAAATGACATACAGTATGTACCAACAGGAAGTAGCAGTTGAGGAAGTTTCTTCATATAATCCAGCGCAGCCTGAGTTCATTCATTCAACCGTCAGTCAGAAAACTCAGTTGACTTTTTGCTGTTTCATTAATTCTCCATGACAACCAAATGGAGAATAATAAAGTGTTTGAGATGAATAACTGCAGGACAGGTAAAGACCACCTGGCCTTGCAAACTGTTTGAAGTACGAGTAACCACTGTGTCTGTTTACAGTCTCTTCTTGATAAGTTTCTCCAGTTTGCGGATGCGGGAGGACTCTTGCTCAGGAGTGGGAGCGCTGAAGGACAGAGAGGGTCCGCCGTCGGCCCCTGAAGGGGGAGTGGGTAGCCTCTGTCTGAAGAGCTCCAGCATGCTGCTCTGTTCACTACGCTTCAAACCCTGCACATCCACACACACACACACACACACAAAGGGGAAAAAACACAACATTAAGACACTTTACATGTAACGTAATGTACAGTATTTGCTTAGACGAGTCAAAATGAAAACGGGAAGACCAGGGGCCTGTATCACAAATTGAGTCCAGCAGAGGCAGGATCTCTGTGTTACCAGGCTCAACATTCAGTGATCACAACAAGTGGCATCACAAAGGTGGTTATCAAGTTGTTCTGTCAACCCAAACTTTGTTAAAGTGGTTATGAGTGTGTTCACATAAAACAGGCTATCAATCACAAACACTGACAGGTCGAGATCAGCTGCACGTCTCATAAAAACAACAAACTATAAGTTTTAACAGAGACAAGGGGTTTATAAATGTAACAACAGTAAACAACACCGCCACTGCAGCCAGAACAGGATGAAAAGAGATGGTACACTGTCAGTGTGTGTGTGTGTGTGTGTGTGTTATAATTACAACTATTTATTCAGTTAAATTAATGGGTTCTTATAGTGTGTAAGACAGCTTAAGTCTTACACAGCATAAATAATTCAAAGCATAAAGCAGACACACTGGTAAATATATTTTAAAAAAAGTCAAATGCTTTAGTGCTTTAATGACTGTTTTCAGATTATATATCGGGCCACGGCACAAAGTAGAGTCAATGTGAAGGCCAAAGGGTTTGGATGGTCAGTATAACTCTTTCCTTCCTTACAGACCTTCTCACTATCCACACAGCTCACCCCAACCACCCTGAGTTTTTTCCTTTTTATTCTCACACCAAAGCCTGTAAGATCTATAACAGGGTTGGCCAACCCTGGTCCTGGAGAGCCACTATCCTGCATGTTTTAGATGTTTCCCTCTTCCAGCACACCTGACGGTCGTTATCAGGCTTCTGCAGAGCTTGATGATAGTTGGCCATTCCTGACCTAGGAGAACCGATTCATCAGCAGAGGTGAGTAAGTGGGGCTATTAGATATTTTGTTTCTGCAATCTTGAACCTAATCTGCTCCAGAACAGGTTTAGTTTGTAGCGTAAGTTACCTCATATCCTGGTAAGACATAAACCACCTGCGTGACACAGAAAATCCTGAGCTGAACCAGAGGATACATCGCTAACTACTTCATCCAGTGCGTTGATACAGACCTCAAGAATGTGATTCCCTGCACCAATTTTTACAGCACATGCAAAACAGAATCATGGGAAAACATGAAACTGGATGAGAGCCAAAAAAAAAAAAAACAAAAAAAAAAAACAGTTCACAGACCTTCATGTCCAGAATCTTCTGGAAGGTCTCGGGGTTGCCATCAGCCAGGAGCTTGATGTAGTTATCAACAAACACTACCGGTGGTTCATGTGGGGCCATCACCACCTGCAGAAGAAAGGAGGTTAATGTTGGTTTCTACCCCCCTCCCCCCTTTCCTGTGAACCAGCATGGCACGACCCAAGAGATCTTTAAATGATCCCACATGGGGTGGCTATGGCCCAATGAGGGAAAGGGGGACTGCATCTGACAGAACCAAGCAGCTCTAGCTGCAAACAAAGTCGAGACTATGGAACTATATTTAGGAGCCCACTCCTCACTCTTTTTTCCTTTTACACACCAATTACTCCATGCATGAGTGGGCAAGAATTAGCTTCACCGGTAATTATTTTGGGGGTATAATGAGTCTGGGCAAAAATCAGCATTAGTCAAGAGCAGGCAGAAAACGTTTAATGGGGCACAAGTCTTGTGGATTGGATTCTCTCTTTTTTCCAACAATAGAGTCTGGGTGGAAAACGTGGATCAGATAGCAGTTCTTGCAGCCGCTACAAAGCAGGCAGACGAACACATGGCTGACAGACCTCCACCACTCATTTCATGCTGATGCACACACACAGGGACTGTCTCTTAAAATGTTTCTCCTTTCCTTCCTTTCAAATAAGACTCAATCGTTCCTTTCATGTTGTAATACTCTGTGTTTTGCTCAGGGTACAGAAATTTATGAGAAGGTGAGCATGGACAGAGTGTGTGTGGTGGATTCAGCAGCATGAAAAGCAGGCATGAAAGGCTCAGGATTGTGTGGAATTCTTTGCTTTCTTACCAGCCCTGCTGACTGAGTGATTTACTTAGCAACTGTCCTGGAGCCAGGCCAAGGGAAGGCCTGTAGGGACCTTGTAAAAAAGGAAAAGGAAGGGGGGAGAGGGACTTTAAGAATGAAAAAAGGGCATAAACAAGGAAAGAGAGAGAAAAAAAGAAAGAGTAACAGAGTGGGAGGGTGG
>JAPQRP010000006.1:21228630-21254933 GCA_037367295.1 Apogon hyalosoma | reverse complement strand
GGGGGGGCATCCAGGCTGACCAAGGGTGGGGAAGGGGGTTGCCTTTTAAATACTCCCCAGAAAAGACCTTCAGAGGTGGGAGAAAGATGGAGCTATGGTGGGCCGGGCTGGGAAAGTGTGGAAAACAGCCACGTCTCACAGGCATCGTATCGGCCAGGCCCGGCAGACAGAAAGACAATTCTATGTAATTGGAACAGAACTGTGCCCTGGCTTACATAAGATACAGCCCACATTTATTCATCCACAACACTTAAATGGGATAATCTGACAAGTATATAGAGAGAAATAAAAAGGATTGGATCTTACATGTGTGGAAATGCGAGAAAATTCGCTATTTTCTTGTCAGAACAGACCATTAATTTATAATTTGTATCTTTTTAGGGACACCCACTTGTTGTAAAAAGAGCTGATTTAAGAATTAAGTGGGTAGATGACAGATCTGAACATTTTACTGTAGAGTATGAACAGGCACTTTTCTTAATGCACTACTTTGCCCTCTGGACTTTAAGTACAACGCCTCCTGGGAATGAATCAAAACATTCAAAAACACTGACTCTCATTCAGAGAAGTTATTCTGTGCTTAATTATTTGGAAAGTACAAAAAATCCTGAAGTTAGTTACTTGCTAAAATCTAAAGAGCTTCGAAAAGCATAGAAATGTTTCTTACTGGAGCTCGGGCAGATTTGATTTCAAGTCACTGCATTACAGAGGGTAATTTAAAACCATTGTTGAGGCTAGGTAGAGGAATTCTTGTATTGACCTTCTCAGGGGTTGTCTTTCAGACGCTTCAGTCTCAGCCTAAGGTGGAAGCAATTAACTATGAGGAACCTTGATGTTGCATAAAGTCGATGGTGAAAACGCAGCAGCACAAAAGACTTTCTTTACTTACATGGGCTTTCTCTTTTCATGCCCAGAGAAGAACTCTTTGTAAGCATCTTCAAAAAATTTCCTCATACACGTTGAACCGTAGAATAAATTCTTTAAGCCTTGGTGTAAGTACAGGAAAAATGCTATGCTTTGTTATCTTCTGCAGCATTTTTTTTAAACAATTTTGTTAGGACTAGAAGTTTTTGTTATGTGTACCTCTGGGAAGTGTTCTCAATAAGTTGTCTGTCATGATGTTTTTATCCTTTCATACTTCTAGTGTTGGATTTTTAGCTGCAACAATGATTACGCTGTCTTCTGTTGTCACAGTAATGCATGTGAATTACTCAAAGGACTTGATGCAGTATCAGCTGTATGGTGAGTTCTTGAGAAGCTATATAGATCACATTCCAGCTGAAGGGGCCCACTGGCAGTTAACCTCAAAAGAAGCAGACGGCAGCGGGCTGATCTAAATGCATTCTCTATCTTTATAAAGTGAAAGCTTCTGTAATGTGTGGTGGATTCATATATTCCAAGCAACAAAGAAAAGTCTTAAATACCGAAGGCTATTCCAGAGCTGGGTTCCTTCAAACAGAAAACAGTCAAAAGGGGCAATCAAACATAAAATGCTCAGCACAGTTTGCCTGGCTATCAATGTCTGAAGACAGAAAATCCCAGTGAAGTCAAGGTCCACATCTCAAATATAATACTGTAAGGCGTCTGCCGCTGCTCTTAACATTGAAGGAAGCGGTGGCACAGTACGATTAGAGCAAGTCACACTGACTGCTAAACAAGACAGTCCAGCTATGATAAATTCAGGAAGGAAAGAAGGTCTTCTGGGAGTTAAGGACAAAGGACAAATCAAAGGACAGCTGGACGTCCACTGCGTGTCTCTCTCTGTGTGTACACATTTCTCTATACTCAGGGGACAGTTAATTAGGGTGGAGTTAATTCTTTGGCAGCCACATACCAGTGTCCTCTAGGGTCTCAAAAGGTAATTCTAGGGCATGGCTGACTGGATGGATCCTGTGTTTGCTTTGGGCAGTGAAAACAACATCCAACACACACAGCGTTAAAAAGCATGAGTGGGTGTGAGTTTTCGTGAGTAGATGCATGGTTGCATGCATTTGCTTATTTACTCACACCTTTCCATTGGCTCAAGGTCAACCACATGCTGTGTAACTGAGTGTGTGTGTGTCTCTTATTGGCCAGTCTCTCTCATTAAACCAGTAGTGTTCGCACTGTACTCCCATTCGCTCCCTACCTCTTGTGAGGTGGGTTCATTTATGGAAACATGCTCATAAAGCGCTATAGTGGGGTTAAAGACACAATTAAAGGGTTATTCTGCTCAAAATAAACTCTAAGTAGATAATCTGCTCAACTTACTCAAGACAAACATCTTAACAGTGGCTCGCCAGTGAAACCACAAACACTCAGAGGAGAAATGTTTTGTTCACTCTATTGTTTCTCCTTACGATGGAGCCTCGATCAGTGGAAAAAGCAGTTAGCTGCAGGTTGTGCCAAGCTATTCTTGGTCCAGCATTAGCATCCACACTAAAGTTCATGTTTAACTGGGGATGTCAAGAGTTTCAATGTTACTTCTGTTAAATGGCAATCACAAGATAAAGAGAGCCCCCCGAGATAGACTTAACATAAAAGTTTTTATCTAAGGTTCCAAGCCTTTAAAGGTCACAAACTGAAGCCCTGGTTGTAAAAGTGACCGGCATGAATTTAAGCACACAAGTTAAATGTCATAAACCTGAAGTATTCTATAAAAACAGACTGACTGTGATAATGTGTTTAACTTAAAGTATTTTATATTTAGATACGTTTAGAAATTAACTCAAGTGCGTAGTTAAAAAATCATCCGTCAAAGATACAAGCTCAGTCTGAGTTTACATGTGATAGGTAAACTGTTTATGACAACCTCTGCTTGCTTTGGGAGTGTTTTATGTTTTTTCCAACATTTAATCTATATAAGGCAAGCCCAGCACAAGTGCAACGTGTTTGTCACAATTTACATGTTCCCATCCACAGCGATTGTTTGCACTAGGCTTAGTTTGTGTCAGTTTCGTGGCCCTCCTTACCTTGAGAATCATCTCAGCTCTAGTCATGCCTTTCACCACTATCTTAGTGTAGCTGGCCGGTGCTTTGCGAAGGACCTGCGAGCCAATTGAAGGCAGATCCAGCAAGACTGTCTTCAGAGAGTGAGTGTCCAAGAGTAGCTGATGGATACAAAAAAAAAAAAAACATAAAGAACTGCAAAACACTGAGTGCATTTTGTTAATGTCACCTTATTTCATTGAAGGCAGATTATGATATAGAAAACTATGTAATATATTCAAAGAATTACTGAAACATACGCAATTCCACACCGTGTAAGCAATACATAGTATTTCTGACTTACTTATAATGACATAACACACACTGTAGTGGAAAAATTTTTTTGAACACCCATGTGTTTGTGATATAATGCATTAAGAATCACTCAAGTCATTGAACTTCACCAAGTATTGTGTCATTGTTGAAACGTACATGCTCCCTTCTGCACGTGCACAGTTCCATCAAGGTCAAAACTGGACTGAGATTAAGATAATGAACCCATCCAGGGTATGACATGCTGAAACTGTCAAGAATTTAGTTATTTAGTAATTTTTTCTTCTTAATAAACAAAAAAATAATCATTTGCATTTATTTGTCTGTCTGACACAGTCACACCTTTTGAATCACAAAAAAGATTTTTCTGCAAATATTTCCTAGTAATTTTAAGTTGTTTTTTTTTTTTTTTCCACTACTGTATATGCAAATGTAAAATGTACTTAAACGTATGTGCCAAAACTTACTTGTTCAGCTCCCACCATGCTGATAGGTTTACATCTAAACAGGTGGTTGATAAATTTGGGGATAAAGGAGCTACAGAAAGAAAAACAAACATATTAGCATCGTGACTCTTCGCTTTTTCCTCGCAGATTGTAGAAAGTGTGTGTTTGACTGTACTTTGTGAACTTGATGCAGAATTGTGTGAAGTATTTGCGTGTTGAGGCCAGATTGTCTCTGATGATCGGCACATTCTGCTTGATGTGCATTATGATGGACGTAACATAAGGACTCTGGTCTCCCACGTGTTCTACGCTCTGCCACGGCATCTGGAAGGCAGAGATAAGAAACGGAGGAAATCTTTAGCATCAGAAGCTGAACACAGAATAAAGCGTATGGGTTCTGCCGATAATTTAACTTAATCACTAAAAATACCTCACAGTTTTAATCTAGATTTATTTTGATCATTTTCAGCAGAAAGAGGCTAGCATTTTTTTTATATCCTGGAGGAAGATCTTGTAGTGTTTAATGGCACCATGTAAATATAGTACATAATATATGTATGAATGATAACTTGATACAATCACAGTTTCACGATTGTGTAAATAAGCCCAACCTTGCTCATAGCAGTGAGAGCGGGGTCACAGGCAGCATCGAGATCTTGAACAAGCAGTTGGATGCTGTTTGAGATCACACTGAAAAACAGGAGTAATTAAATGAAACGATTAAAGTGCAGGCTCTTATTTACAAATTAAATATCGTTGCTTACGTGCTGAATGTGTCCATCTCCCCAGTCAAATTAATTCTCTCCACAAGGACTTTATCTACTTTCTCCTTGAGTTTCTCCTCCAGCTACAACACAAATAAATATGTAAACACCCAAAAAACATTAAAAAAAGCTTCATTATTGTAGAAATGTGTACAGCAACAGAAAAAGGGTTCAGGTTGTACAATAAGTCTGTGCATCTCTCTGTGTGTTTATTTGCGGGTGCATGCCTGTTGTGTGGTAGCCAGGCAGTACTCAGCAGTACTGAGGATGCTGCAGATCAGGCAGAGCTCATCGACAGTGAACTTTGCTGCTTCTGAGCCTTCCTTTTCCTTCAGCAGACTGCTGATGGTAAGACCCCCACTGTTACTGCTAGACCTGCAGACGGGATAAAAAGGATAAAAACAGAAAGAGGGGGAGAAGGACGGATTGCGTAAATACAAGTACAATGAGAAGAAAACTCATGAAATTTCGCTTTATAAATCTAATACAGAAAAGGATGTATTTCAAAAATAATGACAATAAAAAGCCAGTTTTGTTGATAACAAGTACATTTAAAAATAACAGATGTTGGAAAACAACCAAGAAATTATTATTCCAATAACAGAGGTCATCTGAAGGTCTGTTCTAATGAATTTCTACAGAAAATCACAGGTGGTCACATAATTATTTCCAAAGCTGCACTTAAGAAAACTATTTGTGCAACATGTATGTTTTTAGACCATAGGTGAAAAAAAATCATGTCTATAAACTCAGACACAACAGGCATAACTGCAAGCAGACGTATGTAAAGGGATGCTGCGCTGACGAGGCTTCGACGGCAACCCGGTCATTAATAAACGTCATAACAGAGACATGTGGATAAAACCACAACACAGCTCAAGCTCTTTTCCAGGGCCCCTTTCAAAACCTCCCAAAACCAATTCACAGTACATTGGACAAGTGTGTGTGAATGTGTCTGTAAGTATACACACTTCCAAAGCATCCGAGTGCATGTTTAAATGAGCGTTTGTATACAGCTTTGAATATCGCATATATTACCCCGTGAATGCACACAAGTGTGTAATTAGCATGCATGCATATCTGAGACAGAAACAGAGCATGCCTTAGAGTGAGTGTGTGTGTGTACATCATAGCCAGCAGTGAGTTCTAATGTGGCCAGTGAGCCAGATTTGTTTTTGCTGGTGGCGTATTATGCTTTTTTGCCACAACATAACCAACTCCAGATCCTTCAAGTATGCTAATCCAATCCTTCAAACACGGCAAGGGATGAGGATGTTATGTTTCAAACTACTTCTAATCAGCCCCATCATCATATAAGAATAATGAAACAAGGGTGTAACGTGTTTGTTTATGAAATGGTAATTCCAAAATAATAAGTGTTGCCCAGTGCCCAATTTTTGTTTTCAAAAATGAATTAACTGTAATGAACGACACGCTAACAGCTAGTTCAAGATGATGATGATGAAATCCTTTTTTTTTTTTTTTTTTTTTTTTTTTTTATAAATTTGCCTGAAAAAGCTCAGTGTAACAGATACGAACCCATATTTCTTACACTGGAAAAAATTCAAATCTTACCAAGTGTATTTTTCTCATTTCTAGTCCAAATATCTCATCACACTTAAAATAATACATAATCACTTAAAGAGTAACTTTTCAGTGAGATATAAGAACATTTTTTTGCTTGAATTAAGAAAAAAAAAAACAACAACCCTGAATTAAGTTAAGAAATCTGCCAATGGAACAAGTGAAAATTATCTTGGTACGATTTCTTGAAATAAGATTTTCAAGATCTACTGTCAAAAATAAGTTCTTTATATCTCACTGAAAAATTACTCTTTAGGTGATTATGTCTTATTTTAAGTGTGATGAGATATTTTGACTAGAAATGAGAAAAATACACTTTGATTTGGATTTTTGCAGTGTACTATCATCCCTTTCTTAAATATACATATTTCTGAAGAAAAACAAATTTATACACCAGGCATGTATTTAAATCGCTCTCTGAAATAATAATTTGAATAAAGCCGCCACCCACAACTTGTGGGAAAATGTACTGACGTATTTGAGCAATTTTACCAGTCACTTCAAATCAAGGACATTTGTTTGGGCCAAGCATCTAGAAGTATCTTCCATGTTGGTTTCAGTGTCCTCCCACATTCAACCATTTAAGTAAAGTATATGTTTAAAGCAAGATGAAATCAGTCAAGGACATTTAAGTAGTGCTGACTTGGCATTCTGTATATCACAGCAACACTTATTTGATATTTTCTTGTAGTTTTAGTGTTTTGAAGCATACATTTAGTTCAGCGACAATGTTTACCGACGATAAGTTTAGATAGAGTTTACCTAATATGACGCATCCATACAAGGCATGTGTAATAAACCGATTTTTGAATAAGATGACCAAAACTGAATCAGTCTTACTTAGGCAGGTTGCCAGAGAGGATCTTCCAGGCATACTCCCTCAGGAATTTCTGGAAGATGGTTGTGAGGGCGATCATAGGCTCTCCAGTGCTCAGCTGGGAGCACTGCACCATACACTTCTTGTAATAGACGAAGAGGTCAGCGCAGCTGGGCAGGACTGCTCCGCCCTCCTCTGTACCCGCCTTGGGTGGGCCCTGTGTTCGAAAGTCAGCTACAAACCGGTCAATCAGTTCTCCCAGGTTCCTGCAGATGCACAAGTGTACACATACACACCCACGCACACACAGGTGGTTGGATTAAAGGCACGTGAAAGACATTAAATGAATCAAGTCAAAACCTCTAAACATTAAAAACACATGATTACATCAAACTTTCAATAAATAAAAGGATAAAATAACAAGCATAGAGACAGATCCAGAAGGTTAAATAGGAGAAAAACACTGCAAGCATATCAAAGTCCTCAGCCCTATAGTCAGCAGGCCCACAGTCAGTTAGTGTGGCCCAGTTCTACTGAATCTTGGAACTAGCTAAGAACCAAACAAGCAGGCCACTGTTCTCTCCTATGTCCCACTAGGGACACGCTGATCTGGCCATTGCCTGTTTCAAGAGCTGAAATGAGGTTGCAGAAGGATAATAGGTCAATGCTGTTTCCTTGGACAGACAAATAGCAATCACTGCCCGAAAAAACAAGGGGCAGGGGCTGCGTACAAAACACAAAAACTACGTTCAGTTTCAGGAGCAATCAGCATTGGTGGGGGAGGGGATGGACTGATGGAAGAGAAGGAGGAAGAGGAGGTAAGAAGAGAAGGAGAAAACAGACAGAGAAAATCAGATTGGATGGAAACAGGAGAAAAATGAAAAGATAACAAACAACAGATTGAGTACAATAAAAGTGGAATATAAAAATGATGCACAGATAAAAGAGGAGACTGGGTAAGAGACAGGAGAAATATAAAGTAGTGGGAATGAAAATAGGCAATTCTGCTGTAGCAGCACTTTCAATCCCTCTCGCTTTCTTTCAGCGTCTGTGGTCTTGTTGCTAATGGGAAACATTTCTGCCACAGTGGAGACAGAGGCATGTACAGGAACAAGAGATGGAAAGACAATGTCAAAGGCATGAAAGAGGAGATGGAGATGGGGATGAGATTGATTGAGTGATGGAAAAAGGACCTGCTCCTGATTCTGGATCTGTGTACCATGACCCTATTGGATCTGTGTTTACATGTATATACAGCACCTACTCATCTATCTACTGCATGTATGTATGTTGCTCACTTGTCTTGAGATTCAATGTAGACGTAGAGATGAGGTTCAAAGCACTTGGATACAATGCCATGGAAAGGGTTGTCTGGCGCTTTGGGCTTCCTGGGCTGAAAGATAAATGAGAGGTTTGTTGAAATTCAAACATATCCCTGTATTTCAGCAAACAAAGGTCAACATAAGACTACTAAAACAATCACTTTTCAAAGTGGTGTGGGAAACAGTTGCCAAAGATAAATACTGAACATTCCAGACACAGAATTGTCTGATAAATACTGACAAAAGGACACGATGTCAGAGATTCAAAGTCGGTGAGGGTCAACTCACCTTGGCCAGATCTTCATCCTTGTCTGTGACTACATCCTCACCCGGTTCATCCTCCAGAAAGGGGTTAGTAGGGTCTAAAGGGCTCTCTGGTCTTTTCTGTTGTACACACATAGAAACAACTTAATAATAAAAGTACTGCGTGATTAATTCATGAGCATCATGTTAGTGAACACGAAAACAGCATCTAAGACATGCTCAGGTAACAGAAGTTTTCCCCTGTACAATAAACTGGAGTTTTTGTCACATTTTGCTAACATTTACGCAGAGCATTTTTTTGAGTACCAACTGAAACTGCTCACTAAATGAAAAGACTCCACTCGACCTGATCCCTGATTAGATTAAAGAACTCAATAGCCATGGGTGTAAACACAAGGGAAGACAAAAGGGCCTCTGTATAACCTAAATATCCACATGCCTCAAACTCGGCCTAGTTGTGCCCAACAAAGCTAATTGTGCCTTTCATGAGCTGTCCTTCCTTGGTTCACATCCAAATCCCCACAACGACATGCCCTGGATGAACATGTAGGCTATGGCTAAGCCCGCATTACAAAATACTTTGAGTCTAGGTTTGATTTCACGGATTGAGCCTACTTGTGTTGCTGGACGTTCATTGTGTGATTCATGAGTGTGTGTCTTACTCCAGGTGCATCAGTCAAGGTGCATCCTGTGAAGCGTTTGGCCAGCAGACCCTCGAAGTTCGTCGTCCTCTGAATAGCGAACAGAAGAAGCTTCACCTCAATCTCCTTTGCACGAGTTCTCATAACTTTGGCCAGCTCCGTCCTTTCAAACACACAAACATATGCACACATAAAAATACAGTGCAAGCATATTACCTGTAATTTCAACCTCCCAAAATGCTCCCAATGTTTCTTGTTAATACATAATTGTGTTCATGTGTTCATCTGCTAGCTCTCCTATTACGATTGTAGCATGATTACTGCCACATGTTTTTTTATTGATAATTGCGACTGAGAGCAACACACAAATTGCACCCACTCCTTTTAGTCTTTCGTGTAGACTGGGGAGTGCTGACATTCGGTCACTGCTCGTGTAGGCCACCTACGTCAACTGAACACAAACTTGAAGCAAATCACAGCCCTACGCCAGGCACGCCATATTATTGTGGTACACTTCAGAATACAGGAAACGCCCACAATCAACTTCTGATTTCTGGATGAATTCACAGCCTAAAGCTAATGAGCAGAGTTGGCTTTTACTGTTACATACAGTTCAGTACAGTGTGTTGTAGTCTACCTTGTGATGTGACAAAATTCCACAGCAATACGCTCTGTCATGCACCACTCCTCAGGAAACATGCGTCCATATTTCTCCTCATAGTCTACCAGCTGCCGCTTGATCCAGGCATACCGGCGATCGATCTTGTCCAGCCAAGCAACCTGAGCAACAAAGCGGGTAATGAACAAAGAACGTAGGGGTTCATTAGAGATATACAACAGAGGTTATCCTTAGAGTCAACCTCCCTGGCCTTTGGTGACAGAAAACATGAAGAAAAAAAGCAGCTAGTCATTATCTTTTTTGTTACGTTTCCTGAAAGTAATTTCTCCTCCTATAAATATGTGATTTCATGGAAATAAAGTAAAAAAAAAAAGAAAAACAACACTGGCCCCCTACCCCCCATTCTTAATATCTGTCTTGTTGCAAAGCAAAACCTGTAGATGAAACCTGATATCAAGAACTGAGTCTAAACTGACAATCATTTTAATGCCTGGATAAGCTAATTTTTATATTTTTAACCTAAAGCCATCTTTTTTAATTAAGCACTAATTAATTATCTCCTGCTTAATGAAATCTGACAGAAGAGCAAAGTAGCACCATTCATCTTATTATTTCTAATTCTTACTTACATCTTGATTTTCCTGGAAAAGTACCAAATACTCTGAGAGGTGCTGTCTGATGAACTTTTTGATGATCTCCTGTTTGATGCGTGGGTCCAACACATTTGCCACCAGACAGGCATCTCTCAGTACATTACTGGGACCACCAGGTCTCTGAGGGAAGGGATTGTAACAGAGGTCACATTAGCTAAAAAAGATTTATATTTAGTGTGGCAAGAAAAAAAAAACACTCCCCATTCCACTGTAACATACATACCTTGGAGCCTTGAGAGGGAAAGGCTTCTTCAAAATCTGCCAAGATCTGAGTTCCCAGCTCACTTTGTGCAGCTTTCACTCTAGACAGGAGGAAAAAAAAAACAATGACACTGAACAAAACGCCAATAATTGTTCAAATATTAATAAAAACATCTTAAAACCTTAATCCCAACAACTGACAAGCGATGGAATCTTTTCTGTTTCCCCTCCTATGACTTATGCACCACAAACCTTTTCTTTTTGTCAAAATTTGTGATGTCCTAAACCTTTCAGTGAACCCAATTATACCAGCTTCTACTGCAAAAGTTGGCTGTTAAAAATTAACACTACTGCTGTGTTTGTGTCAGTTACACATTACACAATCAAGTCATCACAAACTCAACCAATGTATTTATGTCAATGAATCTGCTCCTCTTAAAGCACAGGTGTCAAACTCCGGTCCTCGAGGGCCAGCATCCTGCTACATATTTCCCTCCTCCGGCACACCTGGTTCAATTAATGATCGGCTCATCATCATGCTCTGCAGAAGCCTGATAGTGATGTAATGGCTTCGAGGTGCGATGGAAGAGGGAAATATCTAAAACATGCAGCATACCGGCCCTCGAGGACCGGAGTTTGACACCCCCGTCTTAAAGCATCCACAAAAACATACTATATGCAAAAAGCCTTCTCATCCTGAGGTCTAAGGCTATCGGAGGCTGTATGAATTGAAGGCATCCAAGCCAGGTTAAGGACAAGGAAAGCCCCCAAGGCTAACAGAGCATGGACAGACAGTACCACAGAGCCATGCCAACTGAACTGGCAGCCTTCAATTTATGTGCCTGCTGCCAGCTGAATACCTGGCTATTCATCTTGAGGCAGTGTGAGAGTCTAAGTGTGGCTCAAAGACAATATTTTTAAAAACACATCAACCACAGCTTCTACATCCTCTCATACTCTGACATGTTGATGTAGTATTCTTTCAAGAAACCTCTGTAACAGCTTTATTTGACCAGGCTGGCAGCAGTCACTATGGCTGTCTGTTTCTGCATTTTGTCCAGTCATGTGCAGTCCAATGCCTGTGCTAAACACAGAAGACATTGTGGTTTTTTTTAGCCAACACTAACAGGCACAGCATGGGAACACAGGAGAATTAAGCATTAAAAAATAATCAGTGTCAAACCCAGCCAAAGGTGACAGTGGCCTTCATTCAGTGAAGTTCACTTTTCTGGAGCGACAAAAGGCAAATTTCTTTCAGTTCATTTAAGTAGTAATGATAGCATCGGAGAAATGTCAGCTGGAAGCTGTGAAAAGCTCTAATGTGCCTTTAGCCTTTGACATTATTAAAACGAATCTAAGCAGAACCAGATTTCACTTAAAAACCAATGAACCAAAAAAAAAAAAAAAACAGTCTTTTTTTAAAGCCCATACACCTATTAAATAACATGTAATTGTGTCGGATTCATGGAAACAAGCCACTTATTTGATGACAATTTGTTTATCTACATTACAAGTGAAAACTACCTCACTGCTACAAATATTGGCATCGTTTCCATCTGGTTTATTTAAAAAACATTAAAAACATGGGGAGTCCTTGTATGATCTTTTATCCTGTCTCTTTATCAGCTGTCACCTACATTAGTCTGATCTATTTCTTTTCTGTGCATCTGTCTCTTGTCTGTTAAAGCTATCTGTGCTAGTGTTGAGCTGGCTGCTGTTACAGCCTCCAAACATTTCATGCTGACAAGCCCTGATACTTTCTATTAACTGTTTGTGTACAGCTGTCTGCCCTGCCTTCATAGCTTTTCTTACCCCATGCCGGTACTATTGTCTGTTTCTCTTGCAGACTCACTTCTTCCACACAGCTGTTATTTTGTGGGAACGCCTCCTGCCACACCTCAGTCAAAACAGCACAGAAGGTCATCTTTTTTTATTTTCTTGGATCAGCACTGTTTTGAACTTGACCAAGAATTTGGCCAATGTATTAAATTAAATTCTGATTTTCCTGTAAAATGTTAGTAAAATTGTAATTTAATCTGTCAGGGTCGTGGGAAACATGAGTTTAACTTTGAGAATGGGTGTGTTTCTGTGGTTAAATAAATAAATATTAAGGTCTTTTTTTTTGCATGAAACTGTCCACAGCACTCAAACTCTCACAGTAGGTAGGTTTCATCCAAATGTCTTGCATATTTTAAAGAAATTTTCATAAAACCTGCAAAAGAAAGTGCACATTTATGCACATTTCTTTCCACTGTTGTGGTGTGAATATTAAGAGCTGATTCTTCATTAGCATCATCACCGTGGTCTAAAAATGTGCCTGTTAGATGTAGTATGATACCTGACTGTAGAGATGACAGGCATAATGGGTATTTCAACAAAAACCTGCAGCTGACTGGCTGCTTTTGCACCCAAAGCCCAATCACCGATCTGAATCATATGTTTCTTCAAACTCTTCCATGGCTTGTTTCTGTCTTTAACATGGCTGTCTGTAAATCTTCATACTTTGTGGTTTTTCTTTGCTCCCATCTAATATGGCAGTTCTGCTTTATTACCCTGCCCCCCGAAGTGGAGGCAAGGAGTATTGTTTTTGGTTAAGTTTGTTTGTTTGTTAACACTCTAACAGCAAAACTATTGGTTGGATTCATATCAAATTGGGTTTATAGATTGCCAGTGATGCAGAATAGATGTGGTTAAATTTGGGGAATTTTTTTTTAGATTTATTAAATCTTTTTTCTTCTCCCATTAACTTATGAGCGAAATTTCACATGTCTATAAAAACATCAATTTTGTTTCAATTTACTTCAAATGTGGCACATACATAATGGCAATTGATATGCTGACATCAGCACACATAGACATGATGACATCAGCTGGATCGATGCCAAAATAAACTACAATACGTACAAGGTGAGGGGTTTGTTGTGCTTGGCACCACTTTATCACGTATTAATTCAGTTAACTGCATGCAAGCATGCAATGGTTAATGATGATTCAATGAACATCTTTTCGATGCACTATTCACCTTGTACTGATGCACAAGCTTTTCTACCTTTCCCGAAAAACTTTTGTGCAAAATTTCGAGTGTTTCTCTCATTTCCAAGCGAGTTTTTTATTCTAGATGGAAATGCACCTACAGATCACCCAATTCACTACATTAGTCTACCACATCAGTTCTATATCAATTCATGTTATAGACTACATGATGAGTTGCAAAACCAAATGTCAATAAGCAATCCCAAGTGTATACTGTGTCTTTCGAACACAGACTTAAACTGACAAAGACAAACACGCCCTAAGAAAACTAAAGCCCCAAGCGGTCACAATGGACAAACTGCAAGCATAATAGGACTCTATTCAGTGTTTCCTTCCTGCATGTTCCTGTGTGTGTATGTGTGAATGTGCATAAACAGGATGTGACTCGCAATACACCACGTACTGTAAGCAGTTTTCCAGCAGACTAACAGTGGAATATTTCAGCAATAGGGAGAGATCACACTCTGAATAGACTACTGGAAATGACTTGCTTTAACATCAAAAAGGGGAGCTCAAGCAAGGCATTAAACCCCCAGATGCTGAAAAGTTTTGGGAGGGCAGAACTTAAAAGGCAGTCTTGGACAGACCCATGAAGATATGGTATGCAAGCAAAATGCACCATTAACGGAGGACTATTTTATGTCATTTTATATATGTGCATGTATTAGTGAGAGCATACTCATTACCTTTCAGACAGCTGTCTGATCTGGGGTATGCCCATGTACTTGTGAAAATGTTCAAGCACGTTCACTACACCCTGTAGCAGGTTGGCCACTTCCCCGTACTGCCTCTTTCTGGTCATGGCTCTGGACAAGACAAATCAAAAACACAAGAATTAGATCAATTTTCATATTTTACAAAATCATCCACTTATTCCAGCTCAGGAGGGTTTAAAACTTAAACAAATTACAAGCACAAAATCAGTGATAATAAAAACCAAACTGCACTTAAAAATCAGAGGGTAAGTGGAAAAGAGGGCTACAGATGTTAGAAATTCAGAAGATTAAAGGAAAAATGTGTTAGTTGTTCATCAAGGCTTGTAGATAATTGTGCTTTAACTTGCGTATTGAATTTCAAGTTTTTTTCTGCCATCTAAATTAATAATTTACAAAAAAAGACAATTCTGTTTTTTTGCAAAGATCAATCACAAAACAGTTCATTGCTGTGTGCATTTGATGGTTGGAATGTTTTTAATGTAAGTTTACACACTACTCCGATGCTCTGAAAACTAACTATTAATCTCGTAATGTCAATGTCTTTCTATTTAAAACCATTTGCTCTGATCTTGCCTTCGACAGACGCAAAAACAATATCTACGTGAACAAACATGAGGGAAACTGTGTATGTCTTTGTATATTAAACATCATTGTACCCACTCTAAAGAATCCACACCCCCTGCCAACATATGCAGGTGATTGAGAGTGGTGATGGATGTAGTGAGGTGGCGCTTGGCGTGGTCTAATTGCTTTATGTCCCTTGTGATCTCCTTGACCTGTGAAGGAAAAAGAACAAGACAGAGACATTACTCAAATGACACAGGAGCAATGACAGAATGATCAGGGAAAAACAACCACAAGAAAAACAGATGAGGTGAAAAATGCAGTGGAGAGAAAGTCAAAAGCAAGAAAAGGTGAACAAGTGTGAGTGAGAATAACAGCGGTCTGGTGGACGGAGCCATAGGACAAAGAGAAATAAAGTGGGATGAACGGCACACCCAGTGGTTTGAAAAATAATTGCTCTGACATGCCTCTTGAGGGAGGGGTCTGCTCGCCAGGCTCCCCCCTTCACCCTTTACCCATCAAGCCTACTGGCCTTTCTTTGACACTCACCAGCACACACACAAACACACACACCACAGCGAAGAACAGACGAACACATGGAAGGTGCATTATCCTGTGCTTTAAATAACTCTCCCAACTGTCCTGTGTTTAACACAAGGAGAATACAGACCACATCTCCTCTGTTCTCAGGTCATATCCTTGATAAGCTTCAGACAAGTCACTTTTGTGTGTGCATCTGTGTGTGTATGTTCATGCGTACATACCATTTGTTCAGATTTTTCTGCTTTATCCTTGATGTCTTTGATTTTGCCAAAGAGCTGCTGAATGGCTATCTGGGCCTCCTCCAGTGCCTGCACAAACCAAAGAGAGAAGACATGCAGAGAAGACACATTTTTAATTAATACACAAGTGTGTGTTTAACACTTTTCAATCAAGGGTGTGATTGCAGTTTCAGCTGAAAAAAAAAAAAAAAAAAGATAGGTCAAGGACTTCTAAGGCCAAAGCGTGGCCTGAATCAGGCTTGATCATTTTAGTGCAGTGAACAGAAACCGTTTTGCCTCACTTTTTTCTGTTAGGTCTTTGAATGCATTAAGGCTATAAGATATAGATAGTTTGCAGGAGGAATACAAAAAACGTTATAGTAGTTGTAGTGGCAAAAAAAAAAAAGGTTCAATAAAGTCCACATACTTTTCAGCAGAGAACATGAAAACTTTGCTGCAGCAGATAAAACTTTTATTTTATTTTCCTTTTATTTCTTTTTAGGCCTTGAAATATGCTAAAAAATGGGTTTCCAGCTCTGATATGAAAGTATATCAGATTCAAACTAATTAGACGTCTAAATGACAGGCTATGTAGATGTAATCCATTGATAGGACTTCAGTTCACATAAGGGCCTTAAGGCTAAGCTCTGTGTAAAGGCTGTCACTATAAAAACTAGAGATCATTAGTAGTTTTAACGGCCTATAAAGCCAGACCTGATTAGATAATATTCGACAGTTACAACTCTAAGATCACTGAAGTGTTATTCTAATATTTCCTCATTATTTGACATGACAGCTGGCCTTTGATGGTCCTAAACTGAGATTTGCTGTGACATCTGATGCCAGAGTAATTGGCTTCACTTGGCCCAGTGCTCTGAGTGGCAGCGCTGCAGACACAGACAGACTTTTTGACTCTCTCTCTCTTTCACTCTCACACACAAACACATGCACTGCACAGCTGGCACCAGCCGTGCAAAGAATTGACCACTTTTACAAGCACCTCGAAGAAACAAGTGGACAGCAAACACACAAAGAATTTCTGCGTACACGCACACACAAACATAAATGCAACAATAAAGAGAACTGCTTGGTGACAGATACATTAACCACACAAAGACATACTGACAAGCTTACATGCTTTTAATTAGTGTAAATAAAAGCTAACTAACTTCTGACTCATACAGATATTTGCATGTTAACTGACTTGCTAATTTGGAAAAATGAGTGCAGGTTGTGGGACCATTCTTTGATCTGATAATCATGAGGAAGGGAGTGCCACAGAATCCTTAAAAAGCTTCCCTGGAGGAGATGTAGAGCAAACAAAGTGCATACAGAAGAGGCCCAAACTCCAGTGCCACAATTGTCGCTCCTGCAGACTCAGCTGAGTCAATCTGGCTTGCTTCCTAGTGCTCATTTCCTGTATTTAGCCTTGAGGAAAGTATAGAGAGACCACTGCCCAGCAGGCGCCTCCATGCCCAAGATGTTATCTTCTTTCACACAAACATGAACACACACACATACCAGTGTATTTCTATTACAGGCATTAAGCAGCACATGTTCCATGGCATAAATAGGCTGTATTAAGTAGTTTAGTGAAAGAAAGGCCAGATTCTTTCAAGGCTTTGACAGACTTTAGATGTTCTCATGAAGGCACATTTCACCTCTGCCTCACATTTTGGATTTCCAAGTGAATGCATAATAAATAGTATTCCTAAGTTACAGCAAAACATAATCCTATTAACCCACCCAAGTACTTTCCAAGTTGGTACCTGATTCCACTAAAATATTTAATGTAAACTTTTTCAGAAAACCCCTTTTATTGAGGACTTTAACTTAACAGAAAACAAAAATGACAAAGAATATGATTTGGAGAAAATCAATTTGTGAGGGCTAAAAGAAAAATATTATAAGAAGCAATAATAACTGTGTTAAAACTGTAATATCGTTAGCCTCACAGCATAATTGCGAAAGTCATATTTTTGGCCAAATTGTGATATCTGCGTAACTTTACTCTCCTAACACTACTGCTTCATTTGGAATCATTGGTTATGACCTGAAAAAAATATGACTTAGGCAAATATGGTATGAGGCTAATGATAGATATTGTTCTCTTTCAAAGCAGTTCTGTAAAGTAAAGCTATATATTGGTACATATGGGTACAGCCACCAGATTTAATTGGCTAGATAACTGTACATAGCAGAAAGAATTTGAAAAATGGCCCAGAATTGGTTAAAAAAGACATAAATACAAAAAGGAAAAAGTTAGAGACAAAAAAGAAAAAAAGAGAAAAAAGATGTTGATTGGATGGTACAAGACAAGAGTTTGGTGTAGATGAAAGCATGGAAACTGAAACACGCTGTGAATTGCTTTTCCTGAGATGAAAGTAAATATTTGCATTGAGTGGAATCTATATGAAGACCACCTGACACTTTTTTAAACCACTCACACACTGAAAAAAGAAAAGCATTTGTGTGTTCCACTGAGCACGTAAACCACTGTGGCAAAAGCTGGGCCGCAGTAAATTAAGAGGAATGTGAATGGCAGGCAGTAATTGATGTCAAATGTTTGACTTTACTGATGAGCTTCTCTCCTCATACATGGATTTCAATTAAAAAGTTTTCTGGTCCTTCATTTTCAAAGAAAACAAAAAAGAATCATGAGGATCATGATGAGGATAACGGCAAAAAATAAAATGCCACTCAATTGTATTAACCAACTATACTATTAAGACAAGGGTCCTTTGATCTTGTCTTACAACTGAAATAAATACAAAATATGTTTGTTAAGATTTTTAAAATAGGTAATATAACTGCCATGCTGAAGTGATTACCAGGAGCTTTCATAAATTATACCACAGAGTGCACACAACAAATTCAATGCAATACTGGCAAGAGAACAAATATCCTATTACTATACCACAGCTTTGACCGTGCACAAATATCAGCCACTGGAGACAGACCAATTCGTGTCAGCGTATTACAGGTTGACTCTAAACAGAAAAATGACTGAAGGGAAATAATTCCCTACACGTTCTATACTTACTCTCTGTACCTATTAGGCACTCTATCTTTCTCCATAAATGTTACCATCTTTGGTTTCAACCTGTGAATTACATTTAGCTCAGTGATGGTGTTCAGTCAGCAGCAAGAATAACTAAACTGCTGATCCTGTTGGTTTCATTCTATTGCTTTTTATGTCTAAATCTCCATTTTGAAACAAACACCTCTCCATCTTTCCATCTGCAAAAAGGACTTTCCCTCTGGAAATGCTGGAATAGTTCTGTGGGGTTGGAAAAACAAACTGAAATTATTGTGTGTGACTGTATAATGTTATTGGTCTGGAGGGGATTTAGAGCGTTTCCGCTACTAAACAGTAGCTAACTGGGAAACATGGGGCCACCAGGCCAGACACCCTGACGACAACGCACACCTAATCGTGTCAACCAGTCAGAACACACACAGCTTTCCCATCAGGTGTCATGTTCCCTTTAAACCACAGGTTCTTGACAGAGCAAGAACCTGGATTGAATCAGCAGGGGCTGTTCTTTTCCGTCATGTAGCCACAAGAAAGGGCAAAGACTCAAAAGCCTGGGTTTAAAAGAAATCTAAGTATTTACATACAGGAATCTATTTCCCAGACATGTTTTCCGTAAAGAGGGGCAGTTTGAGCACTTGGGATGGATCTGAGTCATCCTGTCCTTTTCCATGGAAGCAGTGTGGAGAGAGGAAAGAGCGGGCGAGGGGAAGGAACATGTTTTTCTGGGTTGGGAGCAATAATTGGCACTACTCTAACTGTAGCAAAAGGATGCTAGTTTGAACACTATAACTGATGATTATACTGATAATTATAAGGCATAATATGTACCGAACACCCTATGAGATGCCTGCAATAGCTTTATTTACAACCTGCAACTCAGCTCACCTGTCTGCCATCCTGGCCCACATTAGTCTGCCCTCTGACTACAGTCCTGATGTTGTCATCCAGGCGACTGTAAAAAGCAAACATTAACAGCACTTGGTCACATTATAGGTTAAAATACAGTAAAAAAAACAAAACAAAAAAAAAAAAAAAAAACAAACATATTATTTTTATCTACTCACCGAATCTTAAGACGAATCTTGTTTACCACATCATCGATATTAGCCAAAGACTGGAGAAAAATTAAAACAAAAAAGAAAAAAATCAGAAAATCGTCAAACATACTGATGTGAATAAAAAAAAAATCCCAATATTTTGACTTGACGGACTGGATGATGCTGTAATTGTCTCTAGTTTAGTCTGTTAATTTACTACACACAAAACCTAATTCAGTGAAAATGCACAAGGGCCCTTTTTACAGTATATACAAAGTGCAAACTACAGGGTTACACTGACCCCTCATGGAGACAGAGTACATGTACACATACACATGTACAGTATGTTATATAAAATGAATGAATGTGTACACTTTATTAAATGGAAATGCAATACATTTTTGATTGACACATACTAAACACAAATATACATCTACATATCAGTATATATGTCAAATGTTTGAGACACATATAGAAACCATATACTTTGCACATAGTCATCTGTGTCAAACAATGTGTGGAGAAGCATATATACCTTTGCACATGCTGTAAATATGAAAAGTGTTGGATGTTTTTATTTCTATGAAAAAAATCCCAATTATCAGTATATCATTAACTGAATTTTTCTACCTAAAAATTTAAATCCAAAATTTAAATACATAAACACATCTAAATCCAAAATCTGTCCTGTATTTTGTTTAAAATTACTTTTTTTTTTTACTAAATATGGCACACGGACATCCTTGAAAGTGCTACCTTTGAGTCTTTTGTTACTGTTGTTGTTCAAGATGTGTATATATTATATGGTGTATAGTTAGTACTTCTGAATCATGTTTTACCTTGAGGTTATTTAGCCAGCCCAGAAACATGAATTAGTTAAAACTAGGAATTACCCAAAACAGCAGGACAAAAAGGTTCACTTTTTTGGCCATAAAGTGTTGTCTTTGTCCAAACAAAATACAGAGCATTTCAACTCAGTGTCACAGTTTAGTTCTTCGAGTATATGTGTAGTGTATTTCACAAATACACACACTTTTACTAAATAAATAAAATGAGTATTTGCATCAAAAGCATTTTGGCCACAGATCACAGTAGTAAAAGCATAATGTAAATTGCATACTTTCCTAGTGCTGAGTCTAAATGTCATCAGCTGGGTCACCTCATAAGATAAAGAAAATACTAAAACTCAGTTAAAAAGATGTAATTCAATTGTGTCATTGCTAGCTGTAACATGAGGGAGCTCCACACTGTGTGCTAGTGTTGCTGCATTCAGTACCTGCTCGGTGGGGAACAGTGTGTTGATGTACTCCACAGCATTGAAGTCTGCTCTGTCCAGTGGATCCTGGCTTGGGAAAACCTTGCACAGAAAAGACAGCTGCCGTTTAACGAGCTCCTCGGGAAATTATGGCTTGCAATAAATACGTTTTAGGATAATGACAACCAAACAAGGGTAGCTTTAAACGTTTATGTGTAACTACGAATTACGTTGCTAACAATTACTGACATGACTGAAATGTCTCTGCAAATATTAAATTACAAACAAATACAGCTTCGTGGTTACATTATGTACGGTCTGTTTAAGTTAATGGTAGGGTTTTCTTCTGTTAAGGTTGGATGAAAAACTGAATCAATGACATAATGATCGTAACACAGCGGTATCATATCCAGTGATTTGGTTTAGCAAGCTAAAGCTAAACAAACAGCTGACAGTCTGTTAGCAACGATAACGTCTAAAAAACACCGATGTTAATGTTGTCAGTTGACTACCTGCTCAATGGCAACTTGCACCTCAGGGGTGAGATGCAAAATAGCCTCTAAATCCTCTGCAAATTCAAATTCTTCCTCCTCCATCATTGTCAAAACAAAACCAGAAACCTCTCGACCATTCCACTTCCTGGTGAGAGGAATTCTGGGAGAGGCGGTGACGTAGGACGGCAACACATTTAAGTGCCGTCGGAAATCCTGACTTCAAGTTAGTTAGATTAACCCTTTATAGGGCACTCAGAAATACTCTGAAAAACAACATTTCAGCCATAGTGTGTTATTGGAGGACATAACAAGACTTTATTACTTTTTGTGAATTTTTATTTATTTATTGTTATGTAGAAAATCAAGGTAAATGAAATTACCATATTTGGTTCCTTACCTGCAGGTGGAAGAAGAAGTATATATTAAAACAAAACAAAACAAAACATGTAAGGTGATAGGAAGATGCATTTTAGAGCATTAGAACATCACTTTTACAACATTAGACCAATATAAGTGCTGATCCAGACCCCTGTCCACATCCACATGATCCCTTTAACATCATTCCTTACATTAGTACCATTACTTCATGGTACCTAACAAAGCAGGTACACTCACTGGTCATGCAGAGGTGGATCTTACAGACCCTGTAGACCACACTGGACCTGAGATTGTTGACTCACTGTCCTCACTGTAACTGTTACTGTCACTGTCTTGTAATGTGTGCAGAAGTGACCAAAAATAGTCATTTGCCAATAAAGGGTTAACTGTCTTGCTCAACTTTACTCTACTGGACAGTTGGACAGTTTCACAAATTTGAGACAATATACATTTTGCATTTATTTAATGTATACTTAAGAAAAGTCATTGTTTGCAGAATTAATTTATTGTGTAATTTTAGCTGATAACTTGCTCTATCTTAAAAGATAGATACAAAAAAAATGCACGTGGAAGTCTAAAACATTCACATATAGCTCTCTAAACAGGACATTATGAAAACTTTGAAGGTTCTATAAAACTCCATATTCTTAGTAATTAAAAAAAATATATATACATATATATTTCTCAAACTAAGCATAAACTGTGGTATAAGTGTAAAATTCTAACATTAATTGATCCAGGTGAATCTTGATGTCATGGATTATATGACATTTGACAACTGTCCTGATTGATACTATACAATGGAAAAACAAAATAAAATAAGTAAAGTACAAGCCCAACACGATAACTGTCCTGGGTCTCTGAGGGTTAGTCATCACTGTTTTCATAAAAAACAGCTTTTCCTAATTTCAAGGTTTACTTTACTGTCATTTGTATGCTGCACATGAAATGAAAAATATAGCCAGGACCATGACCCAATAAGTCAGCAAAAACTGAATAAATAACAATACTATAATAAAACAATAATAATACAATCAAATTTCACACCTTGGAAAGGATGTTATTTATGGATTGTACTAGATAATAGGAAAGATGACATCCTTCTTAATTATATTTTTATTTTGGGGAAATTTTATACACATATATCAAAAATATTGGAAGATGAAGACCTTAGAGACCTGTATTTTGTATATTTCACTATGACTTTCTGAGGACATCAATTTCATCTAGAAGAACAGGAGACGATGCACAAGATTACAGAGAGGAATCCACCAAGACCCATGAAGACGAGCTTAGGACAGAGGGCTAATTCATAATAGTCCTGATAATACAGGGCTTCCCAAACTTTTTGGGCTTTAGACTCACCCAAATGAGCAGTTTTGTGTCTCTTCAGGCCCCAAATTTACAAAAAAAAGGATCACAAACTGTCCTAATGTCTGCATTTATTCTGAGTCTTTCACCATTAAAACAACATCTCTGAAAGCTTCTCTTTTGTAATGTCTCTGTCTCATTGCATATTTTACATTGTTTTTACCTTGTTTTGTCTTATACATTACTTTTGTCTTTTTCATCCTTCATACTATTTTTGTTATTCTCGTCTTGTTACATCTTTGATGTTTGCTTCTCTTCAAGTCATTTTTATGTTGTTTGGTCTTTTAGCTGATTTTTTGTTTCATTATGTTTCTGTGATTGAAGTCTCTCTGCTGCACTTCACGTGGCTTTGCTCAGCATTCGTAAACTCCCCCTGAGGAGATTATTCTCCTTTTCTAATTTGGAAAATAATTCACGTATCACAGTACTTTAATAAATTTCATTATGTAAAAAAAAAAAAAAAAATCTGCAACACCTTTTGTATTGCAACCTTACGTTTGTAAAAAGTAGATACTATTACTACTACGACTAATAATAATAATAATGATAATAATAATAATACATGATGATAACTTTTTCCATTAATAACACCTTAGTGGAAGTCCAAATGGGCCCAAACAGGGTTGGCCTCTGTCATTGCCCTTCACCATTTCAGGAGCACCAGTGCCCCCTGCTGTTAGAACATGAAGCATCGATCAAGCCCCTGTGAACACACAAAGTCTTGTGAGTCATGTGTTCCAAGAACACTATTCCAACAAATTCTAAGAAAAAAACATAAATATTTAAGTAGCTTGAACTGCAGCATTTAAAGGACCAGAGGAACTGAGAACTGAAGGAAAACCGGAGAGATGAAAACACTACAGTCAAAGAAAGAGCTGGGAGAGTAGAGGACAAAAACATCCTAAGGAGAAGCATGAGTGGGGTTTTTAGAGAGGAGAAATAAGGAAAGAAAAGACATGAAAATAAAAAAGATGCTGTATCAAGTTTAAGAGGTTATTTATAGCGATGAAAATCAATGGAGCAGAGAGGAGAACAATGATGTGATCAGGTGAAACAAGCTCTTGATGCACCTCTAGGATTAAATAACCTCTTCATGTCTCATTTTAATCTAAAAGCGCAGACATAGTTCCAGAGGTCTGAGATCTTTAAATTCATGAGGTAAAGCTGGAAAGGGAAACATTTAGTGGCAAATGTGTTTCACACTTTTAAAAGATGTGGGATTGTGCTAAAGACATGTGTAATATGATACAGAGAGCAGGAGGGGTAAAAAAATCTCTCCCAAAGAAGAAACGCATTATGATGCATGAGTCACCAGGCAGACAAACAGTGTCCATTAGTGTGGTAGCAACATTGCAATGGGCTTTTATAGAAACCCAAAGGAAACTATAAACTGATACAGTCAACTCAAAAATGGGTGCTTCTATGAAACTGGGTTCATTTTGGCACCTGAAACTTTGCCAGCTTTTTTAGACCCAATAATAAAAGATAAATTTAGACATATTTCCCCCCACGATATACCTAATGATGACCTCAGATGAATGCAAAAATATTATACTCTTGCTCTGAGCCATCCCAAAATTAATGCATTTTTAATAAAATATTGGGGCCAAAAATAGGACCAAAATTGGGACAGAGACGCTACCAAGGTGTCAGTGCATTTGATCTGGAAAACATGGCTTGAAATGGTCTTATATACAGCTATAAATAAACACACTGTGTTAAATTTGATGTTGCTAGGGTTTTTTTTAATTCAAACATGCAGGTTTTTCATGAATCGGCAGTCTCATTCCAGGTTTTGCGTGTAAACCCATTGTGTCCACTCAAGTTACATATGGAATCTGCCTATTTAAACACAAATAAATTGTGAGTGTTTTTGCAACAGTGGCCATTTTTGTGAAACACTCTTCCTTGCAAAATTAGTTTGATTCCCAAAATGTACCTATGAGAGAATGAAAAGATATAAAAAAAAAAATAATAATAGTAGCACGTAATTTTCGTGTCCTTTTTACCATATTACATGTGGATTTTTGTATAAAAAATAATATGCAAAAAATAAAAATGTGTTTTATCTGAAGAATTGTTTCTCTTTTATCTCAGTTAGTATTTACTGTATTTTTAAAATAGAGCCAAAGTGCTTCCAAACTTGCTTCACAACACTAGTCTACATCTGGTTTGAATTGTTAGCCCCCATGTCCTGTTTTTGGGGACCAGTTTCATAGAAGCACCCAAATGCAAAATATAAATGTAATTCCACAATAGCATTACAATTTTTTTCACATATGTAATTTAGTCAGCATATGCATTTAAATAAATATAAACAATTTAATGTTATTGTCCAGTTTTCAATTAAATATCATCCTCATCTGAGTCTTCTAATATTCCATATTAAAATGAAAGTAGAAAAACTGTTTACATGACAATAAATCTTACAAAGGATTCAAATGGTTCACTTTATTTTGTTAACGCAGAGTGTATTTGATACTCATTCATTGTGCCACAGTTAAAAATTGTAGAATTGTGGGGCACTTTTGTATAGCTGTCTGAAATGCCATGCCTAGAACACTATAATTGAGGAGAGGAAAGAGAAGTGCATGAAGAATGCAGCTTCTCAGTCTAAAAATGTCTTATCGTACAAACTTATGCTAATTTACTATAATTAATAAAACCTGACAAAAGTTACTCAGGCAGTTCTCTGCCTTACAATGTCAAGTTGTTCTCATTTTAACAGTGCAAGTTCATACTTGTAACATGAATATTTCAGCGTTTAGACAGGACCCAGCATTACACTAGTAGATCTATAGTATCCCCCCTACTACATCCTATTAAACTGAAGCACAACATGGATGAAATGACTGACAGATTGAATTTTCATTTTTATTTTGGCACCAAAATATGTAAATGTGAATACAACAGACTGGGGCTGCAGTTTCATTTGGTGCGTTTCAATACTGCACTGTAAAAAAATCCTGTCGTTTTTACGGAAAAAACTGGCAGCTGTGGTTACCAGAGAAATACTGTAAGAAACACAGCAAACCGTAACCATATCTATGGTGTAACATGTAGATTTAACATTTTAAACATGTATATTTAACACTGGATTTAAATG
>JAPQRP010000006.1:21176857-21191398 GCA_037367295.1 Apogon hyalosoma | reverse complement strand
TATGTTTTGGGTCATTGTCATGTTGGAACATTCAAGACTGTCCCATGTGCATTCAGTCAGGGTATGTAAACTTATGACAACTGTATGTAATAATGCAAGCTGAAATAATGTGTGTAAAATGTGATATCTCTGAATTGCTACTTGAGGATGAAATAATCAGATTTTGGTGGCCAAAGGTGAAAGGTCTTGTTCATATCAAACCATTTCACTGACATTTATATGTAAAAATGGGACATAAACCTCTGGAGATGTGAGACAAACAGCTGTCTGTTTATTAGTGATAAACCAGGTATGGTCATGTCACCTCTACATTAAAATTCACATACAGAATACTGCACTGAAGAAAATAGCACATTGTATCTATGTGTTATGTGATTCCAAACTCAGCCATAGTATTTAATTCAACTGTTGTGTGTGTCTGGCTTGTTCAGAGAAAGTTGAACTGGATCCAGGGTTGACTCCATCGATTATTGTAATGCATTATTTAAAAATTCCAAAAGTCATGAGCCAGCATCCTGCAGTGCATATAGACTTATATAGACTGTCTGTTTGGGGAGTTGTCTCAGTGATTTTAAAATAAAAAATATACCATAGATTATAATATTATATACAGGATGTTAATAATATGACAATAAAATGTACTGTAGAAACATTTCTCTGTATGGACTGACAGACACACCATCCTTCTGTCTGTGATTCTCCCTCCGTCGTCTTCTCCTGGCTGTTCTCTTCTTCTAGAAAGTCCTTTCCCCAAAGGCCCAGTTGGTTTCTTAGAAAACAAAAGCCTTGAAATCAAGCTAAAGGCAGAGATACAGTATAGTGGGTAAAAGAGAGCATGCAAGGGAAAGGATTATGAGTTTCAAAGAAAGGAAAAACCACAAAGAAAGAGATGAGTAAAGATAAGTAGATTCTGACAGAAGGCTGTATGAGAAGACAGAGAATTAAAAAGGCAGCTGAGGACGAATGACAGAAGAAGTAAGTGAGTCACTGAAGGCACAAGTCAAAGCATCGCCTTTAAAATAGTAACAAACTCAAAATACATTATTTTAATCAACGGCATTGACAGTTTGTTAGGAGTTTTATGTCCATCTCCTGAAGTGGTTGTATAGAAGTGAACTGTTCTGATTGTGAGTGACTGGTCCAAACTGCTCACATCAAACATGTTTCATGCAATTTCAGAGATATCTCTGCATCAATTTCAACTGTCAGCTTAGTTAAAAGGGAAATAGAGGTGTAGTGCTCAATCACAGATACTTTCATAGTTTTCACTAATCAGACTCTGATGCCACACTATGAGTTGCTGATGACAGTCATGTTTTAAGAGTGAGTTGAAAATGTAATTACATCATAAATATGTGATAGCTGCTCTTGTAAAATGGTTTAAAATCACCCTATTGTGAGTGAATAAATAGAGTGAAATATATGATGTAATTTATTACATACTGTAGTTCATGAGTTCACATCTGAAGTGTCATAATCATTATTAATAATTCATGTAATATGCATTTCGGAAATGAAGTCTTCAGTTATTACCTACAGTGGGTTATCGGTGGACTCATCGAGTAAATGCCCTAACATTGCTGTGAATAGGAAGAATGTGTACCCGTGTGACTGCTGAGTTAAATCCAGTTTTAGGCAGGTTTAGTCTAAGAATATTCAGTGAGGCTGATTATCATGAATTTGTTCATTCAATTATGTTACTGTGCATATTTAAGCAGAAAAGGAATTATGGTGTTTCTCATCACATAAGAATGAAAATTGTGTTTTCAAATTTTACAATGAGCCAGTTCTATCTACAGAGGGATTTTCCATTCACCATGTTGCACTACCACTTTCCCACAGTAACTCTGCACAGACTTTCATTTTGTTGTAGGTGCATTTCTAACACCTACTCTGTTTGTGTGACATGTCGCGTCATGTCATGTCATGTCACGTCAAGTCAAACAAAATGACACTAAATGACCACAGCTCAGACAGATACTATCGACTGGTGAGGACAAAACTAACCTGATCACTCTCAAGTAGTGAAGACAATCTGTTTTATTTAACCGACCTGACAGGCAAATCTATTTGATGGCACCCTGAATACTGCCTGAGAGTTTTTTAAATCCACGCTTAGTTGTTTTGTCATTTTTTCCCCCTGATTACTGCTTTCTTATGATACCTACTCTTCAATACAGCTCATGACAATTAAAAAAAACACTTCACATTGCTCTTTTGTGATTCTAGTCCACTTGGGTGGAGACAGACCTGTACTAAATAATTTGGTTCATTTTTACATCCCTTGCATCTTGCTCTGCACACTGTTAATTGTATAATAGTTACTAATACTTAGCAGTGATGCATTACTATTCATCTGCAGAAAAGTGGTTTTTATCAGTTAATTCAGGCTCTTTTTGAAATTCTAACATGGAGTTTAAAGTACTACTTGCATAGTGAGTTCAACCCATTTCTAATGTTAAAATTTGGGCGATTAACATCTTATTTTTAGTAGTGTGGTTTGCGCTTAAGCTCATATATCACACTTTAAATTCGCTGAACAACCTACTCAATAACCCAAGTAAAGCTCATAAATCAAATCCCATAACCAGAATCATGTTTCATCTTTGAAACAGGCCATTTATCAGAGCAAAGTGGCACTAATGTAACTGCTACTATTATCTCAATTAAAAAGAGGAAAAATAGACTTTAGGCTGTCAAACTCAATCCATCTACTAAAAATAACACTCACTAACATGATGCACTTCCAGCATGTACCATGATTTGTACCATGTATTTCTGCTCTTATATGCATCTTAGTAATGTGTTTTTGAGTGTACATCTGTTGAAGAGTATTTGCATGGCGGTGGCCACTGAATAAAGGGAAAAAAATAACTAGAGACACCAACAAGCTTATAATATAACATGCACACACTGAACATGTGTTGCTCCAACTGCAGTGACATGAACTCCTCCTCCTCCGATTTTCTCTACATGCCTGTCTTTTAATCTTACTGAGATAATCTGAGTAGCTGCATCTCAAAGCTACTGTAACTTAATAGACGGGAAGGAAAAAACTGTATGTGTACTTATAAATAGGGGCACTTTGGCCTTTTGGGAACATTAAGCATAATTGCTGGCTGAAAAAAGAAGAAAAAGCACACACACTGTAAAGGAAAGTGCAATCTTTGTATTTTCATTATTATTTTTACAAATGTAAACAAAAATATACAATAAATGTATGTATTATTTTATATATACTTTTTACAACAGGTAAAAAAGTGCCATGAACTACTTAATAAATAAACAAACAAATAAATAAATAAATAAATAAAGACTTCTGAATTTCCAAACATTATATATGTTTTGATTTCACCAGCCCCTGTGTTCATAGTCAGCTGTGCTATTTTCACCAGGTGTTGTCTTCTTGTTTTTGTATTTGCATGTGAGTGCAAAGCCTTCCGGCACTGAGACTTTCTAACATGTAGTTAACATCGTGAACGGCTCAATTTTATCCTAAACCATGATTTTATTTTATTTTTTAAACCCACCCCTAATCTGTGTAACAATTTTGATATCTAAATTAAACAACAAACCATGCAGCTTCGGTGCTAAAGAAAACTGTGACTAAAAACTGGAAATAAAACTGCCAATGATATATCACACATTGATTATTTTATCCTCAGATGGTGTAAACTCAAGCTTTACATTCAGTAACATAAAACACTAAAAGGGAATGTATCATGCATTGCTCATAATGATTTCTGTGCATATTGTAGTTATTATTTGGCAAAGCTATACAACACCGGTCATATTTAGTCATATTTTCTGGTTGTGTTACAGCTGCTATGTTTAAATGTATAAATAAATTTAGCTCCACCTTTGCACAGCCGTAACGATAGCTCTAGAGAAAATGCAGTGGATGGACACACTTCCTCCTGTCTGTGGTGAAGACATGGTTGTAGTGTGTGTATGTATCTGTGTTCATTCATCCTAGAATGTTGTCTTGCAGACAGACCCATATTTTTGTATAACACAACATCAGAAAGTGGGGGTGGCTGCGTAATTGAAGTTGCTGTGTTTTTTTGATGCTGAAATGTACAGTAGTAGTGTTCCTGTTTAAATCCCTGCCAACAAGTCCACATCCAGAAACATCCTGAACAGAATAAAACAAGAGAAATGAAAAACAAGAGGAAAAAAAAAAAAAAACAGGCAGAGAGCAGGGATTTTGCAGGAAAACACACTTCTTGTGGGTCAGAAGTGATGAGTGAGATTGAAGCAACACTGTCTATATGATAAAATTCAATGGAGTCCAATATGCCTGTAAAAGACTTACTTCAATAAAGCTTCATGTGTTGCAACCAAGGCGACATATAAATGTGAATGCTGCAGTTTTCTGTGTGCATATAGTTTTCAGCACCAATTTCCATTTTTTGAGTTCAATTTTTTGCACTTACTAATTTATGTTAATCAAAATAACTGTATACCCAGTGGTTTAAGAACTTGGATAGTCAGACATAAATGTGCTTTGGGTGAAGTATACAAACCTCTGTCAGGAGATTCTTTTTTGCCCACATTTCTTTTCTGCCCCTCTGAACTGAGATCACGTTGTCAGCCTGACACGACAGGCTTTGCAGTCTAATGACAATAACTTCATGGAAAAAGACACACAAAAGCAGTCGCTCAATAAAAAAATCATGTACTAAAATAACAAAACGTGACTATGCACACTTAGGTTCTGAATACAAAAAGTGCATTTCCATATAAATGCACTGAAAGGCTTTTTCAAAAATTAAAATATGACTTGGTGCTGCAGTACCTGCAATGCAGACTGACCTGCGTAACCCTGTAGACTTTGACTGCTCACACAGCGAATATGTGTCATGTCTTTGCTGTCAATTTCACACTTTTGGAACAGGTGTAAGGGAGATGTCTCCAACAGTTTGTGAATCCTTTAAAGAAGACACGTAGGGAATGACAAGATGAAAAGCGACTGTCTGGATTTAGAGTGTGAAGTGTCTGGCCAAGTTGAGGTTTTCCCCATCGGTGTTCACACTTGTAATTGACAGACTGTTGGCTGAGATAGACTGGAGATACAGCCCATCTCACAATGTTCAGTGGGAGTGTAGTTTTTTTTTTTTGAGAAACATATATAGGTTGCACCGTTTCTAGGGATGGGAATCGAGAATCAGTTCTTTTTGAGAACCAGTTCCCAGTATACCCCCCCAGCTTCGTCTGTTATTATTATTTGTGCTTGCTGTGTATATTTTCTGTGCAGAGATGGAAATATAAAAGACAGTTAATGCAAACAAACCCATTTGTACTCTTTTATTCCCTCACCCAATGAGAATCAGTAAGGAATCAGCTCAATAAGCAAAATTAATGACGGAATCGGAATTGTTAAATTCTTACTGATTCCCACCCCTGACTGTTTCCACAAATAATACATTTCAAGGACTTGCAAGGGAGGCTTTTCAATTTGGGAAGATTATATGCAAACAAAATAAAGTGTAACTGCTTACCAGGTGCCTAACCTAATGGAAGAATCTACTCCTTATGTTCCTAATGTTCATGCTGTTTTATTCTCAGTATGTGTATTTTTGACAAGGTGGCTTTTAACCTACAACAATCACTGTGTGTACAGAAAGTAAAGTGGGTAGATGGAAAGGGTTTATGGACTATCAAACTAAACTTAACATCAACAGCAGTGTTTTTACTATTATCTGTATGTAAAAGAGGTCTTATGGGAGTCCTTTGATGAGAATCCCTGAAGACATAAAATAGTGCGACTCACTTTAAAGGGTACCTGTATTGAAATTTCATTGCTAGCTATTTCAAAAGATCATGGATACTGCTAGCAGTTCTGTCAGGTAACTTACATAGCCTGTTGTCAAGTAGTGCACATACTAAGGCACTGCTCCATCAGTCAGGCATGGTCAGCAACATGTTGTCTCCTTCATGGGCTGTTCCAGCACCAGGAGTGACACAGATTACCTGGGTTGCGATGGACTGGTCACTGACCCCACGTAGCAGACACAAGTCTAATGCTGCATTCCAGAGTGCTGGGAGATGGGAAGTTTCCGATGTCCAACTTGGCAAAATGCACTGGAACGTCTGTCCAAGCCGGAGGTCCTTGTTCCAAAGTGGGGCCAGATAGAAGTACTGCGACCTCACCACAAACTACAATGTGACCTCAACACAACAATGGCAGTGCACAGCAGTTTTGAAATGAAAAAAAAAAACTTCTCAATGTATAATTAGTTCATCTGTCGTTTCACTTTTTCCATTTCATTTGCATATATGAGAACACTACTGTGGACAGTCAAAATGCCTCTGCAGTAACAAAGCAAATAGAAGCTTAGATCTGCAATCTCCATGTTTGTTGTTTATGTTCAACATGGATCACCTGGAATATTTTGAGGTGGGATGTAGTTAACTCCAAGTGAGATATATTCTACCTCCCAGCACTCTGGAATGCAGCATTAGATGTCACATTATCGGCCAGTGCCGGGTCGCATTATGGCAGAGTGCAAAGCTTTCGGCTGCATAAACAAGTGCAAACATGTGCTTTCCACTCAGTGTAGCTCACTGACTGTTGCTTGTTTACTCGAACTCGATCGCCCAGAATCAATGATGGTACGTCACCTCCGGCCAGCCAGTACATCTCACACCAGTACAGGTACACTTTAATAGAGGTTTTATGAATAAAACGTGTCATTTAAGTGTGAACCACTAATCTTCTAGATGACTGTTCTTTGAGGGACGATCTCCAGGTATTGGTATGCTATTCAACATCCTTGCAGGTATTCCTCCAATGGAATATGAATGGCTGAAATCAGTGATTGTCTGGAATCCCTGAATCTGCTGAGGACGTCAGCTGCTTCATTTCATCAGGATCCTTCAAGCTTCTCCTGAATCTCAGCATGCTTATGCACTGTAAAAATAAATGTTTAGAATCTACTTAATAAAAGTGAGGTAACAATTTGCACTCATTTTGATTGAGTAGATTTTACCTCATATTTTGAATAAAATGTAACTAAATTTACAACACAATTACACAATAAATTACTCAGAAAAAGTCACTAATATGAACTCATAATCATTAATAGGAATATGTTCATCAATTTAATTATTATTAATAACTAATCAGTATAACTAATTAACCATTACTTATTCAGGAATAACTGTCAAATACAGGAGGTATTCATCATTCAACCCATAACCCTAGCAAACATATAAAGAAACAGAAATGAAGACTTCGATCTTCAATTTAAACCACCCCCAATAAAAAAAAAAAAAAAAAATACAGAGGATCATGAAACAAAGAAGCAACTTAGCTCATGATGCAAGAATATGCAGCTCAATAGAAACATTCATTCAACAACAATAAAAAAAGTGTAAAACACACCATAACTCTGCTATATAAAAAGAACAACACTTCAACAACACTGTAAAAGACATAAAAACTGTCCCAACTAGTTTGTCCCAATGCATGCTGGGAAACTCCCCCCAGCTGCTCCTCTAACACGTCACAATATTATGGGGTAGGTTTTGTGATACTATTTTAAGTAGCAATTGTTACTGTTAATAAATAGGTAGTGTATGTAGAATTTAACCAGCCATAATAGATTTCACTGGCAACTATTATTGTTGATTGAAATGTGACTGATGTCCATAGTTTGTGTTAACCAACCCCCCAAATCCTTTTTTACACCCTATCATGAGCATCACTAGTGGGATTCGAAGCAGTGTCATGTTTTACCACAACATCATCTGTCCACTGGTAAGCCTGTCTCACAGAAATGACATTCATATACAACAAAGCTGCAAATCTAATCACATTTTGTAATAAATGTAATTCTGCTTGCATTAGACTTTTCAACAAAGCCCCCACTGGGTGTTCTATTCTCATACAGTTGTGATCTTGTTGCAGGGAACATTAAAGGTAGGGTATGTGAAAGCATTGACTCAACGTGCATTGGTTTTTCTATACAGCTTGTGTTGTAAATAGTTCCACTAAAGATCTGTTTGGAATCATCCAAACAAGGTCAGAACTGTCACAGTTTAGTGTGAACCATGAATCAACCAGCAGTGAAATTAGCAAAAAATAATAACATCACACAATGTGATGTGAAAAGGTCAGGCCTGTCACTTTATATCTTCATATGTTTCATAATCAAACTCACCCATGTTGAAGAAATGCTGTGACTTCAGCATCAAGCTCCATTCTTTTAATTTAGAGCTGTGTCCAGTGGTGAAAACAACAACAGTGCTTCGAGCCTTTTCTCTTTGTCACTTTCTTTGACTCTGAAAGTTGATTCTTAGCAGTTCTCATCCCATCTCATCACTTTCTAACACATTATTCAAAGGCCCCGTGGTGTTAGTTTGAGAGACCAGCAAAGTGATTCACTACTTCCTCTAGAGGTCACATAAAATCCCTCAGATCATTGGTGTAAATAAATTCAGTTTATATTTATATGTTCCAGTATGTTGGCACTTTTACCAGAAGTTCAGAGTTCTTTCTAAATACTGTAATGACAATTTTAGGTCATTTTTTTAAATATTTGAAAGTAGCCTATATAGCCCCTCAAATATTAATTGTGATTATATATTGAGTTACAGTTATTTCTTACTCACATATTCCAGATTTATTTCCTAATTTAAGCAGCAGGAGCCAAAAAGATCTTTTCTTAACTATAACAAGTGCTTCAGTGTCTCCACTTATCCAACCCAATAATGTTGTTATTAAGACCAGCTGATGTTTAAACGTATGCATTCAATTAACATTTAACAAAATGAACAATTTTAGGTTTGGAAGAGAAGTTTATATCAACTTCTACAGACATAAATAACTAGTCTGATCAAAACTCTCTGAACTCTATGTAATAATCTCTCTGAGTTAGGAGTGACTGTATGGTTAGAACAAATATCAAACTCTTCCTAACTCACAATCTATTTCACAGAATCTAAAAAAAGGCCTTGGTTTTTGGGAACACGAAGATCTGGATTCTCTACTCTGTTCATTCAGCGTCATTGTATTACAGCTTGGCTTTCACACAACTCTTCATGGCCAAGCCCCGAGAATCAGATTATGGAAAAGATTAAGGAACATTTTTTGACAGTTTTAATGAAATCTGATAAGTGGATATGATATGCCTATTTTCTGTTCTGTGTTGTTTTAGGAAATTGGAACAGAAATTGAAAAAAGAAAGAAAGTGCATATTTTCTCTAAATGAACAGAAAATATGAAAGCCAAACAACCACCATTTTTACTATATGCTATATGTGCGTACATAGTGTATACAGCATGTTATGCATTTTAAATAGACAGTCTGGTGGGAGTTGACTGCAGTTACTTTTCTCAAGCTCTTAACTGACAGAGGATGCATGTATTTTCTTTTATGTGTATGTGATTCTACATTTGTGTCAGAGAAGTCAATCCACAGCATCCAGACATGCATCACTCTAGCCTGAGAGCCTGGAGGGTCATTTTTAGAAATAAAAGACTGCTGAGTGTAGGAGGGTTTTTCTTTCACTTCTTTCTTTTTCCTCTCATGCTTTTCTTCTCTACTTTCTCTCTGACCATGGGCCCTCCTCTCACTTCCTCCCACTTACATTTAAGAGAGAAAGCATCTTAAGAGAAGCTGTCTTCTTTTTCAGACCCCTAATCCCTTGTCTATTCATCTTCTTTTCTCCTATTCTCTCTCTTTCACAAGACACTGAAATGTCAAACACATGATTATGTGTCTCTCTCTCCTCTATTCCTCCCAGCTGCCCTTCTCTCCTAGCTTTCTCTACCCTCTCTTCCATATTATGGTCAGTATTTCCCTGATGGTCTCTTAATTAAACCCATAAAAACTTACTTTATCAATGATCCACTTCACATTTCTTGACAGTAGTCAGTGGTTTTCTTAGTAACAGTTATTTTCACTTGACTATTATTGGAAACTATTACAGTATTACATTCTTTAATTCTACAGTGAAGAAAAGATGCTAAGAGACATAGTGGATTACTGGAAATAATAGACTGCATGTTCCCCAGTTTTAATGAGTGGTGTCAGGAAGTTATCAATGTCCTTACGTCTTGTACCTTTGTGAAATCCCTTAATACTTTCTCTTCAGTCTACCAGGGCCAATCTGGACCTCAAAGAAACTTATAAGCATAGCATGTTAGATACCAGTAATATTATTACTTTTATCACCTACATTAGTCCCACTCAGATACATTTTCAAATAGAAAATGCTGTTTATGTGGCTATGCGAAACACTTGACGGCTTTTATATAGTGGTGTTGATGCATACCCATAATGTCTAGTATTCACAGCTATTCAACATTTTAAATTCAATATTTAATACTGGATATCTATATATTAATACGATTTTTATTGTCAAATATTATAAAATGACCTTAAATTATCATTTGAGTGTTTAATGGCTGTGCTGTGGCTGTTTCCTGTCTAAAAGTAGTGCTAAGCTAACAGCTCTACAATGTAAACTATCAGCTGATGCAGCATGTGAAGACACAGTGTTATGTTCAATGTTGACCAACTGTCACAATAACTATAAGTTTGTTTGAAGAAGAAAACTTGATGTTGCCATAATACAGATGTGTGTAAGCAATGAGTTTTATATTTTATTCAGTGAGTTATACAGTCTGTGGATACACAGGGTTGATTCATTGATGGTTTTGGTAGCCGCTCCCTGGTACACAACTTCTTAATGGCTTGTGATTTTGGAAAGTCAATACTAAATGTAACCCCTTTTATAGCAGAATAATCCATAATAATCGATTTCTTTCTATCGTGCGTAAGTTTGGAAATGCACCTTAACCTTGACTGTGAGACTAGAATATCCATTTCATTTTCAAATTGTTTGCACCCATGGAGATGATCGCACAAAACAGACTGTATTAGAATAGAGGACCAACCCTCCTTGACGTCTCTCTCTATGGAATGCTGTTGATATGTCTATCACCATGTTGGTTTTTTTTAATACAATATCCATGTTTGGATTCAGAGAGTGGAGTTGGAGAAGATCAAGGGCTGAAACACTGACCACATCTACTACGAGTGTAATATAAATAATCAAGTAATTGCAACAACGTTAATAAATGTTAAAGTGGAACTGATATGCTAGATAATATTAATGTGTTTTTTTTTTTCTTTGTACCTTGAGTAATATAGTTGTTATTCACTTAGATTTGTCAGGGGACTAGTTTTTCATTTTGTCACTGGTAGGGTGCAGCCATCTGAAAAAAGTGTGCTGATGTCAGGTGGTTGGTTTTCTCTGTTGACAGCTTGTTTTACCAGAGTTACTGAAGTAAACACATGATTATTGAAATAGTTGTAGGTCGTAACTCACATTTGCCATTATAACATGTTCATAATGATACAGTGATACTACATTAAATATGATCACATATATTATCACTAATCAAATATTATATTATATTATTAGTTAATGTGGCAGGTCTGAGCAGATTGGTTTGATTGAGCTGCACTGACAAGTCTGAAGTATATAGTTGATGGAGAAAATAAAAGCAGAAGGCAGAACCTAAGGTACAAAGGAAATAAACCATGCTAATAGTACACATTGTTTCAGGTCCTCTATAACACACACACACTTGTGTTTCAGAAAGCGCATTCTCAACAATGAGAAATGTATAAGCATTGTAATTATGGATACATAAGCTAATCAGCAGGCTAACTGACAGACCATATAATCCAATACAAATTAATACTAACATTGGCTAATGTGGTTATGTCACACTGGATATTATGATTAAGTACTGGTAAACTTCATGACAGAATCCTCTGACAAATTTGTTGGTGTAATTGTAAACTCAACTATGGCAGTGCTTCCTGTCAGAGCCCCTGTTTTTAAACAAGAACTTTGAATATCCACACAGCAACATTACCAATGCTTACTGTCAATCAAAGCTTACACAACAGATATCAGAGCAACCACTCCCCCCTTGATAAGAGAAAACTTTTGGCCCTAATGTGATTTAAATTACTTAGTTATACAGGGTGTCCCAAAAAATTTGACATCATTTCATCACCTAATAATTTGTTTAAAATTTGTTTGCTCTTTTTGCTTCAAAAAAGTGTAATCATTTTTATTTGCTTTCAGGGATAGACATGCCGTTTACTGCAACAGAAAAGGCGTTCTGTGTATTGAAGCCCGCCCGAACTCAGTCAAATGTGAATGCGCATCGTGAATTTGTTAGAAAATTTCATAAACAAGCGCCAACAGGAAAGCAGATTTGGACGTGGCATAAGAAGTTTCAAAAGGAAGGCTGTCTGTGTAGGAAAAAAGGACTCCGCTACCAACTTGATGTGTGCCACATCACAAGCGGCGCACACACATTGTACATTTGTAATAACTTTGGAACATTATAAAATTACCATCCCCCAGAATTTTTCATTTGAAATTTGTAGAGTAAAACATTTTATGTCCAAAATAAATCCTATTAAATATCATTTCTCCTGACCATGATATCAATTTTTTGGGGACACCCTGTATATAAAGTGACCCTTGTACCTTTGATAAACAGGGAAATGAATAAAAGAGACCAAAACTATTGTAATCATGTTTATTTCTGCTTTTAACATGGAGGTCAAAGGAGAGTGCTTTTTGAGATATTTCCTAGTCGGCCATTCAAGGAATTCCAGATTTGACATTTGCTTTGGCTTTACATCTCAGTCCTGGGGTTGTAGATCACCACAGACACTGCAGTTTTATGCCATGTATGCACAATAAAGAGTTCATGCATGACATAGCTTTTCTGAGCTGTCCTTTATACATGCTGTTATCCACTAATGTTTATCAAACATAACAAATGGTTGTATTTTACACTCACCTTTGTCGGGCACAAAGTCCCTGAACACAGCCCTGCAAATGACTGGACAGCAAGCCAAACACAAACAAACCAGGAGAACTACTGTCTAGTTAACAGAGAGACAGACAGGCTGGACTAAAATGTGCTGCAGGCTACACATCAACTTAATGTTACTCTTATTGGCTGACAGCAAAATTGGAGGAGAGAGAACAGGAGTTTACCTGAAGGGTGTTCCTGCAATTCCCTCTCATGGTATTTTGTTTTCATGACCAGAAGGATAGTTATGCTTCATCCTCTCATCAAAGTTGTAAACACTGACACCCACTTTGTCAAAAGGTGGATCCAGGGCCCTTGTGTAATTTGCATAATGAACTTATAGGGCAGCGCGGTTCCACCTTAGGTAATGCAATTTATTTATGGCCATTATGAATCATTCAGAGGAAACAAGGAAGAGTGAGCAGAAAAGAAAACCTGCAACTTATGAGGAGTGGTGGCATGCAAGAAAAAGTCATGTAATAGCACTGATATAGCACTGTGTACTGGTGAGTTCTGCCCTACAATCCTTAAAATAATCTGGTTTTGCTTTTAATCAGTGGTCTCTTGTCAGTAAAGCTATTGTGTATTTAGATGGAATAAATGGATCAACCTGACTTACAGGCCTTCGGTTCTTGTTAGACTGTATTAATGACTCAACATAAAATCCCATACAGTCAAAGATCAAGCCAGGACAACAACAAAGCAGGGCATATGACAAAAAAACAAAAAACAAAAAAAAAAACAAAAGACACTCCTCTCATAAAGTCTCATTAAATGCATCCCAGGGGCAGATGCTGCAGAAACACGTGACATGCTCCTCAGACATCAACCATTTTTTTTTGAAACAGACATGCAGACAACATATAAACGAGATCCTGTGATACACAAAATACTTGACTACAGGTGAGAAATCAGAGCCCAGCTGCACTTTTACTGAAAGGTGTGAATTGTGACTTTGATGGTCTAGTCAGTGAAGCAGACTAGTGATTAAAAGCAGATGGGACCAAACACAAGAAGATTAAACTCAACTGACAGATTGTGCTTACAGAAGTGCACCAGTGCCTCAGTGTAAATGACTACCATAAGGAAATTAGTCACTTGGCCACAAAAAGGCCATTAAAGTTGATCAGACTGTTTGTTTTGGCCCAAAATGTAAAGATGTATTGCCTGTCCAAAAATGCATAGAATTCTAAAGAAGATGAAGGAATACAGCTTTACCTGATTTTATTCAAAGAGTTGTCTACTAGTAATGTCACTGTTTACAAAGTCAAATAGATCAGAAGTAGTTAAAGATACAGAAGCAGAAAGGAGGGAGAAAAAACATAAATACCAAGTGGTGCCAGGCACAACAAACCTCAGCCCTTGCATGTATTGTGGCTTAGTTTGGCATCGATCTAGTTGATGTTAACATGTCTGTGCGTGTGCTGATGTCAGCATATTTGGGCGTGTCCCGATATTATCATGTCTGTATACATGTATATAAGCTGACGTCAGCATTTGAACCAAAAAAAATGTAAAACTGAGATGATTTTAAGACAGATTTTGTGTTGTTTCAGTTATATACAATATATGCCTTAGCTTTATGTCAGAGGGATGCATATCAATTGCATCTACATAGGTGCCAAGTTTGAAGTAAATTGAAACAAAGTTGATGTTTTTATATACATTTGAAATGTTGCCCATTA
>JAPQRP010000006.1:21156441-21176260 GCA_037367295.1 Apogon hyalosoma | reverse complement strand
TTTCAGAGGTATGCATATCAATTTCATCTACATAGGTGCCAAGTTTTAAGTAAATTGAAACAAAGTTGATGTTTTTATAGACATTTGAAATGTTGCCCATTATAAGGAAATGGGATAAGAAAAAAGATTTAAAAAAAAAAAAAAATCATAAAAAATGTAACCACATCTATTTTGGGTCACTGGCAATCTATAAACCCAATCTGGCATGAATTCAACCGATATATTTACTGTGAGAGTGTCAACAAACAAACAACCAAACAAACCGAACCAAAAACAACACCCCTTGCCTCCCCTTCGGGGGTGGGGTAAAAATCAGCCCCTCTGTAAGTGTAATACGCGTCAATATTTGTGTTCGTAGTGCATTTCATCCCCTAACACAAAGGTATCAAACTCCTTGTAGTTCATGGGCCACATTAGCACAATATGATCTGAAGTGGGCCGAACCAGTAATATAATAACATTCATTCATCTTCTGACACTGCTTTATCCTCACTAGGGTCTGGGTCCTATCCCAACTACAATATAATAACATAATAATATATAAAAAATGTCATCTCCAAACTTTTCACTATGTTTAAGAGTGACAAAAGTAAAATTACATCAAGAAAATGTTTACATTTACAAACCATCCTTTAAATAAATGTAACATGAACGAACTAAAATTTATTAAGAAAAATAAGTGAAATTTTAACAATATTATGCCTCAGCTTCTCAGTTGTACATTACAACTTACAGATCACAGTGGACCTACAAATACACAAAACATTTAGCAAGAGGCAGAATAGTATAAAAACCGCTCTAACTTCTTTTTAGACATTTCAGGTTGTTCATATTTGTTCAGGTTATTCACACTTTTTGTGAAAGGATAGTTTGAGATTGAACTGGGCTGCATTTGGCTCCTGAACTAAAATTATTGTTAATTTTGTGAAATAATATTAGATTGTGAAATTATCGTGTTTCGCAAATTCATCCCTTGGGCCAGAGTAGACCCTTCGGTGGGCCGGTTTTGGCCCGCGGGCCGTATGTTTAACACCTGTGCCCTAACGTGTCCGAAAACACATATGACTTTCAATCAAGGCATCACAGGGTTTTCAGACTGAAACACATGCAAGGACTAGGTACAAAAATATTTTGTCCTTTCAGGCCACTTGATTTACAATACGCTGAAGGTAATTATGGAATTTTTGCCTAGTGATGCTAAAAAAATATCAAACACTGCAGCTTTAGCATCTTTGACTGATTAGGTGGCGTGATTGTGTCCACAAAAACTGCATTTTCTCAAACTTTTCTGAACCTAGCTCAAGCATAGCAAAGCTTTCTGGAATGAAATAATACAAAGGATGAGAAAGTGACGCCACTGTGCTAATATTATACTTGGGTTGTCTGGGCTGGTGTGACTACCGGCAAATGAGAAAAGTCTAGTGTCAGATATGCTGCATTTGGGATGGAGTTGAACGTGCATGTCTCACAACAACCCATTTTACTGCCACGGGATTTGAAAAGGAGAGAGTTTTAATAGAACTTCTAATTCCCCCCACAGCCAAGGTCATGGGTACAAATAATTGCACAACTAATGAGTCCGCCCACACTCCTAGTAGACTCACTGTTTGGTTTTTTCAGAATTAACAGGGCTACTGAGGACAGATAGGTAAAAGGCGAACAATGATTTCTGCAGTTCAGCACGAAGTCTGGTGAAATATGTGACTGAAAGAAGAAGACAACGAACAATTTGCTTCTATTAAATGGACAGAACCTGTGTCACTTTGTTTTCCAAAATGTAATATCGAGCCATGGATCACTTGCAAAAAACAAACAAACAAACAAACAAACAAACAAAAAAAAAACAAAAAAAAAAAAACAAAACAAAACAAAAAACGTTTCCATTGCGATTTTGTAACTTTCTGTTTTATCTACTCATCTCAAAAAGCACCTCATGCGATTAATGTCTGATCATAAAGCTTCAGGCACACAAGTGGCACAAGGAAGAAAATGCAGTCAAAGCTATAGGGTATGTTTTGTAGCTTTATAGTTTACCAGCTTCAGGGTGGAGAAATCCATCAGCTGAAGTCGTTTGAGGTAATACAGCTATCATTTACACTTGACAAGCAGTAGATATTGCAGCAAAGATTTGCTCCAGGTCGTAAAACAACATAAATTTGTCCTTTTTTTTTTTTTTTTTTTTTTTAACTCTACACATACAGCCATTCATTGTTAGGGCACCCACACATAGTTTTCAGCTTCTGATCTCTGGCAATTTTCACGTCTTGGCCTTGGCCTTCAAACTACAGACCACTGGTCAAGTTGGTAGCTTTAAACAAACTTTTTGGTTGAGAAGAAATGTATATTCGGCTTGTAACAGTTTTTGAGCACATTACCTAGTATTCTATTGTGGTTTAAGTGATTGTTATGCCCTACCCCTCTTTCTGAGCTCCCGTCTTTGGCAATGACTACCAGAGGGCATTCAAAGCAATGTGTGAAATTGTTCCAGCATACTAAAAATGAACATTGTAGAATGTGATTCTTGACACGCACGTGAACCGAAGGTACTGAGAATTGCACAAGAATAGTTTCTTAAAATCAAATTAGTGATGAAACTCAAGCCCATTCTTATTCTTTAAGTGCTAGGACCTATTCTGGTTGCGTTTTCTGGTATACCACAGGGACTGACAGTAGGTTTAGGTCTCTAGGTAGGGCTGTGAGACAGCCAACTTAAGCCTGCTGTCAGCATTTTGATGAGAAATCGTACGCTGAGTTCCTTTTTAGTTTTCTGTCTATTCTCGCTTTTCGTCCCTCTCTTCTTCTATGTTCTGTGCCAGACACCAGTTTCCCTCAACAGCTTTGATGTTTCTCTCCACTCTTCCCTCCTGTCCTTTATTCTAATCCCTTTAGTCTCCCCTTTCTGTGTCTCTCTTCCCTCTCCGGCCCTCCCTGTCTTTCTGCATGATTCTCTGTTCCCTGAAAAAATAAGGTGAAACTTCTCAAGTTAAGAACCGGCGATTCTTCACTCCTGCCTTCCCACCATCCTGTTCTTCCATGTTCAACGATAAGCAGTTACTTATCGGTACCTTTTGCACCTCCCTTCCTTGCTGCTGCGCTGGAACATTCTTCTGACTGAAGGAGAGGCAAGATATGTTAAATAACAGCATATGTGGAGGGAATGGAAAAACTGGAGCACAGAATGGGAATAGTGGCAGAAGAATACAGGGACAGGTGGTAAAAAGGCAATAAAATCAAACTCACACTTGCAAGGAAATTGCCAAGATGACGGAAATTAGCCATCTTAAACATAGACAAGCTGTGGGAAAGACAGTTACATGACAGTATAGGAACTAAACCCTACACAGAGATTGACAATGAGACATAATGGAAAGCAACATACTGTACTTACTTTAAGTGGTAATGAAACATCTGAAATATATAGTTTACTTTTTAAAACTTTCTGAAAGGCTGCACTAGAAAGAATAACACCTTTCTGCTAGAAATATGGACATAAACTTAAAATACTGAGAAAAGAAGAATGCAAATGAGCTAACTATTGAGTTTTCCAGGTGTCTGCAATGCAACTTAGTTTTATGCCCAAAATTTTAACATAAACGTGCGTGTTCACAACTTCAAGGCTGATTTCAAACTAAATGGTTGAGACAATCAGCTAGAAAAGGTAATCAAGCAATGCATCCACTGGTGCATATCCCATATGACATATAATATAACAAGATCCAAATCCAAATGTAAAAGAGCCAACAGACTAGAAACAGAGACTTGACAACAAAGAAAAGGCATCGTGTCTAGGGCCGGCACTGAAAACAGTCGCACATTGAAGTGAAATTAATGTGCATAATATGTATTAATTTATTTAAATTTCTTTTTGCTGCTTTTTAAGTGAGAAGTCTCAGTATTACATTATGACAGATTTGTGTAGAAACAATTTCAGCACAATCCAGACTCTGCTTTTCACTTTTATTTAAGTAAAGGAGTTGAATCAGTACTTTTACTTTTACCTGTCGTGTTTGCACCTCTATGTAAGGGGGTGCATCCTTTTGCTACCGATAGGGGGGGTGACAGATAAATAGGTCAAAGGCAGATAGAAGTGCAAGCTACACGATACTGTATTCACACCAAAGAGAGATGCACAGGAAGACACAGGAAATGATGCAGGGTGAGGTAACAGATACAAAAATGCAGAGTGCGCACACAGATAGACAGGCAGACATGTTAGGCAGACAGGCATAGAGGTGTGCAAATATTCAGGCTTCTGGATGGGCAGACACACAAACAAACAGCGAGGCAGGCAAACTTTGAAATGAAAAGGCAGATACACAGACAAGGATGCAAACACGCACAATGAAAGGCACACAGACAGAGGAAGAAGAACAGAGATAGGGCGAATATTCACTCAGCTTCTTATGATGGTATTGCTCCACTTAACTTTCCTCTCTGTCATCACACACACATACACACACACACACACACACACACACACACACACACACACACACACACACACACACACACGTACATACATTCCCTTCCAGAGATGTGCATTCTGCCAAGCAATCCAGTGCTTACCCAGGCATGCCAGGCTGAGTGCCATCAGGAACCAGGGAGCAGCATCATGCAGCTTTTGAGTGCTTATACTCATGCACACACATACAGAAAGTGAAAAAGTGAAAGAGAGAGAGAGAGAATGCACTGACATCTGTTACTGGCTTGGTTCAGGCAAATCTACTTATGACACGTCAGGACAGAATTCACATATGTTATTCCTGCGATGTCAAACTGTTCATTCAGCATTTCTGTGCAACACCAATCTTTGACATCTAGAAACCGTGAAAAATAAACAACATTTTTTTGATTTAACGGAAGCTGGGGCTGCGTTTTGGTTTCTGAGCATTGTCAAGCTTTATCATGAGCTTTCAGAGATGGTTGCTGAGCACAGGTTTGGTCTCTATATACGCAACCAACCTGGCAAACTCACTGAGGCATCAAGCCTCTGGGTTGAAAAACTTCTCTGCTTCAGCCTCAAACTGCAAATGACCATTTCACATGTCATGATTTATGATTTAGATTGTATCATAGCTCCAAAATGAAGTATCTTAATGTTTGTATTACCACTGAAGACCACTAGGGTCAGCTGACTTCTCTAAAATTGCAAAGGCTATTTTTTTTTTTTTTTCAGGACGCATTATCATCTCGTATATTTTCTTAAGTTCCTCTAAGCGACCTGGTTTTACATAATAGAAGGTGTTGATGTCTGCTGTGCGTGGCTTAGATTGACAGGTCTGTATGACAGCTCACTCACCTGGTAAGTTTCAGTTTATTTATTAATAATGATGCATTTTTTTTCCCCAGACATATCGACTGTAATTGTAATTAACCTCTTGTAGACTATTGTCGCAAATACACCTCAATATTCCACTGTTTTGTAATGAGATGCTGTTCAGTTCTATTTCTGCATATGTTCCCTGGTTACCTATGATCCCTGACGTTCGTTGATCGACTTCAGCACTCTGTTTCCGTGATAGCGTCATTAATTTCATGACATTCTACTGATTTTTCTGACATTTTTGTTTTGTTTAAATTGTCGACTGGAATAATTGATCAATAGCAACATCAATAAAATAATCTACATACCAGAAATTGGAAAATTTGTTAAAATGTTACTATGCCAATTATGAAAATTATGCCTGAAGTCCCTCATTTCGATCATAGTTATTGTAGGTGCTATATTCTAATTATCTGCACTTAATTTAGGATCTGTGTCACAGCAATAACACAAATATATTTATTTCCAATAATTGTTAATTGAGGCAATAAGTGGTTAATAGGTTCTCCAAATAGGTAGAGATGAGATTTACGGCTCTTTGAAAGGAGATGGACCCTTTCAAAGATCCATTCAAAAGCCTGGCTTAGTTTTAGATTTTTATTTATTTATTTTTTCGCAGTCAGCCAGGGGAGCAACTCATTTTATCGAGGAAATAATCACTGGGAGCTGATACGATAAGGTAAGATTTGGATCAGAATCATTCAAGCCTAAACATCCCACCAATAGTTTGAATTATTCTGAAATACTGATTACAATTTCATTCCAATTGTGTCTTTTGTTTTTGGTTTTGCAGTAGCAGGAATGGTTTGAGTAGAGCTAGGTTCCTGGCCAGGTCAAGATGTGAGCCCAGTGATATCAGTGTTTGGTTGCACTGACAGTGTCATTTTCACTTGCAGTGATGGAGACTTTGTTGTTGTCAGAACCAGTTGGTTCGTTTCTCATCTCCGCCACTTTCACTGTTAGGTTTTGCATATTTAAGTGGCCATGCAAATCATTTGTAGACCTGGACTTGAATATAAGATATTTTTCCTGCAAAATTACTCTTTGTTTTTTATTGATTTATTTTTTTAATCAGAAAAGTGAATCTAGAAAAACAAACAGCTGGGTTTCTATTGTTAAAGAGTCAGTAGATTCGGTTTGTTTATGAAAGTCACAACTCTATTAAGACTGGAAAACGACTTGTTATGCAATGCCTGATGAAGTTTACTATAAGTCTTATGAAGCTGTAATATAGAGTTTAGCATTAATTCACTTTGAACTCCTGTAGTTCCACCAGTTTTCTCCAAATATGGTCACTTCAGCCTCAAAAAAGCCAGTATAGTGACAATTAAATCACAGTCTCCTGGCTTCAAAATATCAGATCAGACACTAGTGGGTGACATCATGGTTCCTCTGTCCACTACTCATTTTTACTGGTATCAGTCACCATTTTGGATGAAATATTTGCAAGGACATACTTCTTTTTAAGCCAATGTGGACTATGTTGCTTCCTTTGCCTGCAGTCTGTGTGCTAAACAACATAAACATTGACGCTGGCTGAATCTGTGAGTGAGAAAAGCTGTGAAAAATCCAATGTATCTCACTTGCCCAACACCAAATAGGCAGAATAATTTTACAGCTATTGTGAAAATAGAGGATAGTTTTAGGAAATTATATTTCACTGAAGTGTTTATTAAAGGCAAACAAGGGCTAAAAGACAAGTGGATAATGGATTTAAAATTGACCGTAGTGACTAAACTTAATTTCAGATGACTGCTATTGTTGCCTTTTCTAGTGGATAATTTGTGTAGGGGTAATGTGTCAATATTCTAAGTACCTTCTAAGTATCTTGTTGCTGCCTTATGAAATATTAAAACAACGAAAACAAATAATACAGCAGTACTGCACAGATACAAAAAAGCATCATTCACTGAATATTAAATTATTCCTTTAACTGATGAACTTTTCTGGATTTCAGTAGCCAACTATAAATGAAAAGTGTAGCAGGAACGGCAGGATCTGTCACACTGACGATATTCTGCCTTGAATTTCTGATTCTGTTGCTTTGGGAAAGAGTTCACGAGCCAAAACCCTGCACATAATTGAAAGGTTTGACTAGAATCCCCAATAATATATATGGGGTGTTGTATTTCTAGTACTTCTGAGTACAGTACTCTATATCTTATTTTGTCACAGCTGCAATGACCCAATTTCCCCGCAGGGATCATTAAAGTTTCATCTTAAAATGTAGCGCTAAATTTAGGGATACAAGCAGACTTTAGAATAGGAAGACTAACACCTGGTTAAGCTGCCACCATCACCGTACATCGCGCTCCAACTGCATCCCATACATGTCTAAAAAAGCTGTCAAAGTTTGTCACTAATATTCTGGACTGTGCATGAACTTCTCTCCCACTTTGCTGTCTTTGTCACTTCCAGCTTTAACAGTGTGTGAAGTGATAAGGAAAAACTGCAAGGTTTCTCACTGGAGTCATGCCTTCATCTTTAATATTGCTCACTTACAGTGTCAAAACGCTAACTCTCTGGTTCCTAACTCTGAATTCCTCTGTAATTTAGGTGTGAACGCCTACATTTGCAGCTGCTATGTTCTGCCCCGCCTTTTCCTTTATACCTATCTCCATTTTCCTACTCTCCTCCCTCTTACCTCCTCTGGCAGCGAAAATGATCCAACTAAAAATGAAAGTGTGACATTTAAATAAGCAAGAGCAGTGAGCTTTACAGAAGGAGTAAAAGAAAAAAAAGAGGTTAGGGGTGTTGGGAGACGACAGGAAAGGTACTGATTAGAAAATACTACGTGGGATAAAAATTTTAATGGGCAATAACAGCCGTAATGGTTGAGAGTTTTTTTTTTTTTTTACCCAAATTCCCTCATTTAAAATGGAATCCCACATTGACCCATGTGATAGGTGTAGAAAAACCAGAGCAAAAAGCTGTGATATCCATTTAAGCTATGGACATCCGCATCTAAGGTAATTGTAAACTGCAATTTTCCTGATCTAATGACTCAAATACAAGATTTAATTTATTTTCTGATTGAAGAAGATATGTCATTAAAAAAACTGAACAAAAAATATTAAACATAAATGTTAATGTCTTCAATCCAAACTGGAAAAAAAAAAAAAACCTCACTGAAAGATTCTTATTAACCCATAAAGACCCAGAGCTACTTTTGTGGCCATTCCCAAATATTTTTTTTTCTCTATTTAACCTTTCTTAAGTGATTTATCACCATTTATTATAATATTATCCTCTGTATTTTGTGTTGTTTTTTTTTTTCAGTGAAAATCATGTAGTTTCCTATATTTAATTTATTGATCACAGAGATGTTCATTAAAGCTCAGAGTAAAGTTGAGGATTATTATATCAGAAATAGAGAAAACTGAAGAAACAGTGACTTTTTCAGCAAATATATCCTTAACTGAACATAAAACAAGTGTCTCCATCCACTGTCATTGATCCAACTCCATGGGTTTCACTGGTGAATCAATGTTGTAGAAGAGGGCGGTGTTTCCATGGCAACTACAGAGCCTCTGAATGTGCAAATGCAACTTCCAAATGCAATGGAGTCTGGAAATCTGCAGCCACAGCTATGCTAAGTGATAGAAACATCCTTCGCAACTGACTAAGGTTGCAGTTTCATATTATTCTGGTGAGATCTGAAAAATCTTCGCAACAACAAACAAGCAAGAGATTATGTACTTTCACTGAGTGAATACTATGAAAATAAAATATAGATTTCTTGCTAGAAATGTGACCAAAACACATTTTTATGCAGAAACTAACTCAAAATATAGGTTTTTTGGGTTGCCAAATGGGACATATCTGATGACCATGAAAAAAAATGACAAACTGCATTTTACACCAATTATCCACATGGATTGATAGGATTAGTGGATCAACAGGTATTAAACATTTAGATCAGTAGATGGTTTTGGTCGCTGGTGGCTATTTGGCTCTTTATGGGTTAATTTCTCATTTTCCCTGTTATATATAATTCAATGGAGTAAAACACAGGTACAGTCATATAACAACTATGGATGTTTCCTTATGATTTATAATTTACACAGCCTTCAAAGGCCAAGCCTGGGTCTGGTTATCTTAACATTATCCCTCTTCATCTGACATGAAAATATCTCTCCTTTCCACTGATTTCTGAAAAGAGATATTAAATCTTTGCTTTTCCTTAATGTATCACCTCCCATTTAAGGTCACATGAACTGTATAGATATTTTTTTCTGATTTTAAAAACAAGATATTCAGAGCAGGTGATGCATTATTAAAGTAAAATCCAGTGGATCAGTGTTTATGCAGAGAAGCAGATTCGGGTATAGGTTGCATTTGTTTTGGCAATTATTTCAGTTTCAATAAAGAAAATGTTTTGAAGCATAAAGGATGGATTGTATGTGGGACAGATATTCGAAACTCTCAACAGCAAGAAAGCATCAATGAATCAAATTGCTACATATCCACAAACTGTATCATTCACTGAATAAAGTATAAAGCTTGTTTACACACTTCGGTATTATGGTATCATCAGGTTTTTCAAATAAAAATTCATGGTCAGTTATTTTGACAGTCCAAATATCATTATAGCTTATTATCTTTATGTGCTGCTTTAGCAAATAGTTTATATTTTAGCTCTGTTCATTTTTAGACAGAAAACAGCCACAGTAAAACTACAAATGACCTCTGTTTACAGTTTTTTTGTATCGTCAGTATCTGCACTAAAGATCGGTCTGAACAAGGTCAGAACAGTCACAGTTCAGTCTGAACCACAGATCAATAAACTGAGCAAAGACAATATCACATAATAACTTACATCATTATAAGCCTCATAGTAAAACCCATGAAGAAGAAATTCTGCAATTTCAGTATCAAACTGCATTCTTTTCATTTAGAGCTGTGTCCAGTGATAACAACAACAGTGATTCAAGCTTTGTATTTTATTACCCCACCCCCCGAAGCAGAGGCAAGGGGTATTGTTTTTGGTTTGGTTTGTGTGTGTGTTTGTTTCTTTGTCTGTTAACACTCTAGCAGCAAAACTGTTGGTTGAATTCTTACCAAACTGGGTTTATAGATTGCCAGTGGCCCTGTTAGAGTTCAAATTTTTTTATGAATTTTTAAAATCTTTTTTTCCCCATTTACTTATAATGGGCGAAAATTCAAATGTCCATAGCAGCAAAACTATTTGGTGAATTCATACCAAATTTGGTTTATACATTGCCAGTGACCCAGAATAGATGTCAATATATTTTTGGGAAAAGTACGTCAAAGTTTACCTTTTTTTTTTTTTTTTTTAGGATTTTTGAAAATCTTTTTTCTTCTCCTATTTACTTATAATAGGCAACGTTTCACATATCTATAAAAAAACATCAATTTTGTTTCAATTTACTTCAAACTTGTCACATATATAGAGGCAATTGATATGCTGATATCAGCACACGCATAGACATGATGACATCTACTGGATCGATGCCAAAATAAGCTATAATATGTGTGAGGGGTGGGGTTTCTTGTGCCTGGCACCACTTGTTTGACTCTAAAAGTAGGGTCTTAGTGGTTCTCATTCCATCTTGTCACTTTCTGGCACTTTTCCAGCTTTAGTTTTACTCACCAGGAAGAGACTGGCAAAGTAACTCACTATTTTCTCTAGTGGTCGCACAATTCTGTCATTTGCAATTGGCATCTTTAAGCTGAGCTCTTTAGTCTGAACACTGTAAGGCAAGGCAAATTTATTTGTATAGCACAATTCATACAGAGGGCAATTCACAGGGCTTTACAAAAATGGGTTAGAAACACACAAATACAATTAAATCATAATCAATAAAATATGATAATAATCAATTAAAATAATGTAAAAGGTCAGAGTGCAGATGGAACCCTTTCAGTTGTTCTATGCCCAATTGAACAGAACCGTTTTCAGCCTGGACTTAAACACTGTCAGAGTAGAGGTCTGTCTGACGTCATCAGGAAGACTGTTCCAGAGTTTAGCTGCATGGAACTGAAACGCAGCTTCACTGTGTTTAGTCTTGACTCTGGACACCAACAGAAGATCAGTCCCTGAGGTTCTAAGGGTCCGAGATGGTTCATATGGGACCAACATGTCACAGATGTACTTTGGTGCTAGACCATGGAGAGATTTATAGACCAGCAGAGCTGTTTGATGTTATGGCTGATGATGGCTGATGATGTTATTGATTTAATGTGACTGTTAAAATTTAGGTTTGAGTCCATCATTACCCCTAGATTTCAAACCTGATTTTTAGCTTTTAAACTAAGAGATTCCAGATGACTGCTGACACTTTCTCTTGGTTTTTGTGGGCCAAAGACAATGAATTTAGTCTTGTCACATTTTAGTTGGAGAAAGTTGTTTTGCATCTACACAGTGCTCTATTGGAGGCAGTGACAGAGTGAGTCCACGGGCCCCTGTTCACCTGCTGTCAGTGAGATGTAAATCTGAGTATCGTCTGTATAGTTATGGTAGGACACGTTATTACTGCGTATTAACTGGCCCAGGGGCAACATGTAAAGATTGAAGAAGAGGGGTCCCAGGATGGACACTAAGGGTAATTTTAGGTCCGTTTTTAACAAGTAGAAATACTACAAGTATACAAAAGTATACACAATTGTACTTACACAGAATTGACAGGTATCAAGCAGGAAGGGCCCCTGAAAAATGCTAATGTTGTTATGAGTCTAAAGTTTTATTCCAGTATTTACATTGTAATTCACAGGACTTCCTTGTGTATCTCTATAAGGTCTGTCTGTCTGTCACTCCCCATTAGGAACACTCTGACACGTTACAAAATTTGACTTACATTTACTCAAGGATGAACTAAAAAGCGTTGGTGGCCAAAGGTGAAGGTCACAAAACAAACTAATGTCTCTAGTTGCAGGTAGATAGTAATTATGTAACTGTATGTACAGTTGACGATGCAAGAATAATGGACGCATCTGACCGAACTTACACTTCTCACTGAATCGCCATAGTAGTAGACAGATGCTAACAAATGCTGGCAGCCTTGGTGGATTAAGTCTCAAAGAGCTTTTGCGTGTTTATACTGGTGCAGCACATACTGTATCATCTTTCAGTCCTGAATGCTTAGTGACAAACAGAAAACACAAAAAAAAAAAAAAAGTTTTGCTGTCCCCTTGAAGTGATGAAAAATGGTTAATGCTCACTCCTTTCATAAAACTTTAACTTGTTTTTTGTGACAAAATATAAACCTGAGGCTCATGCATGCAGCCATGTGTCAAGCACTGAGTGAGCAGGAATAGTTTTTGGTGTGTAGTGAAGTGGTAAATGGTGTTTTTTTTTTTCTCCATTTATTCCACTTGAGGCCTTTGTAACTTAGTGAACTGAGACATATTGCACACAAATGCCAATTGATTTAAGCACGATTCTTGTTTACAATTTTTTCACTCTCCAAAACAGTAATTATCCAAAATTCCATGACTTTAGGATTTTTCAGTATGTATATTTCAGGTCCATATTTTTCCTTCTTCTACTACAACATAAGCTGTGATAATAAACAAACAAAAAAATAACGCAGTATTAGAAGTAATTTCACCGTATGTGAATGCCCGACAGCATCTGGACACATTTCAAGAAAAAAAAGAAAAAAAAAACTTAAGTAGTGGTAAAAGACTGTCTTAAATATAAATCCTGCCCATCTCTATTAGACTGCTGAAAATTGTTAAATACCATTTTGAGGTTTTAATAATACCTACTTAAATAATGATAAACGTTAAGACACTCAGCCTTGGAACGGTCTGCATGACAACTTTGATTATTGGTTTTTACTTCAGGCACTCATAGACTGTGTCTTGCACGGTCAAACTGTACCTCCAAAGACATTTATAGCCTTCTAAATATATGAATGTGGATTAGATTGAGCCTCAGAAAATATAAATATATATCCTTCAGTCTGTCAAGTCTTATTACCCATGATGATGGACCTTTTCCTGTGATACTGAGGAGTGATGTTTGTTTTATACTTTAAAGCCTAATGGTGTTGTACTGTACTGCAGAGAGAAACAAATTATTACATCCCCACTATGGAGGCCCATTTAAGATATATTAACAATGTGAAGACTAATCTGTATACCAGTTATAAAGCAACAGAATGCTTCTGTCTGCTACACAACTATACATCAATATGTTGAGGACAACAAAGATTAATTTATCTGTTAGACTGTTCTAGAGCTTTAGAGATGTTGCTCAGATGTTTCAGTTTGGTACTATTACTGACTTCAATGATTCAGTAGCTGCGGGGCAAAAGTACACATTACATAAAACAGACAAATTGAGAAGATGTGTGTGCCTATTAGTAGTGTGTAGGCTGACTTGGCAAGTGCACAGAGTAAATCAGTTACCGTGAACACTTTTAACAGCATAATCAAAGGGGTTTTTATGTTCATTTTATAAATTTAGGGTGTATTTAATTTCATCTGACACCAAAAGTATGTTGTCTTCCTTCCACTGTTATCTCGGCTGCCGTTGCTGTTTTGTTCTTACAGCAGTTATTGAACAAGTCACTTGTGAGGACCATGTCACAACATTGTAAGTTTGCACATTTTAATGAAGAGAGATCCACAAAGTACCTGCAAATGGAAGAATTCATAGTTAACTGAGCTGCCAAGTAAATAGCGCCAATGTTGCACCTTTGTCATTTGCATGGATGTAAAGTAGGAATATTTATAATTTATCCAAATAAGCCTTGGTGCAAAAACTGATTCACAAAAGATCTGTGCAAACTGTACCATTCATTTTGGGTTGCGCAGTTGCTGTCTGCTGAAAACTGGTGTTAACTATACGCAAACTCGCTCTATCTGTATTTGCAAATCATGTATGAAACTACAATGATATTGAATTCATACCAAGAGTGAAATCTCCAATAAATATTGGAGGGATGAGGTCAGGAAATGTGTCACCTGGGAGTTTTTCTTTTTATTATGCAGCATGCTGGCATTGTGGTTAGCACTTCCATCTTGCAGCTAGAGGGTTTCATGTTTAATTCCTTGTCAGACCTGGGCCTTTCAGTTCATGGCTTCATTGCTTCTTGCTGCTGCAGTTGTGTGGAATTCTGAAAAGGGCCGAGTGTTTACTTAGGCTATCAGTCGGGTCTTAGAGATGTGATGAAAAACTGGTGACAAACATCATACGCAGCTTTAATATCAATACATAAATTATTTAACAAAACACAATGCCAGAGTACAGTGGAGATGGACACTCATTTGGGTGCATTGAACATGAATGTCCTCACATGACACTGACCCTAATTCAACTACATGAAAAAAAGAAAAAAAAATCTGTTTTATCTGGTCAAGGTGTAAAAGATTGTGTTCAGGGAATCTTCACAAACTAGGCTTTCCTTTATGGGCACAAGCCAATGGTGAACAGACTGCATTAAACCATATCAGACATGGAACATATTGGAGAAAGGGTTGTAACTGGCTCAAACTGATCTAATCCAAGCAGAAATAAGTTTTTAGATGGGAACAGTGTCAGAGTGATATGCATGAACTTTTTCATCTGTTCTCAGGTAGCTCAATCTGATTCCCAGGCTACATGTTTTTGGCAAAGTGTATACACTCTCCTATATGGGAATTGCTTAATTTCAGAATTTCTTTAACAGTGATATTTGCATCATAATTGAATATTATTTTAATCATAGCAAATCTGCTCTTAAGCACAGTAATTAAACCTTCTATGGATGATACTGAAAAGAGCAGTCATGACCTTAAACCAACAGGGCCACTAATACAACAGATGAGGTACTCTGTTTACTGCAGCAACAAAGGAACAATGCTAAAGCATTGCATCAAACATGGTAAAAAATACAAATAGGCCACATTGAACATATTTTGCTGCTGAAACAGCACCACCCAGGATGCTAAGTCAGTGCCAAACTCCTGAGCAAGGATAAATAAATAATTTAAAAAAAATCCCAAGTCATGCTAAAAATATATCACATGTTGTGTATCCCTCTTGCTATCATGCTTGGCTTTTCCCTTGATGCACTAAGATCAAAGCAGATGCTGAGCATTAGTTAGCAATATCCTCCCGTCACAGCAGATGGGCAGCATCAGGCATCATATCTTTCCAGTGATTTCTACTTATCCCTATAAAATTACATTTAGAATATAAATAAAGCACTGGCAAAAAAGTGAAAAGGTAAAAATATTCTGATGTTTATTTTTCCCTCCACATATCCCATTTACTAAAAAAAAACAAACAAAAAAAACGACTAAACCGTTCCTAGCTCTTCTGCCCGAAGAGACTTAAAATCTATAAGCCAGCGTTGGCAGAGATTTCACCCAAATGATCTCGTTCTGTCGTTCCGCAATAAATGGTCTATATTTATAGCATTCAATCAACTGCAGAAAGACTTACTCATCCCATCTCTTCCTATGGCCCAATAATAATAAATGAATGTAATAGAATACTTTATATAGCATATTTCTTGAGACCCAAGGATGCTTTACATAGTAGACAAGCAATGGACAAACAACAACAAATAAACAGAAACAGGTAAACAGACAGTTGTAAAGAGTTCATACTGTTAAGATCTTACTAATGTTGGGCATTCATACAGGGATTCATCGATTTCTGATCTCATAAGCTCATTCCGATAAATATTTCCTGTGCAACTTCTCCAGACTGTCTTCAGTCTATTTCTATGCCTGCTCAAGGAAAAATATCTATCACCCTTGCAACGCTGTCATATCTATTACATCTTTTCTTGTTGACTCAGACCCACCAGCCCCTGAGCTTTATTTGATGTGGTTTGGCATGTTTTCCATAAACAGAATCGCAGCAGTGACACCTCTCTGCTACATCATGTGGCCATGAGGTACAAAGAATCTTAATGAATACTGCTGGCACTACTAAAGCAGTGTTTATCTGAGTGATCAGTTTTCTTCAATACATCTGTTCCTTTGACAGGATGGTTGATACCCCTCATTCAGAACCACACACTCAGCTAATTAAGTTGAAACACTTGCAGTCTGTGGCTTTTTTTAAGGAGCCAATCAGCTGCAGCCCACTGACAGACAATTTACATTTATTCACCTCTCATTCCCAGTAATTGTCTTAATAATGCATTTCATTTATATCTGTGTTATCTCCTTGTTTGTACATGTCTCTAGGCAATGCACTCTGCTCCTCCAACACAGTCTCTCAACTCCATAACTATTTAACCAGCTTTCTCAGATCAATGTGAAGATGGGGCTTTGTAGCTGTTAGTCAGGAGTTCAGTACTTCATGCTCACTGGCACTTGGATACACTCAGAGAACACAGCTACAGCTGCTGCCCTTTCTAACGTGTACACCTGCAGTCACTCAGCTGAGCTCTTATCTACTACAGTGGAAGCTCAATTCCCTGAAGTGTAAATTCCTTGCTCTTCACTTATTTCCTTTTTCTACTTCCCTTCCACCCCCCAATTTTTTTTTTTTTTAGCAACTATTAAAACATATTACATGGGAGGCATTAACTGCTTTTCTTTCTGTCTGAAGGTGTTAAATCTGAAAATAATTATCCCAGGCACTAATTAGATCAGATACTCCCTTAGACTATTACCTTTTAGCCAGAAGACCTACAGTTTATTGCCTTTGTGGGCATGTCATGACTGTGAAATGTAAATCTCACAGCAGAAGAAGCAGCACCAAAGTAATTTGCACTCTCTGGTGAGATACAGGAGTTGTATGAGTGTACATCTACTGCAGTTCGGACCATCACGGAGGAATGTGCAGACTGGAGGTAAATAATGTGAAAGGTGAAGTAAAAGCAGTCACTTTTATACGTTTTGGAGGGTGTGTCTCAGTGATTCCCATTACAGCTACAATTCATCACTGATAGTCTCTCCTGTTTCCATTAAATGTAGATTTCAGGGAGTTGTAAAATATGTCCCATCAGGTTGGCAACTGCTTCTAGGTAAATATCTCAACTTTGGTCTGCAATCAACTTGGAGTGGCAAATGCTATCAGTGCCTTCAAAAACACATTTATGGAGCAGAGAGCCTTTAAATCGTGGAGAGATTTTGTGCAGGCAGCATCTTGTAGAAACTGTCACTGAAAACAGACTAAAGACATCAATATGGATTTTTGTAATTTAGAAATAACAGCATTTTTATGTTTCTTTATCCCATAAAGGCTCAAACATCCACCGGTGACCGACATCATCTACTGATCTAAAATGTTGAATAACTTCAGAGCCACTAATCCTATCAATACATGTAAATAACTGGTGTAAAAATACAGTTATTCGTCTTTTCATGGTCATCAGATATGACCCATTTGGACATTCAGAAGCTCCGTAGTTACCATGGAAACACTGCCATCGTCTACAACATTAATTCACCAGTAAAACCCATGGAGTTGGATCAATGACAGTGGATGGACATGCTTGTTTTTATACTTGGTTGATGAAATATTTTGTTTAAAAAGTGACTTTTCTTCAGTTTTCTCTATTTCTGATGTTATAACAATCAACTTTAATCTGCACTTTTATGAACATCTACATGGTCAGAAAATTAAATGTCAGAAAATACCTGATTTACACTGAAAAAAAAACCCCAAAATACACAGGTTAATATTGTAATAAATGGTCATAAATCACTTAAGAAAGGTTAAATAGAGAGAGAAAAATCATTTGGAAACTGCCACAAAAGTAGCTATTTATGGGTTAAATAACTTGTGATGCACTAATCTTATAAATCCATGTAAATAATTAGTGTAAAATACAGTTTGTCATCTTTTCATGGTCATCAGATATGACCCATTTGGATGTTCAGAGGCTCTGTAGTGAACATGGAAACACTGCCATGCACACCGTTCTACAACATTGATTCACCAGTAAAACCCATGGAGTTTGATAAATGACAATGCTTGGAGGTACTTGTTTTATGTTCAGTCGATATCTTTGCTGAAAAAGTCACTTTTTCTTCAGTTTTCCCTGTTTTCATATAATAACCTTTGGATTGACTAAGTTCTCATGAACATCTAAATTTAATATAGGAAAATACATGATTTACAGTGAAAAATGCAAAATGCAGAGGCAATTATCATAATAAATGATGAAAAATCACTTTAGAAAGATCAATTACAGAGAAAATTCATTTGGGAACTGACACAAAAGTAGCACTGGGTTCTTACTCTATTCTTTTGAATGACCTTATTTACCTCCACTCTACTCCAAGTTAAATACATCTGATGCAGTGGGTTGATAATTCCTATAAGTAACAGCTCTGTTTATCACAAAATTTGCTGTAACAGCTAATTCTGTACTTCAGGCTCAGTAAAGCCCTTGCATGTTTAATAGCTCAGATTATCAGCAAAGTGCTTTGATTAAAAAGCTACAACAGATCGAGTAATTTGGGTAATTGCAGGTCTCATTTTAAGATAAATTATAGTATTCCCCAACGCTGTCTTCTGAAATAAGGATGATGGATCCTTCAAAAATGAACACAGAGCAAAAGTAAAAGTATTAGGTTGCAAGCTTAAAAACATCCATATTTAATGCCATGTCAACAGTTAAAATTAAAAATTCATTCAAATAAAGTGAATATAATTGCACAGGAAATTACTGAATGACCTGATGCCACCTAGTAGATTCAGTGTAGGACAGTTAAAGCAATTGATGCATAAATAAAATGATATTGGGTCTACTGTGGGTTTACTTCAATTACTATAAATCATTTGGATGTTGCTGAGGTGCTTTATTTAAACTGTGATGGAAACTACTATCATCCTCTGGAGGTCTCGTTGGAACTATGTCAGCAATTTCATATCTCTTGTGCTGTCCTTCTCTAAGGACAGAACAAGACCAGGACCTGTTCATTTTATTACATAACCTTTTCCTTGGCAGCGCAAAGGGTTGGGCTTGATTAATTTAGATCCAGACAAGGGGAGACCGGGTTTGTTGTAACATTTTTAGCTATAGCAACTATAACTCATTGAACTTCTGAGTGACAGTTCTCAAACTTTTATACAAAATACCCACATTTGTTTACTACAGACTGATTCATAATACTTCAAGAACATTGCCTTGTTAAATACATGGTGTTGTTCCTTTGTTACAACCTACCCCACCCCTACCAGCTGTTGTTTAGCCACCTGTATTAGCATGGTGGTTTGAAATTAGCAGGGGGAAATACATCTCATTTTACCTGAGAAGCTACTATTTAATCTACTTAAACATGCAGAATTTTACTGTATACGTATTATACTGTGTTGTATAAGTGAAGAGTTCATTTGCAAAAGCAGATATCTCTGTTTTTATAAATTTTCAATAAATTAGTTTTTTTTATGACAAACTTCAGGTAATACATGTGAAACTGAAGCTGAGTGGCTTTGACAACGTAAGAATGACTTAACAAAACTGAGGTATTTCAAAAAATATAACTTTTTTAATAATACTATTTTTTCAATTTACATTTTATTTTTTGTCAAAAGCAGATAAATCCAACTCGCATTTTAGTGCAAAAACAGTTAAC
>JAPQRP010000006.1:21110241-21137091 GCA_037367295.1 Apogon hyalosoma | reverse complement strand
TTGAATTAAAAAAAAAAATGCAATTAAGCAAAAAAAAAAAAAAAATCTATCACTGGAACAAGTGAAAATTATCTTGGTAAGATTTCTTGAAATACGATTTTCAAGATCTTTTGTCTAAAAATAAGTTCTTATATATCACTGAAAAGTTACTCTTTAGGTGATTCTGTCTTATTTTAAGGGTAATGAGATATTTTAACTAGAAATGAAAAAAATACACTTGGTAAGAGTTTGTTTTTTGCCAGTATACCTATTGATCCACTAATCCTATAGATACATATAAATACATATAAATAATTGGTGTAAAATGCAGTTTGTCTTCTTTTCAAGGTCATCGGTGAATCAAATATAGGGAAATGCATGATTTTAACTGAAATAATGCAAAACATAGAGGGTCATATAGCAATAAATGGTTATAAATCATTTCTGAAAGGTTTCATTTAGAGGAAAAAAATCGTATGAGAACTGCCACAAAAGTACTCACTGCAAAAATCTAAATCTTACCAAGTATATTTTTCTCATTTGTAGTCGAAATATTTCATCGCACTTAAAAAAAGACATAATCACCTACAGAGTAACTTGTAAGTGTTTTACTACAGTTGTAGCTTCGGCTACTCAAAAAGATCACACTAGAAGATGATATTACATCTGCTAGCTCCATCCAAATGTGGTTAAAATATGGAATTTTTGTATTAAAAAAATCATTTACATACATCACTGCTGTTACACCTTGATCAGTGACACAATGAAAGGCAGATATGTCAGCATTAGTAAACCAGTAGCTATTTTATTTTTATTTACATTTTTGCTCTCTCTCTTTTCGTTAATGATGTTAATTGCCTGTTATAGAAAAAAGATGGCATTAAAGTAAAGAAAAAAATGTTTCATTTACAACTGACTTCCAATTCGTGCTCTTGAAAAGGTTAATTCAAGATTTTTTTTGGCTTAATTTAAGAAAAAAAAACCAAACAAACAAAAAAAAAAACCAGTGGAACAAGTGAAAATTATCTCGGTAAGATTTCTTGAAATACGATTTTTCAGATCTACTGTCTAAAAATAAATTCTTATATTTCACTAAAAGTTACTCTTCAGGTGATTATGTCTTATTTTAAGTGTGATGAGATATTGTGACTAGAAATGAGAAAAATACACTTGGTAAGATTTGGATTTTTGCAGTGTACGGCTCTTTACGGGTTAACGGGACATTTGTCTGAGCTTTCCGTCTCCTCTCTTTGTCCTGAACTCCTATGCTTTCCAGCTTCATACCCTTCACATCTGCTCTAATCTCCCGTTCACTTTTCTCGCCTTTTCCTTCCCTGTTTTTCATCTTATCCCCTACTCCCCCCTCTAATCCGATATTTACAAGTTGTAGATATCGTTGCCTCTCAGGTTGGGATCAGTGTTTTCCCTCTTCTTAATATATTCCCTGCTTATGTTTAATTTTGTCAGTTATTCTGGGATCTGGTAAATATTTGCTCAGAGAGGCCTGTCAGTAATCAGCCAGTTGGCGTATCATCGCTGTGTGTCAACTGGAGCGGGCCTGTTTGTGTATATATTGGAAAATGTGAGAGATAGCATTTAATGTGTGTGTGGGGGGGGTTTATTGCAGGGGTTTTGGCTGAGGGTCAGGGATGAATTCAAGGTTCCAGAGGGAGGGAGAGATTCAGCAGTGGCAGCAGCTTGGTATCGATCATATGTTGTTTTATAGAGCCTTCCAGACAGAAAACAAACCGCGTGAGGGGAAAAAAATAATTGGAGCAAACAAATAACAGCACTTCTAATTAGAGCAATGATTTTGGTTGACCAGTCACAGGGAGGACATATGGGGAAAGAGAAAGAACCGAGAAAGATCACAGAAATAGAGGACGAGGGAAGGGAGTCTGACAGACAGATATGTACCACATGCTTTGGAAATATCTTCATAATGACTTCATGGCTTGATGCTGCAGAAGGGTAAACTTAACACTGAAAAAGCAGCTTTCTAGCAGCCCGGTTTTAATTGCTAGCTTATGATTGATGAATCTCATTTTAAATGGTTTGCTGGGTACAATACACATCCGCTCGGTAATGGAAACACGTATCATTTTTTCAAATCTGATGCTACCCTGACAAATATCGTTTTTTTTTTTTTTGCTTTCCAATTATTGCGTTTACATTACCTGTTTTTCAATCAAATGAGCACGCAGATACTTTAAAAGGTATTATTTTGACAGTTAATCATACGGTAGTTTGTGATGCGCTGCGAACGAGTCACAAGTTTGGAAGGGGTTTTGTGCTCAACCAGATGGCATCATTACCAGTGGCTGTTTATTTCAATACAAACTGCACACAAGCATATGGGCTGGGAAATTTAGATGCTGTAGATAGATGACCTGAGTTAGGTGTGTGTGTGTGTGTGTTTTAAACCAGCGATAAAGAATTTCCTGTATCTTTGCTTTCTGAGGCTGTGCATTATTGAAAGTATTCTAGTGGATATGCATTACAAATAAACCTGTTTTTGCATTTTTTATGATTTTTTTTTAATTAAAGTTAGATGCGACCATTATTTATCACGGTGATAATGATAGATGGATTTTTCAGAATCCCTAAAAGAGTAAAAAATAATAAAGTTATTAAAGTAGAGATAATGAATACAAGTGTTTTCTGACATTTTATTTAATTTATTAAGACAAATATCTCTCTGCTGTTCCTACAACCTGCATATTTCTATCGATTGTCCATGCACTGGCCTGTGTGCGCTCTGCATTGATTTTGTATTGGTTCATCACCTATTGTGTCCTTTCCAATGTTTCTCACCAAACTCAAACAGAAGCATGAAAAACAACTGAAAATAGCAGAGGTGCCCATTTGTTTGTCTATATAGATTAACTCCAGTAAAAAGATAAACTGTTTGTGTGATAATTGTGTGATCCAGAGAAATATTGCAGATATTTGATCTGAACTGAAACAATGTTTCTGTTGTTGATTTTAAGCCATTGTCCTTCAGCGCTTTAGAAATACCAGAGTCTCATTAGAGAATTTGTGAAATAAACAGCCTTATTGTAAAGGAATGCTTTGGGTGTGTATTAACCAAAGGTTTCATCGGAAATAAAACAGGCTGGGGGAGTGCAAAGCCGATACGTGCCATGAACTCTGCGGGTGTGAATCTGTCATGTACATATACAAGGCTAGAACAGCGTCTGTATGCCTGGATATCCTATAGTGCTCTCAAAGTACATATTTTTACAGACTTAAGCAGAATTATCCCTGTCAAGGTCTTGTCTTTTTGTGCGTCCCTCATTTCTCACTCTACTTATCCTTCTCTCCCACATGCTTTAGTTTCCCAGCCTGTTCTTCTTCTCTCTCTTTGTGTCTAATTAGAGTTATTCAATACAAAGGGCCTGAGACCTTGAATTAATACAGTGGAAGTTGAAAGCTTGAGTTACCATATTTTGATATACTGCAGTGCAGAGTGCAATACAGTGATTCTGATTGAGGAGCTTCAATTTATTCATTTTGTTTCATATTTCACAACTCGTCTAGATCCTTCCATATTTTTCTGCGTATATAAGGCTTACTTTACTTTGATTACTCTCTCAGTGGATGTATACTGTCTCTAAAATATAACATTTCACAGCTAGCAATTTAATTTTTTATCTGTCTGTCTGTGCCACTAGATGATTTTGAAATTATAATGACGGACATGACAGCCAGTTTTTAGTATATTAATTATATATTAATCATAAAAAAGCACAAGCCAGATGTTTTAGACAAAATTCAGGAAAACACACACACAAATAGGCACCAGGCAGATGGTTGTTTTTAGGTAGTTGCGCTCGTGTGTGCTGTATTTTCACTGAAAAATGAGAGAAACTGTGATGTCGTGGCAAATAATATAGAATCATCATGGCTTTTCAACAACATGAATTAAAAGTTAGCTGTGAATAAAGGTTTTTTTTTTTTTTTAACATTATTGCTATCTTTTTTCTATAACATTCAGTTAACACCATTGATGAAAAGAGAGAGAAAAAAATATGTAAATAAAATAGCAGACCAAGAAGAGAGAAAAAATGAATCAAGTTTTAATGTGCAGATCTGCTACTGGTTTACTAATGCTGACACATCTGCCTTTCACTGTGTCACTGATCAAGTTGTAACAACAGTGATGTATGTAAATTATTTTTTTAATACAGAAATTCCATATTTTAACCACACTTGGATGGAGCTAGCAGATGTAATATCATTTTCTAGTGTGATCTTTTTGAGTAGCCGAAGCTACAACTGTAGTAAAACACTCATACTGTTGTGGTGGCGTATAAATACTACCATTTTTACACAGATGTTAATTTTTCACCACCTCAGATAGTGTTATCCAGTGCATTGCCAGGTGTATCTCCAGCGCTGCATCTTAACAAGCTAGCATTCTGGAACAGGGGAAAAGCTGTCAGAGTTGTTTGGCTCTTTCTTTGGTGGCATTGATCGCAGGATGTTGTTTTTGTCTAACATGTATGAGGAAGCACGCTGACTAAATAAATGACTAAATCCCATATAAAATGTTTGTCAAAGCCTGCTATTATCAGCATGTAGTTGCGACTCAGAGGTTGTTGTCCTTTCATGTATTCAGGGAGGGGAGTAGGATACCGATGCACCCACTGAGCGACTGAAATAGTCGTCCTTATCCCAGCAGAGTAAATTATCATTTAGCGTTATCATTTAGCTCACCTGTTACATTCGAAGGAAGGCAGGTTCAGCCAGACTCCTTGTCCGTTCTACTGTGGTACATCTTACACAACACATTAACCCCTATAGACCCAGAGCTACTTTTGTGTCAGTTCTCAAATAAATGTTTCTCTCTATTTAACCTTTCTTAAGTGATATATCACCATTTATCGTAACACAATACTCTCCATTTTGCATTTTTTGGTGAAAATTGGGTATTTTCCCGTATGCATTTTACTAATCATGTACTTTAATCATCATGCTGAGATTCCGTTTGAGGGTTATCATACCAAAAACAGAGAAAACTTGAGAAAAAGTGACTTGTTCAGTGAAATCTATCATTAACTGAGCATAAACCCAATGTCTCCATCCACCGTCGTTGATCCAACTCCATGGGTTTTACTGATGAATGAACTTTGTAAAAGATGACAGTGTTTCCATGGTAACTATGGAGCCTCTGAACGTCCAAATGGGTCATATCTGATGACCATGAAAAGATGAAAAACTGCATTTTACACCAGTTATTTACATGTATTGATAGGATTAGTGGCTCTGAAGTTAATCAACATTTTACATCAGTAGATGCTTTTGGTCACGGGCGTATATTTGGGTCTTTATAGGTCAATTTTTTCAACTGTCCACCTGATTTTGTGTAAAAAAAAAAGAAAACAACATGCTGTTCATGCTGCTGGCATCCATATTTCAATTCTACATTAATATGCAATCTCCATTTTGTGACACTTCCCAGTCAGCTGTTCTCGTTGCTTATTGCCAGATTCTGCTCAATATTCCAGTGCTGCTCCTTTCACACTACAAGATTTATGATCAGAAATTGGGGAGATGTGAGTTGGTAACATTAAGATTAATATCTGTAAACCCCTCACACTGTGGGTAGATAATCGGTTTGGACTGGCCTTGAATTGGGAATGGCCCCATGATTATCTGGAGAGGTGAACTGGACCAAAATATGCCCAGTTGTCCTCTAGTCTTGGCCAGCATTAATACTGAATCTGTTTATTATTTTTTTCATTGCATTAGGCTAGTTTTATTTCCTTCTGTCTCCTTCATATCAATATGCAAACACATAGACTCCCACTAGTTCTGCAAATACCAACATATACATCTGGTGAAGCGTTAACCCCTAGATTTATAGGAGCCTATATTTCCACAATAGTATAACAACATCAGTAGTAAATCTTTCCTTTGTTTTATATTATGATGATTTCCAACAGTAAAACAGTGAACAGTAATGATCATCGTCTTTCAGGGTTGTCAAAAAAGGGGTGGGGCTGGAGTATACATCGATCCTCCCTCACATGACCAGTTAATTAAGCTCTGATCGATTCGGAAAAATGAATCATGAAGAATCTTCGTGGTGTTTCTGCGTGTGTGATTTTCTCCACACACGTCTAACAGTGCTTAGCAATATGCATTTAGTTGTAGTAAAAAAATCCATTGGGGGTTTCGGGTGGATTAAGTTAGAATTAACACACTTGCTGTTAGTGTAATGATATGTTTATTTAATATTTTATGAACGTTTCGATTTCTCTTCAAGACAGAAAGCCAGTGGTTCTCTCAGTTGCTGATTCAGACTAAAATGTTTACCTATTTATGCTGGCAAGTTGTTCATCCATCGCTGAATCACAGGGATATTTAGTAAGACATGTTACTTACTACATTGTATTGAAAAAAAGCCAAAAGCTTGCATCTAAATGAAAACAGAACGGCAAAAACTAAACACACACAGCCCAGGGTGATGGACACACTCACACAGGCCTTGTATTCCAGACTCACACTGATAGAGGCATCGTCACAGTCATTAATGTCAACATGGCGGTTCTGAGGGTCAGCGTGGAATGACTATGAGCGCTGCAGGTGTTGGATTTAGAGATGTAGCAGGCAGAGAAAAGACACCTGCTGCTGCAAGGCTTGAAAGGCAGGAGTGGCACTGACTCACAGAGTTAAAGCCACTTTCAATTGTATAATCTCAGTACTGCATCGAGGGGTCTGAAGAAAAGTGGACGGCACGGTGAGTTCTCATGGCCAAATATATTCAGTGGAGCAAGTACATATGTAAATTTTAGTGTGCAGCGAAGTGTAGTCAAGCCTCTTTGGACCATTAGAGGGTGTATCCTGCATGGGGCAGAAAGAATAGAAAGCAATCAAGATAGAGAAAAAATGTGTATGTGCGTTTCCCGACAAATACATGTGCACAAAAATGTGAAAATATGCTTTATGCTATGTGTCTCCTGTCATGCCTCCTAAACTGACTTGCTTCCTGTTTCTTATTGCCTGGGGCACCATGGCAACATGATGACTATAAAATTATAAATGTCACTTTTTCTCAACGTATCTGTATGAAAGGGGCAAAAGGGAACAAAACCTGCACCTGTGTGTGTCTGTTTGGCTCTTCTTTTGTTTCTTTTTCACACATCATCTCATCAATGACTGTAGTGAAATAGAAAATAGCCCATCTCATTTAGAGTTTTAGTAAATTCTACATCAGGGCCATTCCTGTACATTTCTGTCAGTCTAAATATTATCATTGCCTCCAGTCCTGATGGTAATTCAATTGGCCCAAACGTTTACCTGTGATAATGAAAAAAGGAGAAAGGAGTAAATTTGATTCACTTGTGATAATTTCACAACCTGATGTACACTGAACACACTTGGACTAGAATGATAAAATATATATATCATCATATCGCCTTAAATTGTGCGTGCTAAAGGCCGGTATCAATTATAGGTTATCAAGTCAACTCCTCTGCTCCTTCCAAAACCATGACATTCTGACAGTTTGTTAATGGAGTGGAAACTCTAGACCAGTTTTTTTATGGAAACTAATATTCTTGCTCTTCAGTTGCAGCGATATATGCAAATATACTGTAAAGAAGCCCAGTATGATTATGGAAAGTCAAATAACCCACTACTGGCTGATATTATTAGGTGCTGAAATCCCACTGAAGCAATAACTATATACATAAACTTACAATCCAGTAACCAATATATTTTTTACACACTTATGATTTCATCTATTAAAAGTCATGTTACTCACCACATTGTATTGATAATTATAGCAACAACAAGGTGCTACCTGTCGTACTGATTTGAAAGACAGGACTGATAAATGCAGCTGTTTTAGTCCTGTCACCTGCTGCTTTGAGATGTGTTAAGACACCAATGGTATTGGTGGGAATTGGTATTCCTGTGGACTTTCTCAGATGTAGAGAACAGAAAGAACTGTTAATTGCTTCATTGTGTTTTACAGAACTATGGAGTTTGCCAGGTTTAACTCTCTACATTATCAGACATGAGTGGTTGTTTGCCAGCAACTGTGTTCCCATGAGGCAAAATTTAGCCACAAAAAAGAAAATGTAATTTACATGTGTTTTCATAAACTCATGTGGGGTGAATACACCAGCTGTTGTTGTGTGGTCAGAAGGTGACAATATTAGTAATGCTGCACATGGCTCTCTTAAACAGGGTAAAAGCTATGAGGCATTCTGGCACTGTTTTCTATCTAAAATGGGTAAAATATTATTTCTCCACTAAAGGAGACCATGGAAGAATTGGTCTACTCATCAGCCCACACTGCATGTTGCATTACAAGCCATATTTTGACACAGCAAATCTTTGCAATGGTGGATTTCATTCAAAAAAGTATTTCCATTTCCTCTTCCTGTTTTGTCAAAAAAAAAAAAGGAACAACCCAACTCAACAAAACAAAAAAGGCCATTTTAATTACACTGATTTCTGAGAAGCCCCTATTCAATCAGTGTAGACCATCCAATCAACACAACAACACAAAATAAATGGGCAGATACACAACCTGTCCAAATAAAATTCCAAAACTCTAAACTTTGGCTCTGCTTGGAGCTTTGATTGTCACACATTCGCCCTGGCATCATTTCGATACAGTCATATCACAACACTTTTTTTTGGACACATTACATTGCTAAATCTAAATCTGACCAACTGAACCAACCCTAGATCATAACACTGCCCCTGCAGGCTTGTACTGTTGGCACTAGGCATGATGGGTAATCAGTTCACATGCCTTTTTTTTAACCTTGATGCATCCATCACTCTGGAACAGGGTTAATCTGGACTCATTAGGCCACATGATCTTTGTTGAAACACTCCAATTTTATTCCATATGAAAGAACTCACTGATGGATAGTGGTGAATGGAGGACCCAAATGCAACACACTTCTTTGGGAGTGGAGATTAGCAGGCTTTACTTAGCGATTCTAGGAGTCGGAGCTGCAGGAAAGGTGAGTAATATCTTCACAGAAGCAATGCCGGAAAACCAGAAGGTTGCTGTCGAAGGATGACACTGGGTTGGCAATCACCGTGTCGTCACAGGCAGATGGCAACAGAAAATCCAAGAACACATGTCTCGTGGTCACAAACAGAAAAGCAGGTCGGGTTACCAGGGCTGAGGCGAGGAGAAACAGGCAGGGTCCAAAACAGGAACATAGGAGCAAGAAAAATGTTGGAGAGTCAGGTAGAATCCAAGACAATTTGGCAATGTGTGGATGAATCGGCCCCGCTTATACACTCCTGATCAAAATTTTAAGACCAGTTGTAAAATAGCAAGAATTTACATTTTGCACTGTTGGATCTTAAGAAAGTTATAAGTAGAGTTTCAAAATGCAAAAAAAAAAAAAGAAATGGGAGTGAGCCAAAAAAAAAAAAAAAAGAAAAAAAAGTCAAGTAAACAATTTATTGAAAACAACAATTGAATTGAAATAGGCTTGTGCCATTTTGAATTGAACTGAAAAATCTTTAATGTCCCCGAAGGGCAATTTGATTTGCAACAGAGGTGTACATCTCACGTATCACCAAACAATCAATCTCACATAATACGATAAATCAATAAATACAATAAATACAGTGAATAAAATCAACATGCATTGTTCCCAACAAGCTCACCTTCAGGCTATTTAAAAACGAAAAACTTGGTTATCATGGCTAATAACACCTTTCTCGAATCAAAGACTCTGTAGACTCTGAAGTGTGTCTCAGGTTTATCGACACTCAAAAGGGTGAAACTGGAAAGGGCATACAAATATCCCAATTACAAAATGCTTTTTTATGCATAATGTACACACTGCACTGCTTATGCTAACACACGGAAATATCAGAACAATATGTCCTGCGCTGTCTACGCCATTTTGACCACGCCGTATGCAGTTGATTAGCATATTTCATTGCCACACTTACAATCAAATGTCTTATTTAGAACTAAAGTTCATGTGCAAATAAAGGTTAAGTTGTGCAACACATAGAAATAATGTGTTCCAGCAATGCATCCTCAAAATACAAGAAACCATGGTCTTGCAGACAGGGTAGGCTACGTGCTAACATAATTTTCTGTTCCGCTGTTACTTCCTGTTCAAATGAACTTTACTTAAAACAATGCACATTTGTTAGGGCTAATGAATTTAATTTAGAGTAAATGATCTGCACATTTTTAACATTTAAATGAACCTTTTATGCATAACAGAACAAGACTGTTCATCGGCTGATCGGAAGTTTAAGACCACAGCCTTTAAAAGCCAAAATCTGCACAAAAATGTGGATTCAATGTCATTTTCTGTCAAGTATTCACACTGTCATGACCTCCAGATGGCAAAGGCAAAAAAAGCTTCCTCCCTTTGAACGTGGTTGGATTGTTGAGCTGCATAAGCAAGGCCTCTGGCAACATACCTTCGCTGCTGAGGTTGGACGCAGTAAGACAGTCATTTAGAATTTCTTAAATTTCTTTGTTGTTTTCAATAAATTGCTTACTCAATTTTTTTTTTTTTGTCTCACTCCCATTTTTTCTTTTTGCATTTTGAAACTCTACTTAGAACCTTCTTAAGATCCAACAGTGCAAAAAGTAAATTCATGCAATTTTTCAAATGGTCTTAACATTTTGATCAGGAGTGTATCTTGGCCAGCTGATTGGGGACAGCTGGGATCAACAGGAGAAACGGATGAGGTTGATGAGGTGAGGCGAGGTGAGGTGAAAGAGAAGCCCCAGCAGGGCAGACTGTGACACTCACTGCATCTACCAGGGCTAAAGAACTTGTTCATCACCTATAATAATTATCCAATGGAAGGCCTTTACGTATTTGCTTTATTTGTTTTTGGGCATGTAGAACAGAATTAAAGGATCAACAACCTGCTGAAAAATATGTAAAATGTGTGTGCAGGTAAACATCTCTTTCATGACTGAAGATGCTATTAGAGCTAAAATATTAGAAATGAAGAACGGACAGAAAAAAACTATGAAATAATAAATGTGAAAGAGACCGGTTGTGGAGGATTCATTTTAGGATTCTGTGGCAGGAACCGTAAGACTGAGGCTAAAATAGACTTTCCTGAATGAACCAATACGTGGAGGAGGAGTGAGTGTTCCATGTCTGCCACTGAAACTTTGGAGATAGGAAGGATGAGGTGAGCAGACGGGGAGCAGGCTGGAGGCAAGTCAGGCTGACAGAGGATATGCAACGAGGAGGGCGATGCAGTCGACCAGACACACCAGACAAACAGAGAGTAGGAGGTGAGTTCAGCAGGCAAAGGATTGGTTACAAAAAAGCTGAGGCAGTGAAGCGATCAGAGCAGGCTGAGGACGGGTCAGGCAGGTGAGGGGTGGAAACCCAGACAGGGTATCGGACAGACGAAGCAGATCAGGAGAAGGCAGACGACTGGGAAGGGTTTTCATGTGGGAGCACAGTGAGGGCAAATGTCTGAAGGCTACGGTCAACAATGAGGATATCAAACGGAATCCACAACGTAAAGCAGGGGGGTCAAAGTCATTTTAGTGCAGGGGCCACATTCAATTTACTTCACGTTTATTTACAAATCATTTAAAATTACGTATACAGGTTGTGTTCATAATTTCCAGCAGGATATGATTTTGTAAAAAGGGTAACCGCAGAAGCTAGCCATAGCTTATAAACGGGGGCCCAAGACATTAAGCAAAAAGTAGAATTTATTATAAAAACAATCCCTATTTCTAACTAAGCTAAAACCTAACCCTTGCTCTAAAAATGACCTAAGGTAATTCCGATAAATACAGACAGTATAGAGTTAAGACAGTGTCAGCACATCAGCACATCAGGCACATGAGGCAAAGAAAAAAAGGAAAAAAAAAACAAAAACATACACCCATTTCAGCCCAGTTTGATCTCAACTATTAAAATAATAGCATAATAACCTGAAAATAATGAGAACTCTGAGTTTTTCTCTTTGTTTGATTGCAATAAATACATTAAATTCTGAAAACATTTACATTTACAAATTATCCAACCAAAAAAGCCTGAAAAGAATAACATTTCTTGAGAAAAATAAGTACAATTTGAACAATATTATGCAACATCATTTATACAGGTTCACACATTACACAAACATTTGGTGACAGACATTATATTATGAACATTTTTAAGTTTGGAATTTGGAACTAAACTACCCCTTAATTCAGGGGCCACATTCAGCCCAATTTGATCTCCAGTGGGATGAGGGATTTTTAAAAATCGCACAATAACCTGTAAATCATGACAACTCCAAGTTTTTCTCTTTGGTTTAATCCAATAAAAAACATACAATTATGAAAATATTTACATTTACAAACCATCCAAACAAAAACAATGTAAATATCTTGAAAAAACTAAAAATTCTTAAGAAAAATAAGTGTAATTTTAACAATATTATGCCTCAACTTATCATTTATACATTCACACACTTTACACACAACGTTACACAAACATTTGGTAACAGGCATAATATTATTAAAATGTTTAAATTTTGAATTTGGAACCAAACTATGAACAATTTCATTATTAATGTTGGCTTATTATTAACACAATTTACAGATCTGAGTGGATTTACAAATGCAGAAAACATTTAGCAGCGGGAAGAATATTGTTAATGTTACACTACATTTTCATTTTATTGTTAAAGGGTTATTATGCTCTCATTTGACTTTCAATCATATTGGTCTGTATGTGGCCCCTGAACTAAAACAAGTTCAGCATCCTTGATTGTTACTAAATTTTGCACTTTGCAAATTTGTTGCCGTGGGCTGGATTGGAACCTTAGGAGGACCGGTTTTGGCCCGCGAGCCACCTGTCTGACACCTGTGATGTAAAGAAAGGCCAAAGGACTCGTAACAGTCCGGCAACTGGAGAATGGTTTATGTGGTGACGGTGATGGACTGATGGGAAGCAGGTGAGTGGAGCAGGTGCAAGTGGTTATTGGCAGAGAAGCTGCAGGAGGTGGAAATAGCCAGAAGGTAAAATACAGCACAAGAGAGGAACGCAGACTGTGACAACAATACAAGTCGATGCACTGAATAGCACAAACTAAGATCGAATGTATGTTAGCAGTTGTGTCAATATTTCACTGAAACATACAACAGATGTCAGCATCCATATGAGATCTCTAGGGAAAGTCAGTATCCACAGATTCCTGGAAACATTAAAACCTTTAACATGTAGCTTTACCCCAGTAGTAGGTCTAAGTGCACTCACTGCATGATTCTGAAAAATACTAAAATGTCTGAAACAGGCTGAGCGTGGGGTGATCAGTGTGTGGATGTGTGTGACACGAGTAGTTCAGGGACATCCGCATGACAGACAATCACAACCATATGAAGCTCTGAAAAGGTTTGGTTTTGTTGCAGATATACACCTTAAGAAAAGCCAGCCTAAAAATCAATATCTATGTGCTATGTTTAGAATATTTTCTCGCTATTATATAGTCTTATCCCAAAGGGAACTGAAACCCCGAAGCCTCTTGAACCTTCTAGAGTTCAACAGCACAAAGTGCACGTCTGCAGCCTGTGTTGCTGTTTCACTGTGGTGTTTTAATACGTTATTTTGGATTCAGACGGACAAAACTGAGCCAGTGGTTTTATGAGGCAAAATCACTTTCCCCATGTGAGTCCAGCGAATCCAAATGCAGTGATAAAAAGGCTTCACCATTAGACAATAAATGAGGTTTGGCAGGAAAAGTACAACGCTATGTCATGATCACAGTGGAAATGCTTGGAATTTTCAAACAGGTGAATTAAGATGTTTTCACCCATAAAATGCATATATTTTCTTTACATATTGGTCAATTTTTATGGACATCATCACCAACGACTATGCATTTCATCACAGTTGGGTCATATAACTCTGTTTACAAGCAGAAAACATCTTTTAGTGTTACATCACTTTAATGTGGGGACTGTGAGGATGCTTTGATCAGCTGATTTTGATATCTCATAATTTCCCAAATATTAAAAAAGAAGCATCCAGAGACTCAAACATGCAATATAGTCTGAACCCACAATCAAACTAAACATGATGGGCAATGTTCTGTGGTTTTATGCAGAGTTGGAACGTAACAAAGTACAAATGCTTTATTAATGTACAAAGTAGTCTTTTCAAATGTCTGTAATTTACTTGAGTATTTATTTCTTTGACTCCCTTCATTTTAGCACAAATATCTGTTTCCACTCCTTGAACATATTCGCAACATCGAGATTTCAATCTATATCAGTCTCTAATAGAAAAGTTGAACCACTCAGTGTTTAGAATAGTGCATATCAAACATGCAAGATGTGACAATGTAAAAGAAATAAGACAATTAAAGAAGAGAAGAGGAAGGTGCCATTTATTTAATAAAGGTGCTGCGTATTTAATGAAATGTCAGAGACTAAGAAAAGATGTGTGATTGAGTTACCATAGCACAGAAACTGTAGATAGAAATGTGGAAATACTTTAACTCTTTGAGTGTGTTTCAGGGCAGATGATCAGTATTCGTTTTGGTGCTCGGCTACAGCTGGAGCATGCAGCATGTTTGAGCCCACTGCTTCCACAGCATTAACATAACATTACCATTACCATTACATTACTCATTCTTGGTGTTGAATTTCTTTGTTTCATTTATATATTGCATTTCACGGTTACTGTTCTGTGTTCATCCAAAAAAAAAAAAAAACAAAAAAAAAGAAAGCAGCCGCTACTTTTTTTTCTGTATCTGCCTTAAAATGTACACGGTTCTTTCAACACTCTTCTAAATTTCATGACAAAAGCCCTATAGTTTCTGTGTAATCCCACTGACAGTTAATAGGAATGACCATGTGTCACCTTTACAGATAACACAGGACAATGCAGTCCATAAAATAACAAACCGTTCTATAAAAACTTTCATAAAACACAGCAACTGCAGTAGAATTTCACCCAATTTCACACAACAAACCCCGCCCCTTGCGCATATTGCAGCTTATTTTGGCATCGATCCTGCTGATGTCATCGTGTCTATGCTTGTGCTGATGTCAGCATATCAACTGCCTCTATATATGTACCAAGTTTGACTTCTTTGCTACAAGCCAGATTTTTTCTTAGTACAGATGATGTGATTCTGCCAATTCCTCTTCTCTGTTTGTGGTCACAGATAATAAAAGGCTCAGAAATAAAACAACAATATACCAGAACAAATGAATAAATAATATACAAACACACACACACACATACACACACAAATGACAATTTCAGTGTATTGAGAATTAGCATATGTGTCATACTTGGACAGAATAAGAAAAGCTGCAGGGAAGTTTTCTCTGTGTTTATCAGAGTCTACGGTTATGAAAGAGAGAACCAGAGAGGAGATGAGCATGTCTGGCTATGTGATATGTGCTTTAAAGTTACGTTCTGCACTCAGGCAAAGTCTATTCTATGACAGGGCACAAGTCACAACTTAGTGAAAACTGTTGTATGACTTTTTCTTTATCTGTGTGTGGAAAAAATTAATAATGTTCCCATTTTGTGTGCATGATGTGTTTTTTCCCCCCTGTGTATGTTCTGTTTAATGCATGCTGCTTTTTACAGCGGGGTGTTCAGAGAGAAAAAAAGTGCCTAAAAGAACACAAGTGGCAGTGCTGGCTGAGATGCGTCGCTTCAGGTTGTAGCATGAGATGATAAAATACGATCCACCAAGGCTTCGAGTAACAGATCATCCATTTGAGTGCTTATCAGATGCCAAAATATCGCAGTTTCCATGAGATGACAAAAAAAAAAAGGAAGTTAAACATTAATGCACAAATTTGGAAAATTTAGCAAATTATCTGTTCCGTCTGGATAATTAAAAGAACACTTGCAAGAAAAAACTGGAATGCAACTGGGCTCGATAATTGCGTGGTTAATCCTAAATGTAAGATGTACATCCATATGCCCTCACAAATCATTATATATTGTACTGTGGAAACCTATTTTTGTTCATTCTATGTTGCTTTCAGTCCCTGTGCGACAAGAGGGCACTCATATGCATATGCTAAATACTTAAGATAAAAAAGCCTCAGCACATTGGGAAGAAAATGAAATATGTGCAAACCACTGCAAGGCACCAGTCCTCTGCTCTCATATCATCTGTCCAAGGAGACATGGTTGACAAAGACCTCTTTAATGCATATCAGAGGAAATATAATAAGTCCATGCCAGTGCTAGTTTAAATGCAATGTCTGTCACCACTAGGAGTCCAAGCAACTTTCTTTATGTCTCAACTTTGTAACTACTCGTACTGGAGCTGAATCTAATAAAAAATGAAGTGAAGAAATCCATTAAAAGACTATCCTTTGCTATATTATACAGAACCCCGTAATATTTTAAGTCCGTCCGAGTGAGGAGATGAGAAATGTGAATACTATATGTCTGTATAAAAATCTTGCTGAATTTCAACATGTTCTCATTATTGATATTGATATCTGATATTGAGAACTTTCCTTCAAGAAGGCAAGGCAAGTTTATTTGTGTAGCACTATTCATACACAGGGTAACTCAAAGTGCTTTACAAAGGCATAAAAAAGATCACAGAAGAAAAGACATTAAAAATCACAAAAAGGGTAAAAGACATTAAAATAATCAGAGATAAAATGTGTTTTTTAAAATGCATTCTCAAAGTGAAATAGATACATTAACTATATTAAAACCATACATTATAATTAGCATTAAAATTAAAACGGAGTAGGCAGGAATCTGTGACCTTTTTGTATCCTAGGAAAGAAAGAAGAAAAATGAAGAACGGGTTGAGAAGGACTGCATTAAAAGCAGACATGCAAATCCTGAGAGCATTGCTATCAGTAAATACTGGAGTCTTAGCTGCTTTATTATGTTGTCATTTATTATGTCATGTTGTCATTCATTATGAAGGTAAATAGAAACATATAATCACATGTAGTTTAACATGTGAGCAAATGTTTGGCCTTTGTCAGACATAACTGCCCTCCCCTTTGCTAACAGAAGCTGATGTGTAAAAGTTAAATGATCATTTTGACATTACATTTGTGTAAGCCAGTGAATGTCAACTGGCGGCCCGCCACGATTTTCCATCTGGCCCCCAGAATATTAATAAATTCAGGAATAGCCCAGTGAGGAGTAAAAAGGATATATGTGTAAGGGATAACAGCCGACAAGGTGTCCCATTATACGAAAGTAATGGACGGGTGAATGCTTGCCTCCACCAAGTCCATTATTTTCATCTCGAGGGCTGTTATCCCGCTTATATCCTGGTTACCAACATCAACATAATTATTTAGTCGATATGAAAATATTTTGACTAATCGATCGAAATATAGATTTATGCCGGAAAATCTTCATAGAAATGTAGTTCTCAGCCATTCACATTTGTTAAAGTCATCATGGCTACAAGCCTGCCTTCAAAAAAAAAAATTACAACAGACTCGTTGCACTTGTGTAGCATTTCTTTTATTATTTGAAGTGTTAATTAAATCTATGGTTTTTGACAAATACCCTTGATCCCCCCCCCCCAAACACACACGCACACACACATTAGTGCGCAGTCATGGTGTCTCATTAACAGCTGACAACTTAACAGATGAGCATGGTAAGTGCAAGCTGTGCACATCAGCAAATAAATTTAGATTCAAATGACAAATAAAACCGACAGGCTTCATAAGAAATGTTATTCTTTACATCCAATTAAAGTAGCCTGTGATCCAACAAATAAACCAAAAATTAATGTAGCCTGTGATCCAAGAGACAATTGCAAATAAAGTATAAGCAAGAAAATCACAGGGCTGAATATTCACATTTGGTTAAGGGGAGAAGTTACATTTCCCCTCTGACACTATCTTTTTAACATCAGGCTTGACAGCAGTCAGACTTATGAGCAAACAGTCCTCCAAAGACCGGTTTGACAATCGGTTCCTCTTATGTGTTTTCATAGAGCTCATTTTTGAGAAATGCAGCGTCACATGTGTATGTTGCTCTGAACATTGTGAGCACATACAAGGCCAGTGTCTTCAGTCTGTCATACTCTTGGGGATACGCCACACAAAAGCCGCTCAAGCTTTCAGCACCACGGACAGCAGCCGTCTTGTCACCAGCAGCCTGGATGTCAGTCAGTTCTCTTTGAACAGCCGCCTCATCCACCGGCATCGCCTTCCTCACATTAACGAAGAATTATCCACCTGGGCTGATAGTGAACGGGTCACGCATGAATCCAATGACATCCCTGGAAATGGCAAAGTCATCAAAACTGGCAGAGAAATTCTCCCTCAGCTGTGTGATAAATGTCTTCATCTTCTCTGTGACCACGCTTTCATCCACTGTCTTAAGTGTGCTAAAGTGTAGCAGCCTCCCCGATACTAAATCTGCATAGAAAAGATCAACTTTGATCCTGTCCATAGATTTGTCAGTGGTAAGTTCTTCCAGAGCAGCCACCATGCACTCCTTATAAACATCAGCATCGGTAAATGGCTTGTTGTGCTTGGAGAATACCCAGGCAACTTGCAGAGATGCACTTGTTGCCCTCTCTTGTTTAGTAGAAGTTTGGTTTATGATTCCACTGGTATGGGAGTATTAAGATTTCAAAGCAGCAATTCTTCTCTGACGGGCCTCTGACTGTACAGGCTATGACTCCTTGAAACTTGCGTGCTTTTTGTATTGTGGTGACGCTTCAGATTACATTCTTTGACGACAGTGACAGTTTCATTGCATTGCATTGAGGCACACAGGTACAGCATTTCTAAAACTTGGCACTACGAATGCATACTCATCAGTCCATTCTTCATCAAAGCTGCGGTTTTCTGCATCAACTTTCCACTTAAGGCTCTTTGAGAGTTCCATTTTCTATAGCTCAAAACTAGATTGATTGCAAGCATTCTCTGCAAACTGTGACAATGCATGTGACGGTGACAGATAGCTTGACGGCCACACAAGTAAGAAGCCAAAAATATTGTGAGTGCCCCTGGTGGCTTGCTGTAGTACAGGTAGCACAGGTCTGTTAACACTGTCAAAGACTTAAAAATAACTTAAAATAACTACATTTGGAAGGAAAATGAATATATCAAATAATATATTACTTGACAAATGTAGCTGATGACCCTGGTGTAAGCTGTCTAATGTGTGGATACGAGTTGCTTCTCATTGCTACAGTTTATTTTCTTTCTTTCTTTCTTTCTCTTCTATTTTGGCCCCGGCAAACACATGTTACTGACTTGACTTCTTCCCCGGAGTCTCTGTGCTTTATTGCATCATAGGTTTTCCCAGGATCATCCCAGGTTTTCCATGGATCAACTCTGGACCCGCTGCTGTGGTCCTGCTTTTCTCCTGCCTTCATCGTCATCACATACATATCCATATAGTTGTGATAGTGTTTATTATATAGTTCCATAGATGTTCAAGTTCAGTTTGTTGGGGATCAATAACATCCTTGTCTCCCCCTATCCCTCCCCCCTCTCCCACAGTCTCTCTCTCTTTTTATCTTCTCTTACCCTCTCTCCTTAACCCTGGTCAAGGCAGACGGCCATCCTCCAGGAGTCAGGGTCGGCACCAGGTTTCTGCCTGTTAAAAGGACGTTTTTCCTTCCACTGTCACCAGTTACAAGTGTTTGCTCCTGGAGGATTCTGTTGGGTTTCTGTAAATTGGCTTGAGAGTCTGGTTTCGACCAGCTCTACATGTAAAGTGTCATGGGATAACTTTTGTTATGATTTGGCACTATATAAATAAAATTTAATTGATTGATTATCTAAATTATGGTTTTTATGTAAAAAAATGTCATGTGTTTCTGCTATAAGTATTATTTACAAGTCAGACTCAAGATGCCGTGTAAAGTAGAAAATGTAATCTTTATTTTGTCAGTAAACATGCACCACACTGAAATTTGTCTTCTGTCTTTTATCCGTCACACACACTGCATGCTGGGAGCAGTGGGCTCCCCATATTGAGTGCCTGGGGAGCAATTGGGGGAGTTAAGTGCCTTGCTCAACGGCACATCAGCAACAACTCTCCGCCAGTCCAGGGAATTCAACTAGCAACCCTTCAATCACAAGCCGACTCTCCAGATGACTCTCCAACCATCTAGACCACGGCTGCCCCCGTGTAAGTCGTTTCTTGAGCTTTCAAGGGATTATCATGGAAAAACATTATACACAACCTTAGTGCCAGCAAATCATGTAAATGTGCACCTCGCTGTGCTACCGTTGTGTTGACATAGGGCTTCCATCACCGGGCTTGTTCCTGTAGCTGGCTCGAACAACTGACATCTGTCCAATGACACAGCAGGTAACATTCGCTCTTTTCTACCAAGTGACAGGTGCTGTATCAGCTGGACTAATGGGTTTATCACAACTCTGTTTTTATTACCTGGCACAGATTTTAATGACACTGAGCAGACGCAACAAATAATAACAAGTAATAATGAACGGTGCTATTGTAACACAACTCATAATGAATCTCTCCTGTACACTATGTTGATCAGGCTGAAATGCATAATGAACAGCTATGCTTAGTTGTGGTATTTTAAAAGTTTTTGGATTTATATTTAACCCTTAATTTTATACAACTCTTAAAGGAGCTACATGTTATGTCTCTGTTTTGAGCTATGTAAAAATGACCTAAAATTATCACTAGAGTGCGGATGTATTGTCTTTAATGTCTTGGCTTTTGGAGATAGCAAGTGAATCTATTCATACAGTCTAATGGGCTTATATGACCACTAAAGGGAGTAGTGAGTCACTCTGTCAGTCTCCCATGGTGAGGAAAAGTAATGCTACGAAGCCCTTGAACCAATATGAAATAACTTTTGGTCAAAGAAAGTGACAAAGTGATAAAAGCTAGAAGCACGATTGTTGTTTTCACCCCTGGACACATTTCTGAATAAGGATTGAGTTTTATACTGAAATCATATAGTTTTGTCTACATGGGTCAGTTTGATTAAGAGGTTTATGAAAATATAAAGTTATTATGTGATACTATTTGTTAAGTTCACAATTTGTGGATCTGTGGTTCAGACTAAAATGTGACAGATCTGATCTTATTTGGACAACTCCAAACAGATCATCTTCTTTATCATTATTTAAAAAGCATCTGAAAAGGACTTTAATTTACGAAAAAATGTAAGGCTGTATATAATTTGATTTCTATTCTGATTTCAATGATTTGTAATTTGATTTTTATTTATATTGTTTTTACTTTAGATTATTATTTCCGTTATATCATATTTTGAATTATTTTTTTCCTTTTCTTTTCTTCTTCCTGTGTATCGTTTATTCCCAGGGAGGTATTCACGTAAGCCTTTTTTGGCTTCCATCCTCTCCTGCACAATGGTGTTACTTGTTTGATTTTTTTTCCCTCTTGCTGTTTATGACGTGCAAATAATCAAAATAAATAAATAAATAAAATAAAATAAAAAAAATCTTTAATGCAGCTATTGACAACCCAAACAGAGAAAGCAAAGTCAATCTGTGGTTTCACTGTGGCTTTTCTGAGTAAAAACAGAGCTAAGTGCTGCTACTCACACTGGTGTATGAATGCGTATGAATGTTTGGAGGTGGTCAGAGGGGCCGTAGCCGCAAATTTGCAGCCACGCTTCCGTCAGCCTGCCCCAGGGCAGCTGTGGCTACATATGTAGTTTATATGTAGTTTACCACCACCAGAGTGTGAATGTGTGAGTGAATGAATAATGGATCCACTGTACACGCTTTGAGTATGTGTTCATAGAAAAGCACTACATAAATCTAATCTAATAAGCTAACAGCACTATAATGTTAACTATTAGCTGATATGGCATATGGTGTTATTTACAGAGTCTCCAAATAACCAACTGTGAGTTTTTGTCTGAAGAGGAAAACTTGCTGATTCACAGATGTATGTAAACAATGAAATTTATATTTTATTCAGAGTGATACAGTCTGTGGAAACATAGCATTGGCTCTTTGGGTTTTTGTTTTGGTTGTTAGTGTGTTCTGGTACAAGACATCCCTCTCCTTGTTAGAATTTGGAATATCAGTACTGCATAAATCTCCTCAAATGAACTTGTCTAATCTCACAGTGATGGACAAGTATGAAGACTGAAGAATGATTACAGGCAGAAGATATTTACTGGAATGAGGTCATAAGACTTAGACACAACAAAACAATGACTCACCAGTCCAACTGTGAATAGACTTCCTTTTGTTCAGCACTCAAATACCACAAGTACAATAATCTTTTTGTCCAGTCTAGTAGATGGATTTTATTGTATGCGTGAGGATCCTTTTAGGTCATCCCATGTACATACCTAACCCTAAATTCAAAAGAAGTATTCTTACTGTGTGTTACTAATCAACCAAGGTTACAACAGGCCACAAACACCAGGTTCTGAGGAACAGTTGAATTCTGCTGAATTATCTGTATGTTTTTTCTGCAGACGACAAAGCGACAAATAAACTGATTCGATCCCAGGGGGCACAGGCTTCAGAAGTGTCTTATAGTTTTAACCGTGCTGATTTCTACTAGGTGTTGGGTTCAAAAACCATAGTTCCCATAGACTTACACTGAACTTTGTAAAAATTCTGACTCTATATGAAACCAAAGGAATTGACACTTTAAACTAAAAAAAGGGGGAGTTGTTGAATTCTCCAAACGTGAAGACATTGCAGCCCATAAGATAACTTTCTACCATTGGATGCCCCCCCCCCACAACCAAAATATTCTATAATTGCAATATTTAACAGTGCAAGGAACAAATGACGGCGGAAAACTAACTACACAAATAAAACAAGTCAATACAAAACTAAACCAAACCGTGTTAGGTCACATAATACAACATTTTCCTGTATATTTCATAGACAAAATTAACATTCCATGGTTTTTGATACACTTTCTTACAGACATCTCACAGTTACAGCTCACATGGTCCACTTTTCCTTCAACATGGAGGAGCATTCATGAAAAGAATCCTCACAGTCGTCCACACTCAGAAGAAATCTGCAAAACAACGCGGGTGCTATGTCATTCTCGGTGAACCCTTGAACCCTCAGGGATGTTTGACAACTCCATCTACTGTCCAATACTGCAAAAATGAATAAAAGGGTTTTATATACATTTTACCCAACTTAAACCTGGTTACATATTTTTCAGGAGTCACATGGTTTTCATTCACTTTATTTAGACACACTAATCTGGTGGTCGATCTTTAATCTTTCCTCCATTAATCAGATCTCAGGTCAAATAGGAAGCTTCGATTTCTGCTTTTCCAGGCTTTAACTGACAGGTCTGGATGAAATCTTGCTTCATTGGCAGACAACTCAACTTCATTAAATTCCTGATGAAGTTTACCGTTTTACAAAGTCAGCAAGCTAGCATTCAGCATCGGCTGACCCCTGACTCCTCACACATGGCTTTGACCTCATGCCACCCCACATCTCCACCAATTTGTTCAAGTATTGTCACATCTGGCTGCAATACAGAGATGACCAAAGTGCAAAGTGTGGATTTCATAATAGCAATTCAAAACAAATACTTCACTTTAGGATTCCTCATCCTGACCCAACTATATTCTTACCAACCAACACTACATTACAAAAACATATGTGGATGTGAAGGTCCAGTAGAGATACAGCTAAAAGAAGAATAATAATTCAACATCACAATTTCAGGTTGGAAGTTATACAATCATATTATAGGTCTGCCGGCATGTGTTGGATTCATTTTCTCTTTTTTTTTTTTTTTTCATTCATTCATTTATTTGTTTTGAGCAGAAGAAAAATTAAACATTTTTATATACAAGGAACTAATGGCAGATCAAATACATTAATAAATAAAGGTGATCAGGTACACTAGTAATAACAAAATAAATTCAATATGTACTGCTCAAAAAGGAGTGGGAACAAGAAAAGTTATTAAATCCCACCCCCATCTCACATTTACAACATAACACATTACTTTTGCTTCCATAATGATAAAGTAACATCTGTTTAGAGTCCTGTTAATGTAAATAACCAATAGTAAACTGATGTACATTACACATACTAACTATCTAAATGATAGTCTACATGACTTCTAATACAATATATTTCAACAATAATCACATACCAACAATGGTGATGGAAGTGACATGTACCATCATGTACAAACCAACAAAGGATGAAAGAGATAAGGAGATAAGATAAGATAGAGATAAGGATGGAATGGCCCAGCAATTAACAATAAGCCCCGCCCTCCCTGTACTGTGACCAGACCATCTGTTTGTAAAGTGCTTTAAAACTGTGGATACTTCGGCATTGCTTGTCGTGGTGGGCGTATAACAATAATTGCTAACACATTAGCCAAAACAACTTAACAAGGCAGTAATGTGTCAGCGGTGTCAGTTAATGCAGCTTAAAACAACAATAATGACATAATAGGATAATAGAAGAGAGAATGGTAATGAAAGGCTGACACTCATATTTGAAGCAAAAAAGATGAAATTGCAAAAGGCCAAAAAATCTATTTATGACCATCAGAAAAAATGGCATTGCTCTTTTCGGAGCAAACTGCAAAAAGCAGTTATATATGTTATCTGAATAGTGAGTTTATATGTAACTCACTATAATTCCTCTATTTATGTGACATAATCCAATGATACACAATACAATTACATTTTCCTTTCATACATTTGGTTTGTGCCCTTAGAGTATGCTTTCTAATGGATTACCATTACCGTAGCTATAATAGAGGACAATATAAGGGGAGGCAGACACGAGGAAAGGTGACATAGGATCTAGATCGATCTCAACATTATATGTCATTATATAGTTTTCTGTTCTCTCTGAAGCAAGAAAGTGGGAAAATGAGATGGAAGCTGAAAAAAGAAGTGACGATAGGAAGGTGAGAGTGACAGCTAAAACCAGCACACGAGCGAATAGAGTGATGAGGGAGACCATAGAAGAGGAAGAGAGGCAGGAAGGGTTGTTTGAGAAAGTTAATGTATAAAGGAGATAGATGTGTTGGTTGCAGTGATAGCTATACTGATGATGTGGTGCTGAGAAAGAGGCAAAGGTGGAGGATTATGTTTGACAAGTGCAGGTACAAAGCAAACTAAAGGAACCATGACAGCAGGGTGGAGGAGTGAAAGTGAGAGTATGAAACGGTGGCAGCGGCGGGAACAGCTGAGAACAAAGTGAGCGCAGAGGAGAGAAGAAGTGACAGTTTGCAATGAAACAGAACACCCGCTTTTCCATCTCCTCTCCTCCTGCTCCAGTCAGTCAAACTCTCTCCTGTCTCTTGGTTCGCTGTCACCAGACTCCTCCCACCTCCTCTCTGGCTCCTCCCTCTCCTCTCCTATTTCTTGCTCATTTTTACCTTCTCCGTGCTCTCCAATCTCATTTGTTTGATAGGCAAGGTAATTAGTAGGAAGTGTATAAGGAGCTCACCTGAGAGGTTCAGCTTGTGTGCGTGTGTGTGTGTGTGTGATCTGATGTAATTATAAGGGATTAAGATATTTATCACACTGCTGCTGTAAATCTTTCGCACAAGAACACACAGTTACACACATAGTCCCATAGCGATAGAATTATACTGACACAGAGGTGAAGAGCGGTGGCAATTCTCTCACGGCAAGCAGACCCGAAAACTTCTAAATTGCTCGGGCGGGATGGGGGAAGATAAAGGAATTTCACCTTTTGCTTCCAGACTGTGGTGGTTTTGTAGCTACTGACGACAAGACGCATCAGCAAATCGGCTTTACTGAGACTAAATGAGGATTTGTGAAAAATAAGACTTTTAGGTTTTCATTTCAAGTGAGTTCTTGGGTTTTAATATTTTAGCATTTTCAGGTAAATGTGGTAAAGCTGTTGCCCTTTTCGTGCAGTTGAAGGAGTTGGCGTCCTTGAACAAAACCAAAACCCCACCGCCACAAAGATTTTTTTTTATCCTAATTTGAATCAGTTAAAGGCAGCTAGTAAAGAAATGCACTCAGTACTTGGTGGCAAAGAGGTGAAAATATAAATCACAAACTTGACAGCGATTATTGACTGATTAAAATTTGAACTCTCATTTTAAAAACAGTAGCAACATTTTTTTTCATCTCAAAAATACTGTATTACTGAGGTCAGTCCCATTTATAGACAATGTATGTAACATTTCTGGGTTATGTTAGTAACTGCACCCATCTTGGAGAGATTTATAGTCAAGGGAATGAAGAGAGTGTGCACTAATAGTGGGAAAAATAGCATTGATTAACAGAAATATAAACATGCAAACTCCACCCCCCGAAGGGGAGGCAAGGGGAATTGTTTTTGGTTTGGTTTGGTTTGTTTGTTTAACACTTTAGCAGCAAAACTATTGGTTGAATTCATACCAAACTGAGTTTATAGATTACCAGTGACCCAGAATAGATCAGATTACATTTTGGGAAAAGTAGGTCAAAGTAAAAATGTTTTAATTATTTTTTTTTTCCTCATTTACTTATTGTGGGTGGAATTTCATATGTCTGTAGCAGCAAACCTATTGGTTGAATTCATACCAAAATGGGTTTATAGATTGCCAGTGGCACAGAATAGATGTGGTTACATTTTGAAGAAGGTAGGTCGAAGTAAAAGAAAAATAATGAATTTTTTAAAATCTTTTTTTTTCTCCCTTTTACTTATAATGGGTGAAATTTCAAATGTCTGAAAAAAAAAAAACATCAATTTTGTTTCAATTTACTTCAAACTTGGCAAATATATAGAGACAATTGATATGCTGACATCAGCAATGCATAGACATGATAACATCAGCTGGATCGATGCCAAAATAAGCTGCAGTACGTGCGAGGGGCGGGGTTTGCTGTGCCTGGTGTGACACCCACTAATGTGTGCTCACATTTGTGAATTTAAATGTAAATTATTTATTTGTGCTTTAAATTTTGATATTATGTCTG
>JAPQRP010000006.1:21069676-21092153 GCA_037367295.1 Apogon hyalosoma | reverse complement strand
TATTCTATTCTATTCTATTCTATTCTATTCTATTCTATTCTATTCGGGAGTGTGACGTTGGTTCCGTCCTCGAAACCAGTTCCAAGAACCATAAACGCAACTGGTTTTGACAGGAGCCGGGGCTTGGAGGTTGGAGCACGGCTTGGTTATGAGTTCTGTAAACGAAACTAGTTCCAACTATGGAGCTCCTTAAACAGAACTGGTTCCATTCACGGAACACACTTCGTGCTCCCATTCTATTTTACATATATGTTCAATTTTACATTTAATTTAATGATTGCAATGTGCATCTCCTAGAATCCTTTCTTAAAGCAATAATCTCTAACTAAGTTTATATAAACAGCAAAATAGCACTCATTCCATGTCCGTTTCTGTTACTTTCTTTTGTAGTTTTTTTTTACCCTTGGCTGAGGGGTACTGTAATCGTCTGTCTGTCTGTCCATCTGTCTGTCCATTCAACGACATAATCGCATTATCTGAAGAATGCAGAGATGTCCGCACCAAATTTATACTGTGGATGCATCTTGGCATGGAAGCCTATTGAAAATACATGATCCTGACCTACTCTTTCAAGGTCAGATGGCCTTGTGCAGTTATAATATCTGAGTACTTTCAAATATAAATACGTATGTAATAAGTTTTTCACAAAGACAATCTAATCTAAATGACTGGGTGGTAACTTTCAACAGAATCTTACACTATATTTGGCCGAGGGGTATTAAAAGTGTGCAGCATGTTATGTTTTTTAATTGATACCATATGTTTCTGGATCAACAATAGTCCTCCAGTGTTAGAAAGATGAGCCAGTTTATCACAGTGTTTTGTTCAACAAGCCAAGTGTATGTTTTCCACTAATGAGTTGTTACCATTTTGGACTAAGTATAGCTAACAAAGCATGGGCGTGTCTGTGTGCGGGATATGTGTGTTTGTTGAAACCATAACAGCAGGCATGTAAACAGAATGCTTGGTGGGTCTTCAAAGGCAGTATGATTTGGCTATAGAATAGACATCCTTTTCTATAGCTCTGTGTTCCTGCCTTTCCATCTCTTTGTCTTTTGTTGTCTTTGTCAGATACTAGATGTAAAAAAAAATAAAAATAAAAAAAACTGTCCTCTCTGTTGATTGATCTTTTCTACAGTAGATTATCTGCTCTTTCTGAATTACAATATATGATCTCCTGCTGTGATCTGTCATCAATGACTCAGCATCATCACAGTTCATCAAGAAGTTGCATCACACCGCTAAGCTTCTTCGTGCAAGTCAAATGAACAAATCCAAAATGTCATTGCATTTACCAGAGGATTTGTTTCTTTGACCCCAAAGCCCTTTATTTGCCATTCACAGTTTATATCAAATAATTTTGTGGCATCTTTTCTTTTCACACTGCAGCAGGTCCATTTGCACATCCATGTTTAATGAATATGGACTGTGCATAAGTGCCCCCATGAACCTGGATTCATGTGCCAAGTCACTGGGGTGTGTAATTAGTGACGTTTCCATATAAGGAGGCTATTAAACTCAGGTCTATTATTTTCTCCATCTTACTGGTTTTTCCTCTCCTCTTTTCACATCACTCTGCCTGCCCACAAGCACCTGCTCACCTAATTACTTCCGTACTCACCCCCTCTTGTAGCTGTCAATCCCAATTTTCATCAGTTTATTAACTCAATAAATTAATTTAAATGAATAATGTTTATTAATTACTTTAACCTTCCACCTTTGAAAGGCTTCCTATCAGTTTAACTGTTCTTACATCAGATAAGCAAAGTATACAATCCCCAAATCAATTTATACAAAGACAATTATAGTGATAAAATATTACTCTTTCTTTATTCTTTGATTAAAATGAATACTTTCATAAAGCTACAGAGCTAGATAGTTTTTACCATCTACTCCTTGCCTGTTTATTTGTTTGTTTGTTTGTTTAAAACTGATTCCCATTACCGGTAGTTGCTACCAAGGTTGCGACTAGTCCTCCTGGGATCCATCACCTAAAATAGCACATACATCATTTTAATGCATACATATAAAGAGACATTTACAAAATAAGCAACAGTCCCTTTTACTAAAACAATAAAACATGTACAAATGTATTGTAACTTGTGTTTCAAATTTGGACCGATTCTTAGCTTGTGTTTTCAGGCTGTAGAAAACCAATTCTATAATGCCCCAATTTTCTCTAATTACAGACATTTTCAGATATGATGATTTACTTTTATTGTATTGCACTATTATTTGATGTGAAGAAAATAAATAATAAAAATATAAAACTGGTTCACCTGAAGGTATACCTTGGTATCCGTTCATGTCTCTGACTGCAACAAGTGGGTCATTACAGAAGCAGCTTTACTTTTCCATATACAGCATGAAACAACATTAGGGTCAGGGTCTCTGCATTTTATCCATACTACTACACACAGGACCTAAAATCACCATTAGGGCTCATTTATGCTCTATGTTAAAGATGCAGATGGATACGGATGGAGCATTCTGTCCGTCCTCTGCGTGCATTACGTGCATAATTCTGTCCATTTTCCTGGAGTTTGAGGATGCGTACCTGGAGCAGTACCACCGGGAAGAGTGGAGGCAGTGTTACGATTTGAAAAGAATAATTTCCATAAATAGAGGCTTTCAAAGAGCGACTGTGGGTGATACAAAAACATTAACATTAGTGAAAAACTATCAACATATTTAGGGCAACTACCCTTCTCAATATTAACATTCATATCCATATTAGTAAAACCTCCTCTATCGTCACCATATTTGTTATTATTGACTTTCTGCTTCTTCTCAAAAAACTTTATTCCTCTTCGTGGTACTCAGCTAGTATGATAATTAACCCATAAGGACCCAGTGTGACTTTTGTGGCATTTTCTAAATGAATTTTTGCCTATATTTAACCTTTCTGAAGTGATTTATCACCATTTATTCTAATATTATCCTCTGAATTTTGCACTTTTTTCCAGTGGAAATAGTATATTTTCCTATGTTTAATTGGCTGTCATATAGATGTTCATAAAAGCTCAGAGTAAAGTCAAAGGTTATTATTTCAAAACAGAATAAAAATGAAGAAAAAGTGTCTTTTTCAGGCCAATCTCTCATTAACTAAACACAAACCCAATGTGTCCATCCACTGTCAATGATCCAAGTCCATGAGTTTTACTGGTGAATCAATTTTGTAGAAGATGACAATGTTTCCACGGTAACTATGGATCCTCTGAACGTCCAAATGGGTCATATGCGATGACCATGAAAAGATGACAAACTGCATTTTACACTGATTATTTACATGATTGATAAGATTAGTGGATCATTAATCTCATTCAAATGTACAGGACATGTGGAAGTATGAAGGCAGTGACAACGTCAGAAATGGACGACTCTATTTACGTATGTAACGGAAGCATAAATGGGCCTTTAGCAGTGACCACATTAGGAGCAGCGAGCTGCCATTGAACACGCTCATTAGTACCTTAGTCAAGGGTAACCGCCAGGAGAATTAATCTATATATATCTGTTTTTGATGGATGGGGAAACCCATGTGGCCCAGAAAGAACAAGCTCAACGCAGAAACTCCCAACTTGCAACCAGGAATTGAACCTGCAGCCACTATCACCACCTCATTTAGTTTTTTGATACGGACCAAGAGATAAGAGCTACAGAAGGACATGTATTTCACATCCTACAACTACAGAGATTCAAAAGTAAAAAACCTGCTCCAAACAGACAAAAAGGTGCCATAGAGTAAGAAAAACAAAAACAAAAATAGACTTATCGATCAATACAGGCATAAATCATTTTCTGTATTTAACCCACCCTTCGTATAAGGAATTCTAATCCAGTGCCTTGGTCGAGGACGCTGACTGAAGACTTAACCTGGCTTTTTTCTTTTTATTCATTTTTTGATCTTCAGAAACACTGGTGGAAATCAGCATAAACAGGGGAAAACTCCACAAATCCAACCGGGAATTGCTAACCACAGAGCCACCATGCCACCGACAACCACTGTGCTCCGAGTGATAATATGAAGACAGTGTACTGCAAAAAGAACTCATTGATACCTGTGATTTTGCACTTGTAAAGTACAAAGTTAATAGTAATACATTTGAAAGACAGCATCATCCTACACTGACAGCGGTCTGATCCTAATTTGCAAATCGATTATTCCGTTATCCACATCACATGGGACCTTTACCATTACATGATGCAACAAACCATAAATGAATAAATGAATGAAAACATGAAGTATCACTGTAAAGGCTCACACATTTAATAACACTTCTAATTAATATATGAGGAGAAAAAAATAAGGAGAAAATTATTTACATGGAAATGAATTTATGATTTAAACCTTTTATAAAAAAACAGGCAGGAAGATGTGCATCATCCTCCCTGGTGCATGTGATAAACATGAACCAGTAATCATCTTTTTATCCTCCTGAGAACATTCACATAGTATAGCCTCAGTGCAGCAATTGATCATGTAGTGTACTCATTTACAGTAAACATGGCATCTACAGTATGAGGTACTTTTATTCATATAAATGCAAATGATAGTTTGAGGAGTAATTGTGTTTTACTCTAAAGTGCATCTGTGTGTATGCAGCAGGGACTTGATTTTAGTGCCTATTAATTTATACACTTGAGAGTTGCTAGTCCCATAAATAATATTTCCTAAATATGCTCTTGATCCAGAGCCAAATGGGAATAAATACATTAACACGGCACTGTAATAAACAACTGTAGTCTTTATTCAATCTATTGTTCTTGTTCAGAAACACAATACCACAAGATACCAATGAAAACAAAAATCATAGCTCTTATAAAACAAATTCAAGGTTTAGTTTTATATATACGTGGTGTCCCAAAAAAAAAAAAAAAAAAAAAAAAAGTACATCATTTGCGTTATCCACATCGGAGTGACTACATGATACTTAATAGGATTTATTTTGGACAGAAAATGTTTTATTCTACAAATTTCAAATGAAAAATTCTGGGGGATGGTAATTTTATAATGTTCCAAAGTTATTAACCCTGACTTCTTTGGACTCCGACTAAACATTTCCCGAGCTTGGTTTACCACCTCTTCTGAAACTGCCGGCCGTCCAGATCCTTTTTTCCGACACCAACAGCCTTCCTCTTGAAACTTCTTATGCCACGTCCAAATCTGCTTTTTCTGTTGGCGCATTCACATTTGACTGAGTTTGGGCGTACTTCAATACACAGAACGCCTTTTCTGTTGCGCTAAGTGGCGTGTCTATTCCTGAAAGCAGAACAATAAAAATGATTACACTTTTTTCAGCAAAAAAAGCAAGCGAATTTTAAACAAATTATTAGGTGATGAAATGTCAGATTTTTTGGGACGCCCTGTATGTCCTTATACAAGTGTACTGCAACCTCAGACCTTCTGTTCTTTCTTTAATACTTCCATTCCCCAGTTATGTGACATTTAATAGGTCATTAGTGAAGAATTTACAATGAAGACTGGCTTATAAAACACACACACACACACAAACACACACACTCACACAAAAAACTATATACTGATGTATAAGCTTGAGATTCGTTGATGTGTCAGGTTCTCATGCTTTGGATCAATCTGTGCAGCAAAAACATATTTCATAGATTAGAACAGAATCCTTATGTTCTGACAAGGGAATCAAACTAATTACCCCCTCTCTCCATTTCTCTGTTTCTTCCTTCCTCTCGAACTACAAAGGAAGCTCTTCCCTCGTATGGCCGTCCGTCCTCCACTCTCCCTCTCACTGTGCCGATGTGCCTCAGACTGTGAAGACAGATATTAGGCTCTCTGATAGTTGTCAATAAGTTTCCTTCTTTCTCTGACTGGCTTTCCTTTTCTTTTTTTTTTTTTTTTTTGTTGCTGTGTCCTATATCTTCGTTGCTTCATTTATGGATGTCTATCTGTCCCTGCAGGGGTCCACTCTTGGCAGTGGTTTGATGTTTAAGTTCCCGCTGTATATTCATGTGTATAATGGGGTTTTTCATCGCGTCTCCAGTTCAGTGCAGATTTACCCACTCGGTGATGAAACTGTAATGTCACAGAGTACATATGCCGTAACATCTGCTATTGCAGCATCTGGAACATGATGCGGACTCTTATCTTCTATAGTGTCAGCTCTTCAGTTATTGAGAGAAAGATAGTAAAATCTTTGAAATTTAAAGATGGATTTTAAATTGATGTCATGGTTGCCAGGCTCATTACACATATGGTGCGTTCACTTTATTAGGGAGTGTCACTGCGTTTCTCCATCCAAAATGAGGAGAAATTGCTTAGATGTGAAAATCGAAAAAGGTGTTTACATCCACTTCTGACTCATAATGTCTGCTGAATCAAGGTCAGTGTCTTTTAAGTCTGTCAGTGGTAAGGCTAGTGCCTGAATATGTTTTTCTGTTGGTTGAACCATATGGACTCAAGTTCAGTCAAAGGACACGCTCTATACTGAGTGAACCCACACTGTTTTCTCTCTGCACATTTGTCTCTATATCACTTGCTGTTAAAATATGCAAAATCTGATTTATTAATGCACACTAAACATGTATTATTCTGTCAAGACTTTTTAAGTTTAAATATTTTAAAGCTAATATCATAACCACGCTGCTTACATTCTTATTTCTCCATCCTTAGTTCTCTCTTATACGTTGACTCGTCACTTGTGTTGACATGTACCCTAACATTCTAATAATCATGATGGCAGGGTGGATTAGTCCTGTGGTCACTGACAGGCTGGGACCTTTGTGTTCCTCATGTCGGCATGGTTCTCTGCGGTTACTCCCACTTCCTCCCACATGCACCTTAAAGGGATAATTAGTCACTCTAAATTGCCAGTAGATGTGACTGTGTGAGCAAATGGTTATTAGATTAAGTGGTCTGGAAAATGAATGAGTGAATGAATCATAATGACAGTCCAGTCAGACTAAACATGCTTCATTCGAGACAGACTTGATCTGAGGAAAGTTTCAACAGGAATGAGAAGGGTTGTTTTTGATCATCATGTAATAGAAAAAAATATAAGCCACGTAAACACCCGATCCAATCATTTCTCTTTCAGCACATGCTTGAGAAAATGTAGCTATTTCAGCAGCAAATCCTAACTAGCCAGCAGACGACATCAGCTTTTTTTTACTGGAGACTTTAAAAGGGTTTAAGCATTTTTAAAACCCAGTACAAACATGGCCATTTTAATATTACAAATCTGCAAAACAAACCCTTCACTCTCTCCTTCTGCTAAAGTTTACATTCTGAACGCATTCACTGTGTAAGTGCATAAATTAGTGAATAAGTGTCCTGTGTACATGACACTTAAAGGAGCCACATGTAGGTTTGTGGCCAAAACTGGTACTGCAATCACATTCAAAATACTGTAGAGTGTGGTACACCCCCCCCCAGATCCAGAATGAGCATCTACTACAAGGAACTACCGAGTCCTACACCGGCCGTTTCTGCTCTCGCCACTGCTCTGCTCTCACCGCCAGCTGTACCAGAGGCTGTACTCTGTCAGCATTCTGCTCCCCACTGCCCAGCAATACAGAAGTCCATTGAGAAAACCACGATTTTTTAAAAATCATTTGGCTATGGTTTGCACAGTTTTGGTGACAAAGCACGCCAAGTAACATGTTTTTGATGAGAAAATTGCGCTCTTTTGATCGGTGTAATTTATAAAAATGTGGGATAAAGCGTTTGGGCTGTGGAGTCGCCTGGCTCTGCTCCCACCACCGGCCAGCAGTTCTCATGTCTTACTTTGTCACGACATATTTTGGCCATTTTATGATTACCTGGAATATAATTCTTACATGCAGTTCCTTTAACAAAACAAAGTATCGTGTTAGTCTGACTAAAACTGGACTTTCAAAGTACATGTAAATAGATTAGCTTGACTGAAACTGAAGTTCTAATAGGTGGACTAATACACCCAAATAATGCAACTGAAAGTTAATCTTCTCCTGCATGTAAACAGACTAGTCAGACTGAAGTGTTAAGTACATGTGCAAGACTTCTGTGCCAAATCCTGATGTGGATGACGAACATCATGCATCTCATGGGCACAAAAAGTAAAGCAAACAAGAAGTACACTATGATTTGCAACACTATCCATTGTCGTGCCAGTTTACCTCTGGGTTGATGACCTGGTAACTCGCTACTGACTATTGTTGTGGTCTGTGACAGCCTACATGATTTTGTAGATGATTTCAGCAACATGATTTCAGCAATACATAGGTTACATTCCCACACAGGCAGACTGGGACAAAGACAACAGTCCATTTAAAAGGCTACAGTTGTAGCTCGACTACAATGTGCATACAGTCAAATTATTAGACCACCCTTGTTTTCTTCAATTTATTTTTTATTTTAATGCCTGGTCCAACTAAAGGAACATTTGCTTGGACAAATATAATGATAACAACAAAAATAGCTCATAAGAGTTTCATTTCAGAGCTGATCTCTATCCATTTTCCATGTTTTCTTGATAATAACCAAAATCCCTTCAGTTCTTACATCAGTATCTATGGCATTGTACTGACAAAAACAGTGCTTTTAGGCATTCCGTGTTTTCTTTTCTGTCTCTTTTAGTCACATGATACACATAGATGTGAGTACTTGATTGCATAACCATTGTTTTTGATGACCTTTGGTCTAATAATTTTTTTCTGCGTCTGTCTAAAAGTACTGAATGTAAACAGAATGGTTACTACTAGACTGAAGAAACATTGCCCGTTTATCCACAGCCACGGTCAGATTCATACGCAAAAAGCCAATTCGGAAGCATGGCTGTTATCACGACTGTTGTCTCTGAAACAACAGGATTCTTGTTAACATGTCATTTTAGAAATCCAGGCACTACAAAATACACACGTTATTTAGATAAATGCAGTGTTCTCTTTGTAGTCTCAACATTAGACTGTCTGGGATCTGTACCTGTGTTTAAATAGGTGCTGCCAGGGCCCTTCATTTCCAAACTGCAGTTGCATTATGAATGCTATTATCTATCAGTGTCGACCCTTCCTGTGCTCCACATACTGTTTCCTGCCAAAGACTTAAGCAGGTAGAGAAAGGCTGAGCAGCACTGTCAGCTCCTCATTTGTTTTTATAACACACCTTCATTTTACATTGTACCTAAAACCCCACGAGTCATTATAAGCTCAACACAGCATCTATCATTATGGAAAAACCGTACTGAGCAACTCGTGCTACCTTAGGTTACTTCATAAGGTGTTAGCTGTCTCTGTATAACTTATCATCTTGCTAAAAGCATTGGTTTTGACTGGTGCCTCAAGAATCACTGACACTGTTTGTTATATTTATGAGTCAGCTGCATTTTAGTTTGAAACCAAAACCAAACAAGTAACAGTTCACTTTCTGTGTTTTCAGATTCAGTAGCACTATTCTCGCCAGTCCAAGTAAACAAGCACATACTCTCAAATAATCTGTTTAAATAACTTTACTCACTCAGATACAAAGTGAAGAGGAGAAATAGTGTGAGCTTTCACATTTATTTACATTCATGTTCAGGTGTGACTCATAATGCAACACCTGTAAGAGTAAATGACAAGTCATAATCTTTGTCACCTCCTGAAAATCTCCTCTATCTGCTTTTCGTCTTCTTGTGCTGCATGAGAATATGTCGGTTTTAGATGTGTTGTGACCGCATCAAACCAAATGAATTTGATTTTTTTTTTTTTAACAGAACAGAACGGGATTCAGAGTATTGTACAGGGTTATTCAAAACAAAAGAAACAATCTCATTATGTAATATTTTAATAAGGAAACGCAATAGAAAACTCCAGCCATGTCACAAGTATTCTACTTACAATTATCTTATATTTCCAGTCTTATAAGTATTCGATGTGTCCACCACCTGCAGCACGGACAACATCAATGCGATAAGCGAATTCCTCTCAGACGCGTATCAGCATGTCACGATCCACTGAGTTGATCGCTGTTGTTATTTGAAGTTTAAGGTCATTGAGGTTAGCCATTCAAAACTTAGAAAACTCCTCTTTCAAATGGCCACTGACTCATTCCATGATGATACTTGAGAACTGAAGCATGAAATCAGTTCATTCTTTTTGAATAACCCTGTATTTTAACCTGTTGGGGTTCTATTTATGAATCCGACTCTAATTCTCTGTCACTTGTGTTCGTTACATTGGTTGTTACCTTGACCATAAAACAGACCTGAAACAGGATCTAACAATAGCAATGAATCAATCATTTAATGAGCATTAATCAAACTTACACAGATCTGTGGTCTCCCAAGGTTACAGAGGATCAGATTCCCTAACTAACAGACATGAAGCCTTAAAGCAAAAGACCCATCTCTCTGACCCTCTGTCCTCAACATCCCCGAGTTATCTTTTTCCTACTTCTTTATACTCTTATTGGAGTGTTGCCTTCCTCCTCCTAACTTCAGCCAATCCCTTTACATATCACCCCCACCACAGCTGTCCACTCCATGCTCACTCCCTTTCCTTGCCCCACAGACCTTACCATCTTCTTTTTATGGCTAATAAAACAATAAACATTCCACCCTCCTAAAAACCAGGCTAACCCACCTGTGACCCTCTGTCTGTCTTTTCCCATTCTACCCCTTGAAGCTTGTAACTTTCTAATGTCAATATATCACACAACTTAGCGCAGATCAGCAAAATACAGAAATCATAGCAATAACATTTTACATTCAAATTACAAAACAGAGAAATTATGGTTATAACATATTGCATTCTTATTATATAATATCTAGGTTTTTATATGTTCTTCAACTGTATAATTCTAACAAACCACAGAAAAACACCTGCAGAATGTAGATACCTTGGTTATTTAGGTCATACTCCCATATATCCAAGGGCTCATTAATATCATTTTAGCGGATCTGTGTAATTAATTCAGTGTTTTATTCTGTCTTCCTTTCTGCAGTGTATAATTTTCAAGCCATAAGCATGATAGTGCAAACACGTGTGCAGCTGTGTGTGCACATGTGCATATACTATAGTGTACAGTCACTGACCAAGACATGATGGCTGGTGAAGCATGCCCAAAGCTAATACTGGCCTAAGGCTAACACACAGCGCTCATATTAGGTCAGCTATTACAGACACGCCATCCACCTCCCAGTGGGCTTTGTCAAAATGCCAAAAGGCAAACATGAAACTCAGAGTGAGAAGGCATCCTTAAAGAGTGATTGCTGGATCTGGCTAGTGATGCATTCAGAATAATTTGAAGCGACTATTAGCATATTTGCTTTTGACTGCAGCCCTCGCAAGTAAGGACAAATTCATCAAGGCCTGTGAATCTGATTTTAAATGTTATCACAGCCTTGAATATGATGTTTGTTGGAAAATAATCATGGTGAAAAAACAGCTCTATGACTCTAGCTGAAAGGTTGTCTTTTTGCTTTCTATAGCCTGTTTTGATGGGGTTCAAGACCCCTGCTGGGGGGCTTTTTTTTTTTTTTTTTTGCTTTTAAAGCGACACAACATAAGTAATTGAGAATGACATACACTGTGGATTTTTGCAGCTTTGGGTGCTGCCTTGATAGGATCACTCTGACTTTTACTGGTCATTTTAGAGTCAGTCAGGTAAATTTTTTTCAATATACTGAAAATACATTACAAATTCACGGTTTGTATATATCAAAGGTAAAGTTGCAATGTACAAATGCATTACATTCAGCAAAGAAAAACAAATCAGACATGAGATAAGATCTTACTAACATACTAACAGCCACATAACTTTAAATCTGTTCTTATTTACATAAAATATCAATACATCTTAAATAGAACAAGGACTAAAATGGACTAAAATGGACTAAAATAATTGTGGGGTATTTCTCCAGAGTAGTTCTACAATACATAGATACATATATACTTAGCGTTATCAAAAACGCACTGGTCAGAATAATACGTATATTTGGAGATATGTTAAATTAACTGGTTTGGGCTTACCTTCATATTAAAGAGGGAAGCACTGGTCATTAGAGAATGAGTTGTGGATAAATTGGGATCAGCTGAACATGTTTATTCAGTCACTGAATTCAGGTACTCGGAAATTGAAAGTGTCATCATTCAGTATCGGTGTGTCCACCGCCTGTGGCTTCCAAGCAAGCAGTGCAGCGACGACGCATGAAACTAAGTCTAATGATCCTGTCCTGAGGGATCCGATCACTCAGACGACTGATGGCAGCGCAGACGGTGAGCGACTTCACCACGGCTCAGACCTGAGTGTAACATGCCAGTGGTCGTGGTATTTTGAGCTGGCAAAAACATTTCAGCATTTTCTTTGCTGCCTTTATATTGGCTATTGACCTCACCTAAAGTTACCAGTGAAGCATGATTCGGTGCAAGAGGATGGATTCTATGTCTGACATTAAGGGATTAGTCGGTTCGTGTCAGGAATGAAAAAATACAGCTATTAACTGTGTTATTCATCTCATAAGCAACATATACAAGTAAATCATTTTCTGGAAATTACACCACATGTTTGGACCTTGTGTTTTTAATGGCATTAAGTATATATGGAAACTACAAAAACAGTTCAATCTTATTATCAAACCATTCATGTAAAATGTTAGAAGTAATACAGAGTACTACAGTAAACAAGCTCATCTCTTTTTATTGAATTTTAATACTTTTTTAATTATTTATTGCATTAAATTGTGCCAATAATAACATATTTTCTTGCATTTTTGAGATAAGGCATCTAAAAATCTTTTCTTTAATAAGTAAGTAAGTCAAATTTATTCATGAAGCGCTTTTCATAGATACAAATCACAAAGTGCTGGGTGCAATAAAACAACATGAGAATATTTCATAAAATCAATAAAAAGGATAAATCCATCAGCCAAAAGCTTTCCTAAATTAAACGTCTTGAGCTGCTTTTTAAAAGAGTCCACTGAGGCGACCACACGGAGGGACGGGGGCAGGTCGTTCCAGTCGTCTTATTGAAACAAGTGAACACAGAACAAATACAATAAATAAATGAATGAATGAATTCTGTAGTGTTTTAATGTGAGCCATACACGTTTATAAGTTAACGTGTTCACCCTGGTATTGTACAGTAGATATTTCGGACTTCCAGTCAAAGCTGTTTCTTAACTTTTCCTTTTCAATGTCATGGTTATTATATTTGTAATATCGACATCACTTTGTTACTCTGCATTTAATTCAATAAACCATCATAAAATAAAGCAAAGAGCAAAGTTGGTTTCTGTCATAGGCAAACTGTGCATCTGGAACACAGGAGTGGTTCTCTAATATATGACTATTACACAAGTGCAGCATGTTTAATTCACTATTAGGTGACTGTTCTTCTTGGTCAGCAGTGAAAAGTTTTCTACTTAGTTGAGATACAGGGAGTCCCCAGGCACCCACAGCTCACATATCATGCATTATGCAGGGTTTATCTGGGTGTGTGCGTATGAACATCTGTGTGTGTAAGCGACCAAATGCAGTTTGGAGACATCAAGGTCAGATCTAATTCAGTTGTGCTCTGATGTCTCCTGTCATCTCACACACATCCACACAATCCCTCTCCATTTTCTTTTCGTCCATTTCAATACATATATCTTGAATTATGACTTATAGATGGCTGTGTGTGGGATTACAGTGTTCACTTACATTTAAAGCATAAAAAGTAACAGACTCAGATATAATGTAACAAAAACAAAAGTATAGGCATTTTAATTAATAGCAATTAGTTAGTTTTTTTTTTTTTTTTTAATTCAGTCTCTTTTATTTCTTTTATTTTCGCTTTAGTACATGTTCATTTTCATCACCTTAAACAGAGCTCTTCTATGAATTCTTTATTAAAGTGTACTTCCCTCCTGGTGCTTTGGTTTAGCCAGTGAAAGTCTCGGGGTTTTAAGTGCAACCTCATCCACAGCATAGTTGGGAGTCTGCTCTTTCCTGCAGATTAATATAATTTGGATTTGAAATCATAAGATAAATACGAACGTAAAAAGCCTTGAGAGATAGAGAAGTGTCTGTGTGTTTCATTTTGACTGTGTGTGGCCTCAGTGAGAGGTATCGCACAGATTCACCCCGTTTTTAGATCCCACTGTGCCTATTTCTCCACCTGCTGCATCATTTCTATCCATCTGCTATTTTTCTTTTCCCTTCTATTTGCTGCACCTGCACCCAGTTTTCTTTTTTTCTTCAGATCATAGAAGAGGCTCTTTGATAATGATCGTCTCAGATTAATATCACTTGGTAGCCCTCTGCAGTGACACACACACAAACACACACCAATCAGCCATATCATTATGACCACTGGTAATAATATTGATTATTTCATTACAATGGTACATTTCACTGGGTTGGATATATTAAGCAGCAAGTGAACATTTAATCCTTGAAGCTGATGTGTTGGAAGCAGAAAAATGAGCAACATAAGGAACTGAGAGATGTTGACCAGGTCCATATTGTGACAGTGATGACTGGGTCAGAGCATCACCATGACTGCAGGTCATGTTGGGTGTTCCTGGTCTGCAGTAGTTATGCTGCATTCCACAGTCCTGGGAGATGGGAAGTTTCCAGTGTTCAGCTCGGTAAAATGCGTTGGAACGCCTGTCCAAGCCGGAGGTCCTGTTTGCAAAGTGGGGCCAGATCAAAGTACCCCGACCTCACCGCAAACTACAGCGTCACAACAATGGTGGCGCACAGTGTGCAAGTTCGCAATGTAAAAAAACTTCACGATGTATCATTAGCTCATCCGTCATTTGGCCTCTTCCATCTCATTTGTGTATATGACAACAATGTACTGTGGACAGTCAAAATGCCTCTTCAGTAACAAAGCAAATAGGAGCTTAGATCTGCAATCTCCGTGTTTGTTGTTTATGTTCAACATGGATCACCTGGAATACTTTGATGTGGGATGTAATTAACTCCAAGTGAATATATATTCTACCTCCCAGCAGTCTGGAATGCAGCATTAGTACTGACCAGAAATGGACTAAGATAGGACATTCCAATCTCAACTGAGCATCTGTGGGAGGTGTTGAAAAAATGTCTGATCCATGAAAGTCCTCCTCTACATCCAGGACTTCAGGGATCTGCTGCTAACATCTTGGTCCAGATGCCATAGCAGACCTTCAGAGGTCTGGTGGAGTCTAGGCCTCAGATCAGAGATGTTTTAGTGGAATAAATGGAACCTAGACGATATCAGACACAAGGTAATGACGTTATACTCCCGTAGATGTTCGACTGGTTGATCTGGTTGTTGTTCTTTAGCCAACTTTTCACAGGTACTATCTAGTTCCAGTTGGGAACGATCAAGATATGGAGATGACATCACAATTTCTCCTTTGTCAAAGTTGCTTATGTCCCTACTCTTGACCATTTTGCAGCTTCCAACACATCCACTTCGAGGACTAAACGTTCTCTTGTTGCCTAATACATCCCACCCCCTAACACATTCCATCGTAAAGAGATAATCAAAATGAATACCACTTTGCCTGTCAATGGTCAGAATGTTCTTACACACACACATATGTATAAATATTCAACATTATACCAATATCTCACCAAATGTGAAAGCACATTACATGCTACCCACATCCTGAGGCCAGATGAATTAATCCAGACTAAACAGGTTAAATACCCTTCAGATATCATGGAACTGGACTGGTGAGTGAATGGTGAGGATTACAGTGATATTTGATTCATGTGCTTCAGCTGCATTGGACCCTCTGTTTATCATTCTATATTAAGATTTATTACCGGTTGTAATTATAGTGCGCGTCATTGTGAGTTGTGTGCTAAGGTTAATTATAATTCTAATACTCATCGATGCGAGCTGTATGCTAAAGCCGGGTGACCCTCCCTCTTTGTGAGACATTGATAGACACTGGGTTATGTTTATTTATAAGGCCCGTGCTGTTTTTACAACCTCCTCCATTACTTCGGGGTTGTCTTTTAATGTGCGTTCCTATCCTACATACTCAAATGATTGGGTTATCTCTTTACTGTTCTACTAAGAGTGGAAAATCAAACAAAAATCAGCCTGAAACTTGGATTAATTTGCAATAAGATTGCAAAGTCAATTCATTTTCATCCTCAGGCCATTTTTAATTTTTAATTCTATCGTAATTTACTTCTAGCTGTTATTTGATTTTATTTTAATGAGTGTAATTATTCTTAAAGTTTTATTATTTCACTGAATTGTCTTTTACATTTTCATCACCATTGCGTACTTCATGGAAGCTTTTTTCAGCTCTGTTGAAAAACATGATTTCACCTTACCCTCAGTTAAAATAAATGTTGATTAACAGAATAAATAAACTGAAACCTAATTAATTCATGAGTAAATTGCTCTGATTTGACCCTCAAATTCTAGTAAGTTTAAATTTTATGACTCTGTATTTGCAGTTGTAAACAATCTAGAAAGCTTATAAGGTCATCTGAGAGAGAAAAAAAGCAAAGAAGCATGTGGTCACATTGTGTTAGATTGATCTGCTTTCTAAGTAGCAGGGCTTCTTTGAAATCTTTGTTAGATGTTTTGTTTGTGATGATTGTGGAACCATTCAAAGAATTTAGGCTTATTTACTTAGTCTGTTTTCAGAAAGGTGTTTTATCTCTATCCACGCTAACATTTGACCAGATTTTCTGAAGACATTTCATGTGGGAAAAATGACTCCTGTCCCAGTATCTGTGATTTTAGTTCCTTTACCTTCCTCTGTCTCAGCTCACTTTTCAGAAGGAAGTCAGTGTTGTAGTTTTCACGAACAGCTCCAAAGTGCCTCTCCACAGTGCGCTTCTTTAGAATAGCAATAACTAGACAGATCAGAAAAAGAAGCTCTTTGAATATAACAAAAAAAAAAAAATCCTCCTCACATTGTGCGTGAAAATGGCAAGTTTTTGGCTTCTTAGTTGGTCCAGTTCTCCCATTCGTTTTTGTGGCCCTTTAGTACATTTAAAGCTGTGTATGACTTTCGTCACCAATTTTTCATCAAATCTATAAAACCCGAGTCATAGCCTAAGTATCACAAATCCATAAGTCTTTTTGTGATTACGCACCTGAATCTCTTCCCTCACGGTGAACAATTTCCAAGTGTACTCCACCATAAACAATCCATTTGTTCATCCATTCCACAAAGCCGCTGCGGCCATAATGCGGCTGTGTGTAGCTCCGCTTCCCACAATGCACGACTAGACAAATTTCCGAAAATGCCCGAGTGACCTACCAGCTCTGTTTGTAAACAAATGGACTGCATGTGGTGGAGTACACTTCGAAATTGTTCACCGTGAGGGAAGAGATTCAGGTGTGTAATCTGTGTGAAAGACTTAAGGAGTCATATTTGGGTTAGGGTTTAACATATTTGATGAAAAATTGGTGATGAAAGTCCTACACAGCTTTAAATTGAAAAGCGAAGTAGTTCATTTAGCTTGCTTGAATTTGCAGTTGACCACATGTTTGACCGCAGTGTGTGGTGACCCTGAGATCTCACATTAGATGGCCTGTATGTCAATCAAGTTGCAAATGCCATAGAGAAGATGACACGTGATCACTACCTTTACAATCTACCAGTCGACTGTGATCAACGTATTGGGCTCCACTGTTTCAGAGTATGAAACAGTATCCAGATAGAACAGCAGCAAAAGTGCATGTTGAGGCTGATTTACTTTATTCACAGCTTTTATACAAGCTCATTAAAAATAGCTGTGCCTTCTTACTTTTGACACTGTCAGCAGGTTTGAACAAAGCTTCACAACCGGTCCAGTCACATAGTATAAGTGCACACAAATAGCTTCCATCTGAAAGTTGTATGTTTGTATGACAGAAGATTATCTGAAGTTAGAGAGTTTATCACAGACATTCAGGAAGCCAAAGATACAATCTGTTGTCACAACTATATTTGTCAAACAGACAAAGGAGAAGGAAATTCAAGAGGAGAGCAGAAATGGCTATAAATCAAAATGATCGTTGGGAACATTGAAATAGAAAACAAATATTAATGGAACACAGACAGTGTTGTCTGGCCTAAAATAGAGTGTAAAAAAATGAAAATGTAAAAAGTACCAGGAAAAACAAAGTTCAGGATTTGTCTTTCTTTGTTTGCTCACGATGATTTATTTGGATAAGACATAAAAAAGAAATATTGCTTGTGTTTACAAGATGCATCAACATTCACTTGTCATTTAGAAAACAGCCTGTGCACTCTGGGTTGAGATTGAAGCATGATGTGTGTCCATTCTGTTTAAAAAATAAAGTTACATTTCTAAGGTATCAGTCAGAATATGACTTGTTTTGATAATATTTGGTCCCTGAACTGGGAATCAACTTCTGACATATGCAAAATGTCAGAGATACGCATGCACTGCCTTCAGTGAGCTCGTCTTGTTTACCAGTTAAAGGCTGGGTGTGTAACGTGTAGTGACACCGAGAGGTGAAGTTGTTGAATGGACCCCCCCCCCACACACACACACACACACATACACACACACACTTCTATAGATGCAAAAAAACATGAAAAACCTTCTTAGAGCCAGTTTTTATTTGGTTTGTCCTGACTGTTTTTTTTTGTTGGGGGTTGTTAATGTTATAAAAGCATAGCAGATGATGGCAATGCACCTTAACACTGAATGCCACAAGAAGGAAAAAACAAAACAATTCTGAGCTACTATAGAACAAGGATGACTCAACATGGCCGACCGTGGAAGGAGACCCTCTCCTTCACCTCATATAAATGACTCATTCTAAGGAAACAACTTTATTATAAAGTGATAAAACATAATCGGCATTTTTTTTTTTTTCCCATTTCTGGAAGTAGCTCCTGCTAAATCTTACACACTGGAAATTTTAGTGAACTGTTGGCATAGGCACATCCTAATTTATCAACAGAACAAATAACCTGATCAAATGAATCCCACTAAAGAAAAATGGGAACTGTATTACTATAGCAATGTGAGCCAGTTAAAATGCATTGAATTCTAACAGGCATTTATTAAAAAGATTCCCTCGACTACTGTGTGCAAGTTTATTAAGTCCAACAAATATGCATATATGTATATATTAATAAGATGAACTGGATATTGAAGCAGTAAGAGAATGAGACTTGAAGCAATAATTTATCAACTCAAGGCCACAGTTGCCAGCATGGCATTTTATTTGTTCTGCCTTGAAAGTGACAGGGCCCCATGTGGCGAATGTGCGGCATATACAATAACAAAGCTGCCAGAACTCTTTTCTCCATACCCTTTTTCCCCCAGGTGTTCCCACGAAGAGTCATTAGTAACAGGAATAATTCTGAGAGGTAATGATACGGGCCAGACTGCCTGAGTTAAGAACAACATCGATTCATGCACCAAACAAACAACAGCACAAAGGTGACCTATTTGGAACAAATATATCATCCAAAGAAAAAAAAACACAAAAAAACAAGATAAATGTCATGAGAAAATGTGATGCCACTCTCTTTTTAAAGGCCAGGAATGCTTTTGCTAAATCCAGTCTTTGTCCACATTTTTACACTAAGGGAATTAAACTTTTTTTAACCCATGAAAACCCAGTGCTACTTTTGTGTCAGTTCCCAAATGAAATTTCCTCCATATTTAACCTTTCTAAAGTGAGTTATCACCATTTATTATAACATTATTCTCTGTATTTTCTATTTTATCAGTATAAATCTGGTATTTTCCTGTATTTAATTTACTGACCATGTAGATATTCATGAAAGTGCAAATTAAAGTTGAGGGGTTTTGTATCAAAAACAGAGAAAAGTACAGAAAAAGTGACTTTTTCAGGAAAATCTATCACTAATTAAACATAAACCAAGTGCCTACAACCGCTGTCATTGATCCAACTCCATGGATTTTACTAGTGAATCAATGTTGTAGTAAATGACGGTGTTTCTACGTTCACTACGGAGCTTCTGAACATCCAAATGGGTCATATCTGATGACCATGAAAAGATGACAAACTGTATTTTACATCAATTATTTACACGGATTAAGAGGATTAGTGGATCAAAAGTTATTAAACAGTTTAGATCAGTAGATGCTTTTGGTCGGTGATGGATGTTTAGGTCTTCATGGGTTAAATATAATGTTTCTGTTACAGTTTCTGCCGACTGCTCACACTAAAAACGCACAAAAGCACCAAAACTGTAACAGGTATAACTACACCTTAAAAAACGTGCAAAATACATTTTATGCTCTGCACTGATTGCAATTCTGCAGCACATTTCTAGCAAAACAATCCAGAGTGTTTGTTAAATGAGACACTTCTATGTCAGAAAGCAGGTGTATTTGTGCCTCTAAAGTGTGTAAGTGTTTTCCAAATGTGTGTTGCCAATTCCAGCTCCGTTTGCATTTTGAATAGAAGTGTTTTCTGATTGATTGCAAGAGTTTTCCTCATTGAATGAAGTGCCTAATGGTAGAATTGCAAACATTCTGCAAAGGATTCAGTTTTAGTGTGTAAGCAATGGGTAAAAACGCGAACAGATGGCACCATTCCTTAGACTTTTTTTCATTCACCATTGCACGAGTTTCCATGAATTTACAGTCGCGTGCTGAAAACTGTACTATTCTGTTTTTCTACTTTCTTCTACGTCACTTTTCTTTGTGGGTGTTTTTGTTGCTGTACAAACCTGCACCTATTTAAAACAGCTCTTTAGGCTGACATTTTTCTGAAGGCTTTCTATTTTTGTGATTATTGAAATGTGTGCACATGTACTCCGCTTTCACATAAACTTGCATGTGAATATTTAATTTTTTTTCTGACAGCTCAGGTACAATCTTTGGATCGATTGGCCATGTTTGTAAAACTCTACAAACTATCCACAAAACCTCGCTACTATCCAGAAAGAAAAAAAAAAAACTACATATTTTACAAAAGCAAACAATTCTCCAAAAATGTACAAATTTTGACTGAATACATCCCATAGAAAGTCTCTCTGAATAAGCTCACAAAACCATGACTACAACCTGGCAGTATAAACAAAAACTCATTTGGCTTTTTCTTTTCTGTGTGCAGAGCAGAACCCTTTTCACTAACATTTCGTCATACAAGTAGTGACAAAAACGCACACACAGGTTTCCAAATGTGTAAAATATGGATGTGCAGTACAATCTGAACACAACACACTGGAAATAAACAGGAAGACATCATGTATTGTCCCACACAATACAAGAAAAATAGCCAAAATCTTGTCTTCTTCGTGGGTTTGACCTTATTTCATCTGTGTACCACATCGCTGGGAAACTCAAGGTTTGACCAGTGTTTCCAGTTTTCCCACTGGTGTGTTACAACATCATGGAGAGCATTAAGATGTGTTTTGCAAAAAGTGTTTAAAGATGCAGGGGAAAAGTGTTAAAAGATATAGTTCTAAAGACAGTGGTGTTTTATATAAACTGTGAAGTCATTGAAATGATGCTTGTGTGGATTATTTTGCTGCAAACATTTTCAGAGAAGGCAGGTATGTTTGATTGAAGGATTTCATTTTAATAGAAGTTTGATGTACCTAAAATTGCTATGAATTGCTTTGTGTTTATCTGAAGTTGTATTATCAAATGCTATGTTTTAGATTTTCAGATTTGGTGTCGAAGCTCTTTCAAAGTAGTAACAACACACTGATACACACCACCAGTCAAATATTTGGACACATCTTTTAAGTCTGTCTTTATTATTTTATACATTGCAGATCAATATTGAAGACATCAAAACTATAAAATAATATTATGCAGGAAACAAAAGCTTGTTACAAACACATAGATGACAGCTTCACCTCATCTAAATCATACACAGTCATCCACAAATATCAAAAATATCCCCCTAATGTAATCAGAGGTATGTCTCATCTGTCTTATCTCCGATTCTTTATTTTTATCTTCTTTGTCTTCCTCTTCTCACTGTGTTCATATTTGCAAAGTTCTCATAAACAGGTGATTTTAACCTAAGGTAATAATGTCCAGACTGGTTTTCATTTACTGTGTGTTGCAAGTTAATGGTATGTTTTACATTTTGAGTAGAATTGTTTTCTAAGTGATTGTAGAAGATTTACTTTTCAATGCATCGAATGTAGGACATAGTGTAGTATTTTCAGTTTCTTGAGCAAGAAGTGTGTTCGCAAATAAAGCAGGAACTTAGTACTTTTGGTGTTTTGGTGTAGTATTTCTACTTAAAAATATTAACATATGATGTGAAAGTATCACTGAAATGTTTAGAATAAAGAGTCCTGAAGTTATGTCAAAGATGCAAATGTAATGGATCTTGGAGATATGAACTAAATCTGTTAATAATAACATAAAACAGCTATAATATAAACTATCAGCTGATACAGTTGTCTGTGTTCCACTGGCAGATTTTTTTTGGCTTGAATTAAGCAAAAAAAAAATAAAAAAAAAATCTGCCAATGGAACAAGTGAAAATTATTTTGGTCTTGAAATAAGATTTTCAAGGTCTATTGTCTAAAAATAAGTTCTTATATCTCACTGAAAAGTTACTCTTTAGGTGATTATGTCTTAT
>JAPQRP010000006.1:21018023-21035204 GCA_037367295.1 Apogon hyalosoma | reverse complement strand
ACTCCTCCCCAAAGTGGATCAATGATACTGAGGTCAGCAGACTCACATGGACACTCCTTCACCTTCACTTTTTTCTGTCATAGCCAATGACAAGTCGACTTGGCCTTATGTTTTGGGTCATTGTCATGTTAGAACATCTAAGATCGTCCATGTGCATTCAAGTCAGGGTATGTAAACTTATGAGCACACCTGTAGCTTTGTGGTTTTTGTAAGGTTGAAATGAGCATACATATTGATTTCTCATTCTCTTCTCTTCAGATACAACAAAAAAAATACAGGAAATATGTGCACAACCTTAAAAGACACATAAAAAAACGGAACTAAATGTGTTTTAAGAGTTAAAGTCACTATTTATTTTGACGGCTGACCCCATGACAAGAAGCAGCACAAACAGTTGCAAACATCTGACGTGTTGTAAAACCTCAGAAAATAAACAGTAAATCTCATATCGTCTGAACAAATGCATTACAGACATGTTAAGGCAAAGGGAGGTCTCAAGGTTTTGTTTTAAATGTTGTTTCTTATTCTGTATTTATGTTGGTATTGACTGGGTTTTAAACATTGACATTTGACATTGGTCTTTGTCCAGTGGTTTATTTTTCATTTTTTTCACAATCATTTGTATATTTTATGTCTTGACTGATGGACCTTGGAGCTCTTTAAGTGTATCGTGTCTATAGTCAACTCATATTTTGGTTCCATGTTACACATCATTCACCGATTTCAAGACCAGGTGTAGCATTTAAGGGTCAGTTAGGTGACATTTTCAGATGTCTTGTAGGATACTGTCAAATGTGTTTTTAGGAATATCTGCATGTCTACCTTGTTTGTGCCAATTTTTGTAGCATAAGTGTACACTGTGTTCTTTTTTTTACACCTTTTTTGGAGTCATGGCTGTCTATAGACACTACATTTTTTTTTTATATTAATAGCATCTTCATGAAATTTCCCACTAATACTGAAACAGAGTACATCCCTCTTCTTTAAAGTTGGACAGCAAACATATCTGAAGTTAGAACAACCTCTGATCAACACCTTTTTGCTAAAAAATGCCCAGTACAACATTCATTTTGATGTTTGTGTTTTAATATTTAAATTACATATGTATCCTTTGAAAATATTCATGATGCTCAAAAAATACAATTGAATAATGTAAAATTATTTTCAGAAGTCCACAGCAGATTAATTGATGTATAAGGACAAAGTGAATTTACCAATGTTAATGACAAAGTGAAAATGATAACGCACCAGTTCTCTTATCTACAGACACTCCATTCATTTTTTTAAAAAAAATGTGCTGTCATTAATTTAACTCCACTCATATTTATTTGTAATTTCCATTAACCCATAAAGACCCAGAGCTACTTTTGTGGCACTTTCCAAATTAATTTTTCTCCGTACGTAACCTTTCTTAAGTGATTTATCAACATTTAATATAATTTTGTCTTCTGGATTTTGCATTTGTTCAGTGAAAATCGTGTATTTTCCTATATTTAATTTACTGATCTTGTAGATGGTGATAAAAAGCTCAGTTTAAAGTTGAGGTTTATTATATCAAAAACAGAGAAACCTGATGAAAAAGTCACTTTTTCAGCAAATATATCAATAACTGTAAATACAAGTGTGTCCATCCACTGACATTAATGAAATTCCATGAGTTTTACTGGTGAATCAATCTTGTAGAAGATGACAGTGTTTCCATGTTCACTACGGAGTCTTTCAACGTCCAAATGGGTCATATCTGATGACCATGAAAAGTTGATAAACTGCATTTTACACTAATTATTTCCATGTATTCATATTTTTAGTGGCTCAGAAGTTATTAAACATTTTAGATCAGTAGATGATTTTGGTTTGCCAGTGGCTGTTTGGGTCTTTATGGGTTAAGTATTTCAGATTATATAACCTAAGTTTCTGAGTAAATCAGAACATGCTTCATGAGAACTGTCCCAGAAATGGTGACTGTAGTGTCCGTAGACAACAAGTCGGGACTTTGCACAGACATATATGTCAATAACTGAGCTCCATTCCTTACTGAATATTTTCTTTTACATATTCCAACTGAAATGACAATGTTTCTTCCTTCTGTATCAATAACCACAGCTCAAATATGTACACTTTTTTTTTTTTTTTCCCCCATGACAGCTTCATAAAGGTTTGGTCCATGGAAAGTATCAAAGACCTCGTGATCTGAGTCTTGGCTGCTTTCGCTGCTGGAAACGATCACAGAAGTGATTTGTTCGACTTGTGCAAGATGAATACCGTGGTGACAAATGCGTCCTCCAACTTGAAAGAAGCTAGGTTGTTTGCCCTTGTTCTCTTTACAGCAATACACAAGCGGTTACTTTAAGGACTGTAATGGATAAAAACTACAGATCAATGCCTATTTTAGCCTCAAACCAGAGATGAATGGTGAAGAATTGAAACCATGCTCAGCTGACCCGTCCATCTACCCTGACCTTCTCGCTGTCTGCACATTTTCTCCATTGATCCCGTCACCACTTAAATGTCATGAGATGATGGTTTGGAGGTTGATGTTGATGATGTAAACACTGAGTCTATATAAGGTGATTTATGTGGTCATTTTAAACTGTGATTTTGTGGCAGAATCTCGTGTTTAAAAGACTCCATGATGCATAGATTACTAATTTTATTTAATTAGGAAAGCTTCAATGACTGTGTTTACTTGTACATTAGTATGTGGTTATCAGAGTGTATCCTGATTTTAAACATATTTGGGATATGGCATTTATATGACATACAGAGAATTCTCAATATTCATATTCATGTTGACATGATAAATACTAGTGTCCTAGATAATGTAACACTTAAGTAACTGTTCCCTAACTTTAAAGTTACTGTGTTGATAGAAAATGAGTTTTGGTTGTAGCACACTTAGCTCTATTATGAACAGTGTTGCGCAAGTTATACTTCCAAACTGAAATACATTACAGATTGCTCATTACTGTTATTTAAAAGTAATGCCTTAACTTACAATATTACTGTCTCGGAATTGTAATGGGTTACATGACTCCTGTATTACTTTTGAGTTGCAAACAGATACAACTGATAAAGAATAGGGGTTTTTCACGCATGATCCGGAAACAGTTTGAAATGACTGAGTTTGAATTCCCTTCACAATACTGCTCATGTTTCCCTGGTAATCCTCTTTCCAGAAATACCATGTTCAGGACACCTGCTGCACATGAACGTACTTCCTGATTGGCAGTTCGGCCCCTCATCTCGATGAATTCCGATGACCCATTTCTTCTTCTCAACTAAATCTGAAGGAAAACCGTGAAAACTTAAATACAGTTGCCATTGTTTATTCGATGTACATTGGGGCACACAGCAGTGACACTTCAATGTGGCCTCAGCCACTGTTGACAAGTAAACCGGAAGAAGTGGTAAACAAACTCAGAGGTTTCAAACCGTTTCCGGGTCATGTGTGGAAAAACCCCTATTCTAACTATTCATAGAAACGTTAGCTTACCTTGTCATTGCTGATCACAGGGATCATGCTAACTAGCCTCTGTAAAGCAGGGTTAGAGTTAGTAATGAGCATACGTCCATGTCTGTATATACTGTCTTCTGCCGCCTTCACCCGCTGGCTGAACACCAACAGGAAACAGAACTTTCCTGAGGCATTTTTGATTCCTTTAGGTGTCAAAGCAGTTTTTTTCTCCTTTTTTTTTTTTTTTTTTTTTTTCATTTGAGCAATTAAATTATGGGCAAAAAGTGTGTTGTAACACAAGAGCTATTGAACATGTACCGAGTAAAATATTACTGACAATTGATTAGTAATGCCTTACACTACTGTGTTACAGCAAAAAGTAATCAGTTACTGTAATGCATTCCTTTTGTAACGCGTTACTCTCAACACTGATTAGGAATTTGTCATGCTGGTATTTATCTACTGCAGTAATAGGAGATGAGATTAACAGGTAAACAAGTCCACCAGCTTTTATTCTGTCACTGTCACCATGTATGAGGTGAAAGATGTAGATCTGCAGCCATGACTGATGGCAGAAGGCCGTTATGATGGGGTTCAATGGCTGATTTTAACCCATAAAGACCCAAACAGCCACTGGTGACCAAGACCATGTACAGAATACCTGCTGATCCACTAATCCTATCAAGACATGTAGATAATTGATGTAAAGTGCAGTTTGTCAACTTTTCATGGTCATCAGAAATGACCCATTTGGACGTTCAGAGGTTTCCATCGTCTCCTACAACACTAATTCACAGTAAAACTCATGGAGTTTAATCAATGACTGTGGACGGAGACACATATTTTTATGTTCAATTAATGATATATTTTACAGAAAAAGTCGCTTTTTCTTCAGATTTCTCCATTTTGATATAATAACTTTTGAATTTACTTGAATTTGAACTTTTATGAACATCTACACATTCAGTGAATTAATTATAGGAGAAAATTCATGATTTACACTGAAAAACTCAAAATAAAGAGGATAGTATTAAAATAAATGGTGATAAAACATGTAAGAAAGGTTAAATTTAAAGGAAAAAAAAATAATTTGGGAACTGCCACGAAAGTACCACTGGGTCTTTATGGGTTAATGTTTTAATTCACATAGCTATGTTTCTGAAGTGTTTTCCTGACCTGTTTTTTGTGTTTGTTTTGGGGAATCCAACGTGGTATTGTTTGTTTTATCATGTGCTGTGTGGTTGATTAGGATTTCTTTAAAATAGTAGTTGTGGTATTAGAATATCAATATCTCTGCAAAAATAAATGTCACATGAAAAAAATGGAAAGAGATATGTCAAAAATTGTCATTTTCAGCATATAGTTTGAGCTTGGACGTTGATGTTCTTTCACATAGTGAGGATTTTGAAAACAGTAACACACAGATGGTGATAGTTACCAGTTATTCCAGACTTCACCCTGTGAGCCGGACTACATCTCAGTGTGAAAGGCTTTGTTATAGACTCTGCTCTAAAGAGTGTAGTGGTCTCTTCCCCTTCCAGACTGCATGAGGAGTCACTGAATGGTTTGATGAGTGTGAAAAATATGTGAATCATATGTCATTACCCCTTCAGTCATCAGATCCAGACACAGTCGAACACCCAGGGAAGTTTGTGGACAAAAATGTAAAACGGTACATTTCACTTCCATCATCAAAACAGCAAATAACGGGATATTTGTCAGAGGAGTAGTGTTAAATGGTCCAGTCCACTAAAGGGAACTGAAACTGCTCTAGAGGAAACTTTTGGCTGGTTTTTCCAAAGATCTGCCATGCAAAGGCAGGCTTTACCAGTGATATGAAACTATTGATGACAAAACAAGCTCTCCATTTTTATATTTTTCCAAGAAGATATATTGAATTATTCCTAATAGTCTATACTTTTTATTTTGTAGCTTTTCTCTCGGTGTGTATGCTTATGTTAGAGCATTTGTCCAATCATATTTCAACCATCATGTGTTGCCGGGTAAAAGAAATCTACCTTTAGGCTCAGAATGTAGGGGGTGTACAATAACATCAGCATTTTTACATCATTTGATTGGATGGTTAAAGAGCAACTAGTCAGTGCAAGTTCACCTAGAAAATCATGAGTTGCATAAGCTAAAATATATTGGTTTAGTCCTACAGTAGCTGGCAGAGGAGAAGAAATGGATTTGCTTACAGACAAACTAAAAAATAAGCAAGTGTTTTGATAAATATTGGTGATTATTTGAGATAATGCATGTGTTGCAGCTGTGGCTGTAGTGAAAGGAGACCTGCTGTTGTGTTAGTTGGGTTTCCAGCTTTGGTAATGACATTCATTTTCGCTATGTGAGGTACATATCTATGATGCAGTGCCTGCTTATATTGCATTTTTTTTTTTATACTAGTGATAGTATTGATAAGGTAGAAAACCACTGAAGGCCTAAGTTTGAAATACCACCCGCAACTGAATTTTTTATTTTTTTTTTATTTTTTTTTCTAGTAATTAACATTATCTTCTCATAATGATAAGTTTATTTCCAGCCTGTTTAGTTTCCTCCAAGCAAGGTTTGTGTTGTTAGATCTCGCAAAAGTTTGTTGTTGACAGGCCTAAGAAATTCAGTCAATTTTCTCTGCATTTGTGAGTCTAACAAAAGTCATTTTAATCTCCAGATTTGCTCAAAATATATGGCTTGTGTTGGAAGGATCCGATATTTACTTTGGTGTCTTTTAGGTGAGAGAATAGATTTAAATCTGTAAATTACATAGCTTTCTCCCACTGGAATGAATGGAACTGGGTTCGGGCTCCTTAGAAACCACGCCACAGTGAACTGTTTTCCTCTCAGTCATCACCTGCCATGGTCTTGGATTGGTTTCCATGGCACCAGGTAGAACAAAATATCCATCGTCAATTAGTGACCATAGTGATTGAATCACTCATTTTATACCTGCTCAGTATAACTGTTGTCCATGTTTATTAAAACAATATATATGGTGCTTAATGCTTGGAGTAGACTTTGCCCTTTTACAGGATATAACTTTGATGAATGAATTATATAATTAGGAAATAAAAAGCCCATTCATTTTACTTGCAGGCAATTGATTAAATCCGATTGGGGAGGAGGAGCGGGTCAAATGTTATAAATCCTCTAGGGGATCCTGCACTGCTGGCAGTTTTGTGATTTCAAGTAGGATCCACTTGAAAAAGAAAATTTAAAAAGAATATGAATCCTACTCAGCGGTCACGGTAAATTACACTGTATTTATTAGCATTTTTCTGCCTTCAGGTCTGGCTTTTCTGATTTCCTTTCTCGGTCCGTGGCTTCACAACATTCTCTACTGTGATTTTTTTCCTATAACTTCAGTTCTAAAAGTAATCTTGAAAGTGAGAACTGACACGTGTACGGCGATGAGGGAGGATGGAAATGGCGGTGGGCAGAAGTGGAGAGGGGGATGGAGGGAGTTGTGGTCTCATTATAAAGTAATCACCAAGAAGAAAGGTCAGGTGGCTGTTACAACAGCTATAAAGTACGGAAGAGACTGAGGAAGACAGCGCGCGTGCGAGAGAGACATATGAGCTATAAAATACTGATGGGAAAGGAGACAGAAAGAGATGGACAGTGAGCTAGACAGAAAGGTGTACGTGAGATCAACTTTGCAAAGGAGCCATAAAATACTGCCAGAAGGTGAGCGTCGGGAAGGAAGGTTCTGAGGAGGAGGAGGAGGGATGAGAGCGAAAAAGCCCTGTTGCAGTGATGTTACTATATATCTTGGTCCTTTGTGGCTGTTCACTTAAAGCAGCCATTTCTGCTATTAAGAGTTCAATATGAGACAAATAAAGGGGATATGAGGTTCTAAATCATCTGCCAGTAGAATCCATTTTATTGACGAGCGTCTGTGAAATAAAATAAGCAAATGAACAAAATTTGGTCAAATGGATAAATTAATTTATAATTTTTAGATTTAATAAGAATAGTAAACATCAGTGGAAGACACAATGTAGAAATACAGTATGTACAGTATCTGCATGTTCACACTGACGGAGCTATTTATGTCTCCACAAACAAATATTTGAAATCTGTATACAAACCTGCGATATAAACATCCTTCAGTGTTTTACATTTCAGTTATTGCGTCAGATTCTTTCACATATTCAGCACATTTTTGATGTATCTGTTACAGACACAGAATAGAATAGAATAGAATATTCCTTATTTTCACTGTAACGTGTACAGTAAAATTAAAATGTAAGTGTGTGTTCCACCAATCAGCAGCACGTAGCCCCACCCCCAAGAATTCCAAGAATATGAGAAGCTCTACTACCCCCCCAAGAAGTTTTTTTTCTGGCACATGCTAATGTTTTTCTGGATGAAGTTAAAGTTCCTGCAGTGGAAAAGGGTTGATAATGATGATGATGAGCTTTTCAAAGTGTTATGGAGCAGGTTGTTCTCTCTGCAGTACACTGTCAGCTGGTTTTGTTAGTAACTGTAACAACGTTACATTAGTACTAAATGGTATTTTACATATTTCCTCATTGTTTAATATCCTAAAAAAAAAATATTCACCCCAAACAGCAAACAAATGAGTGACTCATTAAAAAAATGCTGGATTGTTTACAGCATGTTAACTAAAGTGTGTGTACGTGTTTTCATTATCTGAAAACAGTATCTTCACTTTAAGTTTTCATGTATCACTGACCTTCTCAACTACAAATCCTCTTTGTCTCCTCTGTATTTTTTTCTACTTAGATTCCAAGTTGGATTTAACATATGCTGCCACATCTAACATTCTCATTCCTGTCTATTTCAACAATTTTGTTTTTATGATCAAACTGATTATATCAAATACATTATTTTTCCCATGTGTGTCATCAGAGACAATCTATATGTATAAATCAATGATCCAGAGTAGCCATAAAGTATTTTGACTTAGCTCTGCTTGCTTGAGAACTTTAACATCAAACTTCAAACACTGAAAAAACTTGAAAAATCCAACACAGTTAAAGATGAAACCATTTTTTTCCAACCTTTACGTCTTGTGATGCTGTACAAAAAGCAGTGTGTGTGAAAACAGGAGCCTGTCAGAGCTTTCTTGAATCTATGTTTTGCTGAAACTATCTCGTCCCTTTCTGCTTCAGTACAAGGTAGTTTCAACTTTTATTTCTGAGGCTCAGCAGCATCACTCTCACTGGTTCGACTTGATACTGAAAGCTGTATCACATCAGTCTTTATTCGTGAATCAGTATGCATCAGTATACATCAGCGCACAGCTTCCAGTTTGAGGGATGTGTTGTGCATCTCCAAAGCTCTGGGCAATTATACACGCCTCAATGTGGGTGCCTTAATTAAATCTTCAAGGATGGCATGAAGGTTCAGGAAAACATGTGCTCAAGCCCCCATCTTTTTAACACCTAACTGACAGAGTATTCTGAAGATTTCCTGTAATAAATCATCGAAGGTCAAGGGGTATTGTGAGGATGTGTGTGCTGATCTCTGTGGTATCGTTCAGGAGCTGCTCTGTGTTTGACGCCTGACAAGTTTTAAACATCACACTGGTGTTTCTGTAAAGAATATGTATTGTTTAGGGCCGTATGTAGGTGTGATGATAGTTGTGGTACTTCACTTTGCTGTTAAATACTTGTGAGCAGGGGAGCCTTCTGGTTTGTAGATGTTTTCAATGATGTCACTGTGTGATCATGTCAGAGGGTCACATGTAGACTGATGTCCCATCAGCACTGATATGCATATTTTGCAAAACCAATATTTTTCTTTGGATTCATGCCTAATCTCAGCTATTTTATATTTAAAAAAAAAAACAAAAAAAAAAAACAAAAAACATTAAGAATGAATCCCAATTCACCCCTTGGCCCTCCCCCTTACCCCTACCCCTTCATTTTGCGTGTTCACGTGAGGGGGTAGTGTTGTCCCGATTCTCAATTAGACGGAGGGGAAGGGCTTAGGCGGAGGACTGTATAGCCCTCAAAACAGAGATTTTCCAGGACCACATTAGGAATGGAGAGGTAGGAGAAATCTCCCATAATTCTGTTCAAATCATTGGCAAGATAGACGTAAACACAGTGTGGCAAGAGCAGGGGGCCAACTCTGGGGGGTTTGTTTGACAATGCCACCCGGGGGAACCTCGCAAAAAGGGAAAATATGTAATGCACAGATATTAATTAAAGTCACACAGGTTCTTAATGATCCACCCGGGAGAAATTGTGTTTGGTTTAAAGAAGAATTTTTACTTAACAAAATAATCGAACACTTAATGTAAAACTAAAAATGTCGTACCCACCAGGCCTTCAGCCAGCACTCAGGCCGAAGGGAAACAAAGTAATGAGGGCAGGGCTGAGGATTTACCACAGTGGCAGGAGACCAAAAAAAAAAAAAAAAAGAAGGATCCACCACCACACCTGTGACACAGCACACACACACACACACACACACACACACAAAAAAAAAAACATAGCGAGGGAAACCGTGAAAACGCCCCCACCAGATTGGACTGCTGCTCGGGTACACAGCACCTGTGTCACAAAGAAAAGAACCAAAATTAATAAAACAACCTGAGTGCCACAGGTCCCTGGTGGCCGACTGGATAGTTAAAACTCACACACACATATACACACACACACACACACACACGCACACGCACGCACACGCACACACACACGCACGCACACACACACACACGCGCACGCACACACACACACACACACACACACACACACGCACACACAGACACACATACATCTCAAAGTACCAAAATCCTTTAACTCAAACCCCGAAAAAAATCCATAGTTTCCTCAAAGTAATTCTAACAAAAAACCTAACAAAGGAAGTTAAAGTAAATCTAAACAACAACAAAACAATACAAAACTCTTAAAAGAAGTTAACTACACCCAGGTAGAGGGCTGGTTCTGGGAACTGTGGTGGTGGTGGGGGGGAGCTTCCACGGAAGGTGGGGCCCAAGCCAAGGCCTGGTGGCTAAAAGTCCAAAGCAATGGAAGCGTTTGGGCCGAACCCAAATTGACTTCACCCAACACCAAAAGCTTCTGGTGTAGCCAACCCACACCGCAAAACAGAGCAGTACAGCAGAGCCAAAGCCAAAACAGCAACAGTCAATGGACGTGGTGGCTGATGACAGGCCACCACTTCCTGCAACCACTAGTGCAGCGTCACGGAAAACAGGAGGAGGAGCGCTGCGGTCACCTGCAGCCCACACGATCGGACCACCCTATTTCCCCACCAAGCCACCGAGAAAGGGCGATCTGTCCCTCCGACACCGCCTGTAGTCAGGCTGAGGGATGAGGCATGTGCTGTGATGCCTTCCACACTGAACAACACTTTCCGCCACACCAAGCTGCAGTCACCACCACACTGGCTCAAAGGACTGGAAGGAGAGGGTCAGGTGTGACCATTCCCCTGATTATAAAGGCGCGTCTGGTACTGCCCTGCAATTAAAGCACGGTGCATCTAACGCAGTGCCATATAGTGGTGAGGAGGAAGACCGCCTTCAGCTACAACAGCAAAAAAGTGCAGTGGTGTGATGAAAGAAACACATGTACAGATTTTCTTTGTAAACAACTGAATCATTTGATTGACTGTTCGTGCCGTTTTAATGTGTAATAGATCACATTTCTGTGGTTTACAGTTGATAGCCACAAAAAGATGACCAAAGCCCATGGAACAGAGATGCTTACAGCTACTGGTGTGTGCACAGTGGATACTGTTGAAAACAAAGTTTTCACATCTGTTAATAGCGGCATCTATTGCAGGCTCGAGTTGGCTCAGCTCGACTCGACTCGGGTACCAGGTACTATTCCTGGAGACTGTTTCCATTACAGGATACTGCCGACTTTACAGTACCTGTTCGTCATAGGGTTGTCCCATTTCATAGGGGAATGTTTCAACCCCTACCCCTTGCAGCTCCATTTCAAGGGATAATGAGAATTGGGATAGGGCCTATATATTGTTGGAATCATACCATAATTGCCAGTCGTGTTTTTTTTTTTTTTTTACCTAGAACATTGTCAGTGATGAATAATGACGCTGCAGTGTTATGAGAGTAAAGTTACAGATATCACAATTTGGCCAAAAATATGCCTTGGGTAGTTATGCTACGATGCTAATGATATGTGAACATGCAACGCACACCAAAATTGAACGTCTGCATTTGACCCATCACTAGTTGAACGAGCATGAACACAACATACACCACAGACTGGGAGCAGTGGGCTGTAATCTCAGATGCCTGAGAAGCAAATTGAGAGTTAAATGCCTTGCTCAAGGGCACATCAACTAACAGTTTCTCTGCAGGTCAGCATAATCGAACCAGGTCAGTTCTCCAACGCCCAAAAACACTGAAACACCATTTACTTTACGTTACAACTATTTTAAACATTGTACCTCCAATTTCAGAGGCTCAAAAATAATGTAAAATATTAAGATTAGAACAATGAGACCTTAAACATTTTTTATTTGACCCCAGAGCTTTTCTCTGCTTAATATGGCAAAAAAAAAAAAAAGACAAGTGGTGCCCCGCCCCTTGCACATATTGTAGCTTATTTTGGCATCAGTCCAGCTGATGTCATCTTGTCTATGCATGTGCTGATGTCAGCATATCAATTGCCTTTATATATACGTGCCAAGTTTGAAGTAAATTGAAACAAAATTGATGTTTTTATAGGCATGTTAAATTCCACCCATAATAAGTAAGTGGGAGAAAAAATAAGATGAAAAAAAAATCATAAAAAATTGGAACTTTGACCTACTGTTCCCAAAATGTAATCAAATCTATTCTGAATCAAAAAACAATACCCCTTGCCTCCCCTTTGGGGGGGGGGGGTGAGGTAAAAATAACAAGAGAACAGACAGTAACAGCTGAAAGTCCACTCATCTACTGCATTTTGACATTTCATTTCAAGTCCACTGTGGCTGCAGAGGCAAATCTACATAATTTGATTGATACATTCATTTGATTTGAATTTAATTTATTCATGTATTTTATTGAGTTAGTTTGTTTTTTATTTATTTTTCCTGTACAGCACTTTGGTCCACTGTGGTTGTTTTAAAGTGCTTTACAAATAAGATTGGATTGGATAATTTGTGTCAATGTCCAAAGACTTATGGAGATGTAAATAAAACTGACTAAGTTATTGAGTTAAACTGATTTACTTTAAAAGAGTGAAAGCAGGAGAGATAGATGAAACAAATGCAAGTTAGCCATGGGAAGTGGACGTCGGCATTGTCTTCATCTTTTTCTTCCGTACATGCCCAGTTTTCTTCAGCTAAGAAATATTATGAAGATCAGATAAATGTTTACGGTTTGAATTCCTACCTTCATCTTGCCTAAGTCACTCTGCTCTTTATTGTTTACATTTAATACAAAATTCAGATGCACAGTTATTAAGCAGTCAGACTCCCATTATCACACCCTCTGTTTTCAGAATTTTAGAATTCACTCACAAAATCCCATTTATCACTTTTAAAACACTGCACAACCTTACCCCTGATTACATTTCTGACCTTCTCACTCCATTTTCCACATCTTGATGTACACAGGTCTCTTATTTATTCCCTGATCAAATCTCTCTTCAAAAGGTGACCGTGTCTTGATCGTTTTTGCATCAACTCTTCTCCCTCAACAAATCAGATGTGCAGAGAATTGGGACTGTTTTTAGCAGCTTTTAGAAACCCACCTTTTCCATCAAGGGATTTTATCATCTAAAAATATACAGTATGTCTGTACATAAGTGTGTATGCTTTGTCCTTGTAAGGAGTTAAATTTTTTCACATATGTTCACTATATTCCTGCCTGTTTTACCTTTTATTTTATGTGTGTACAGTACATTTAACCATGCCTCTTAAAAATTATTATATTTATAGTTTAACCCATAAAAACCCAAACATCCATTGGTGACCAAAAGCATCTATTGATCTAAACAGTTTAATACCTGTTGATCCATTAATCCTATCAATACATGTAAACAATTGGTGTAAAATACAGTTTGTCATCTTTTCATGGTCATCAGATATGACCCATTTGGACGTTCAGAGGCTCCGTGGTGAACATTGAAATACTGTCGTCTTCTACAGCATTGATTCACCAGTAAAACCCATAGAATTGGATCAATGACAGTGGGTGGAGATGTTTGTTTTTACATTCAGTTATTCATATTTTTGTTGGAAAAGTCACTTTTTCGTCAGTTTTCCTTTGTTTTGATATAATAACTTTTGAATTTACTCTGAGTTTTCATGAACATCTAAATGAAATATAGGAAATTAAATACAGGGAAATATCTGATTTACAGTAAAATATGCAAAATATAGAACATAATATTGTAGTAGATAGTGATAAACAGCTAAAGAAAGGTTCAATCAAGAGAAAATTTCATTAGGGAACTGCCACAAAAGTAGCACTGTATCTTTTCTGGGTCTGGGTCAGTCAGCTACAGAATAGACTAGACTTTGAAGTTCTGCTACTGGTCTACAAGTCACTGAATGGTTTAGGTCCAGAATACATGAATGACATGTTAATAGAATATAAACCCAGTCGGGCTCTGAGGTCAGCTGTCTCAGGTCACATAGTCCAGTCCAGAGTTCAAACTAAACCTGGTGAAGCAGCTTTTAGCTGTTCTGCTGCACACAACTGGAACAAGCCACCAACTGACCTGAAATCAGCCCCAAATGTCAACATTTTTAAATCCAGGTTAATAACCTTCCTCTTTTCATGTGCTTATGCGTAAACTCTTTTCAATCTTGTCTTTTAAATACACTTCTTTTTTTTTTTAATGTCTTGCTTTACTCTATTTTAATTTTAATGGTAATTTTATTGTGTGATTTTAATATAATTAATGTCTTTCTTTTATTCAGTGAATGCATTTTAAAATCATGTTTTATCTCTGTTAATTTAATGTATTTTTCTCCTTTTTTTGATTGTAATGTAATTTCAATGTCTTGCTTTTTTTTCTGTGATTTTTTTTATGCTTTTGTGAAGCACTTTGTTACCCTGTATATGAATAGTGCTATACAAATATACTTGTCTTGCCTTTATGGGTAAAATAATTTTACTACTTACTTGCTTGAGTTCAGTCAAATAAATGAGGAAAACCTTTTTACTCACCCATACACCCAACATCACATATTCACCTGACAGCACTGATAAACCATTTTTACCCTTAAAGGGACAATGTGAGCAGAAACAGATCAAACTTCCAAATCAGAGAAACTAAGTCAAAACAAAAGCTAATCCACCACAGAAACACAAAAAAAAAAAAAAAAAAATCAATTTACCTGCATATTTTACAAGGTAGGGATCCAGTACCACTGTCATCTCTGTATATTCTGAAATATTTTACTCTAAATGATTAGCCTTATATTTATTGCCTACTGTGTTTAGGTTTGATCAATATCTCTGTTGATTTTCTGTGAACTTGTCATTTTATAAACAATTCATGCTGATGTGCATAGAGGAAGGTGGAGAAAAATACTTACCAGGATCATTACAGGAAGTAGCACTATTGATGGCTTTAACAGTTTACTTTAATATAAAGGATTTTACTATATTCAGGTGCAACTTTACCCCGTTCTGGGTCTAAATCCACCCTCTAATTATTCTGAAAATGACTGTGAAGTTGGAAACTGGCTGAAAGTGTAGTGATTAGTGGCAGAACTAGCTGAATGATGTGTGTGTCAAGAGTAGTTCAAAGACACCCATATAATAGAATTACGAGACACTTTATGCAGATAATCTGAAAGGATTAATTTGAGTTTTTGTCCCTGTTTTACCACCTGAGAAAGGCCCACCTAGAAATCAATATTTGTTTAGGTGTGAGCTACATTTAGAATACTTCTCCTGCCATTATACAGTCTTTTCCTATTGGGAACTGAAGCCCTGAAGCCTCTTAAACCTACCAGAGTTCAACAACAAAAGGGGAAATCCTGCAACCTGTGTTGTTGTGTTACGAGGGTGTTTTAACACATAAAGTCAGACTCAAACCGACAAATTTACAGATTGAGACAGCAAGTTAATGAGGCAAAATCACTGCCCCCATGTGAGTCTGGTGGTTCAGAAGAGCAATAAAAAAGCTTCAAGTTGTCCCGTCAGAATATTAATGAGGTTTAGCAGAGCTGGACTGAAAGAGAGGTGAATGGAACATGTCTGATTAGAGGCTGTAACACTGATTTTTCTTTTCTTTTCTTGTCTTTTTTTTTTTTTTTTTTACAGACTTCTGGATCTAGGACCATGCTCTGCATCAGTTCTAAATTGTGGCTTTACACCATCATCATGGTGGGAAGCCTCAAGAAGATTTACAATCAGAAAGTAGTGAATGAGTTGAGACGCTTTCATTTCAATTTGTCAAATTTTGTTTCATCCTGATTTCTGATTTCATTATTTGTTTTATCATAACTGAGACGTGGTTCTATTTCTTGCTGAAAAAACATGTTTTTATGCTTAGTATCACTTTAACTGCGTTAAGATATTTACACAACTGCAATCCTTTTGTTTGTGTTTTGCAACAACTTCATTACTTTAATTGTATTGTTATTCCTGTTTTCAACAAATCAATCAGTCAATTAATCCTGCAATTGTAATTTTTTATTAGTATAGGATATTTTATTAAATGGTATGATGCTAACTTCTGTATGGAAGTCGAGAACGGCTGTGGATTTCCATATTATTTTATGATTGTTTTCTCATGATAATGGAATTCATTTATTTCGTAATAGAGAAGCATATACAGAACTCAGATGTGAGCAGGTACCACATCCTCCACATCGCAGCCTTCAAGAGCTGCCGCTGGCATGTGCTCTACAGAGCCAAACATATTCAACAACAACTGACCGGTAAGTTACAGTAACTATGAGAAAACGAACGTTGTTATCTCGAGGTAACGGATTAATTAATTTTGACAGGGCAGCTGTGGCCTGGCTGGAGAGTCAGGTTGTGACTGAGGGGTCGCCGGTTCAATTCCCTGAACTAGCATAGAGTTGTTGGCTGATGTGCCCTTGAGCAAGGCACTTAATCCCCCATTTGCTCCCCAGGCACCTGACATGGCAAGTCCACTGCTCCTAGCATGGAATGTGTGTCGTGCATGATCTAGTGATGGGTTAAAGACAGAAGACAAATTTCAGTGTGTGGTGCGTGTTTATGTATGTGACAAACAACTACTGACAAAATGAACATTCTATTCTATTTTACTGTGTTCTATTCTAATGTGTTATCTCGAGATAACGACCATAAAATATGTAAATAAACGGCTGTTATCTGCTTCCATACTCCTGTCGATTTCATGTAATTTTATTAAAATGCACATTTGACCAGAATGAAAAGAATGAAAAAATAATAAAAAAAAAAAAATCACTTTATTAGCTCTTCAGCCCTGGGGAGTTTTAATTCTTTTGACAGATTTTCCTCCACAGTCTTTGTCTTCCTTACCCCTCATTATGAATACATAGGAGACGGCAGATCAAAAAAATAATAGTGATCATAGATTGGAACAAAACGCATCATCGCTTTCTATATATTACCCTGTGTCACAGCAGCCTCTCCATTCATCAGACAGTATTCAATCCAGATTTGTGCTGTGTCAAAAAGTAATTGGGAAATGTTACTAGGCCTGGTATGACTGTTGTTTTATGGAAAAGTGACCGGGGTGCTTATTCAGACATGAAGTGTTTGAAAGGAGTTTAATTAACACGTTTAATCTGCAAACCTGCAGGAATCC
>JAPQRP010000006.1:20984062-21004310 GCA_037367295.1 Apogon hyalosoma | reverse complement strand
CGGGGCCAATACAGAGGATGAAGAACTAGGGTATGTAAACTTTTGATCAGGGTCATTTGGATAGTTTCTGTTGTCAGCATGGTTAAAAAGAGCAAACACCCCAGCCAGCATGTCCATGTGGGCCCCAGAAGGGTTACATTTGGGCTGCATATAAGGGTCCCATGTGGGTTTGTCCTCAGTTGCCATGGTGGCCCCATGTGTGTTTGTCCATATCCGAATCAGAATCGGAGATCTGAATATGTCATATTATTTTTCACACTATTCATCCCGCGATATTTGTCGTTCATGTCATTTGCAGTACTTCTCATGTTATATGCTCTACTTAAATTCTATTTTTTTTTTTTTTACAAATATCTTAGTTTGCAGTACTTTATATATTTTTTTATGTAAATAACTGTGCCTTTTACAGATATTTGTTGTTGTTTTAATGATATTTGTTGTCTGTAAATTCTTGCCCTAAACCTGAGAGCTCTACCTCAATTTTGTTGTACTTGGGAGTGTGACAGTAAAGAGATTCTGATTCTGATATGAGCAAACATATGTGGGGTCACCATGGAAACTGGGGACAAACCTACTTGGGACCCTTATATGCAGTCCAGATGTAACCCTTCTGGGGCCCACATAGACATGCTGGCTGGGACATTTGTTTGATGATAAATGGATTCACCAAACCACTAGCCACTAGAGAAAGAAAAGTTTTTGTACTATTATCCATATTCTCTGAAAAATGGCTAAAGAATCACATATTCTGCTTGGGTATGTAAACTTATGAGCACAACTGTATTTGATCCTTTTAAATGACTACTGCAACTTCAGATGGAAGAAAACGTCCAGCTCCTGTCATGGTTTGTATAATCCAGTCATGTGTCTTACCTTGTTGACTTCCACCAGCCTCCTCAGTTCTCAAACCTCAATGCTCGATGCGCATTTAAGTGAATTACGACATCCTTCAAGACATCACACTGGGATTGCTTTTCCAGGTCACCATTGAGCATTGAGGAGTCAAGGAGCTGAGAAAGTGAAAAATCAAGAAATGAGAAGAGGCTATAGACACACAGGGGGAAAAGGGGTGTGGGAGACAAAATGATACACAATAAGAGACACAGGAGAGGCAGAGAAGAATGAAAAAGCAGGGACGTTACACTTTGACAGTGGAATTGTACCTTAAGGTGTGTTTAATAGAGGCTCTAGTGCTCCCAGTCATATATTAGAAGCCTCATCAGCAGATATTTCTTGCTAGGTTTAAATATCTATTTTGTATAGAGCTTGATATGTGCGCAGTTTTGTAAGCATTTTTGAGATGTAATGTTTTGGGCCTTAAAGCTACAGTACTTAATTGTTTCCCTGCAATTCTGCCTTTCAGCAAAGTGTTTAGTCACAGAGGACATAAGACTCTGGCACTACTTTTTCTCTGTGGTTTCAGGCTGTATAAAATCTACCTTGTGAAGTCCTAATGTGATCGTAGGGGTTTTCAGTCAAGTAGACGGGGTTTGACCGCTGTAATTACTAGTGGCTGATCAGAATGCGTCAGATGTAACCTGGATGTGACTCCACTGCTTTACTCTAGTGTTTCAACACTTCACATTTCTGTAATGGTAGCTCATTCTGATCTGATGATATCTGTCTATATCTGTATGCCTGTCTGTCGTTGATCTACCTACACTGTTTCTCATGACATTGGAATAGTGTTTTCAGTTACATTTTGTCCATCGAGAATAAATAATATTGTCACAGTCATTTCATGAGACGAGGTAAAAATGTTGTATTCCAACTCGTGCAATACTCTGTCCATCCATCTATCCATCCATAAATTAATCTGTCCATCTGTCCATCCATCCATCCATCCATCCATCCATCCATCCATCCATCCATCCATCCTTTCTTTCTGTCTCTGGTTCTTGCTCTTCTGGCCCTACGGATCAAAGGGTATTTAAGTAATGGAGCAGAATAACCAACACAAATGCATCCTTTCCATCAGTTTGTCGTCTGTCAGGGTGATGGAAATGGAAATGGATGTAAATGATTGGATGGCAGAGGTGTTTGGCTCAACTTCATGCAAGCATAACACTCTTGCCACCCTCTGTTTTCTCTGTCAGTCTTCTCTTGTATCTGTCTGTGATTTAGTGCTCGCTGGGGCTCGCTCAGTAAAATAGTCTGGTGTGAGTGATGGAGCATTCGGAGGCTGGTATCCCGGTAATTCTGCATCTGGATTAGACAGCAGATTTTTGCCTTCACTGATGAAGTGAAGACACTGGTGAAGTGAAGGATGCCATTGACAGCTCCACAGCATCCAATTTTCTCAAAGTGTCACTCCAGCCAAACAGAGGGCAATATCCCTCTATAAGAAGTTTCAGTGTGTCATAGGATAAATATTAATCCTGAAGGCTCTACGAGAACATACATACATAGGACCTGAGGTTATTATGGCGTGTGTGGTGAGCGACTGCACTTGTAATTACTTCAAAGCTACAGTTCACAACCTTACATGCATAATTAATATATATTTAATCACTAATTTGATCTAATTAATTTCTATTTCACTCCTTTACTAACTAACTCTGTTCTATGATCTTCTGTGGATGTGCTTTATAACAATTACAGAACAAGTGTTACCAGACACACCAAACCCCACCCCTTGCATGTATTGTAGCTTATTTTGGCATAGATCCAGCTGATGTCATCATGTCTATGCGTGTGCTGATGTCAGCATATCAATTTCTTCTATATATGTGCCAGGTTTGAAGTAAATTGAAGCAAAATTGATGTTTTATATTTGAACTTTTGCCCATTATAAGTAACTGGGAGAAGAAAAAATATTTCAAAAATGCATTAAAAATTTGAGCTATGACTTACTTTTCCCAAAATGTAACCTCATCTATTTTGAGTCACTAGTCGCTTTTCCATTGACCCTAAAATTGTATAAATATAACTTACTAATAAAAATTTACTGAATGGAAATACAACAATTTTGCTAAAACTCTAGTTTTTCGATTAAAACGTTTTTGCGCTGGCAAGAGGTGTTTTTTTTTGGTGTGGCTCAATTGATATATCACACAAAACTGCAACGGAAAGACATTTTTCTGCAACTAGTCACATGAATAAAAAACCCAAATGTTGACAGATGTTACAACAAGCAAAGAAGAAGAGTTTTAAAAGAAAAGTGTGGTATGTGTGGACACACCAGGAAACCGAATCATTTTTTTTTAATTTAGTACAGGATAGAGGAGTAATATATAATAATAATAATGAATATATCTGTAAATCAACACAATATTTATGTTCATCATCATGTTTATGGAACGACTTCTCGTGTCATCTTGTGATAATAAATAAAAAAATAATTGCATTTGTGATTTAATGGAAAAACCAACATTATGCACTTATGTTTGTTCAACAATTAGTAAATATCAGTAAAGTTTTGTGCATATGTCCAGTGGAAAAGCAATTAGTGGTAATCTATAAACCCAATTTGGTATGAATTCAACCAATAGTTTAGCTGCTCCAGACATGTGAAATGTCACCCATTATAAGTAAAAGGGGGAAAAAAAGATGTTAAAAATTAATTACAAATGTAAACTTTGACCTACGTTTCCCAAAATGTAATAACAACTATTCTGGGTCACTGGCAATCTATAAACCCGATTCAGTATGAATTCAACCAATAGTTTTGCTGCTACAGACATTTGAAATTTCAATCATTATAAGTAAATGGGGAAAAAAAAAAAAGATTTAAAAATTCATAAAAAATTTGAACTTTGACCTACTGTTCCCAAAATGTAATCACATCTATTCTGGGTCACTGGCAATCTATAAACCCACTTTAGTATGAATTTAACCAATAGTTTTGCTTGCTCCTTCGGGAGGCCCGGTAATTACAGACTTGCTGGGCAAATAATTTCCTGTGGTAATTTTCCGGGTGTTAGTCTTCTTCTTTCATTACAGGGAAGTTTTGACCAGTTCAATGCCAGGATTTGTGGAGAGCTTTTAAGAGTTTTGGCTTCCTACCAAGTTTCCTCAGAAAGCTTTAGGAGCGCTATAAAATGTCCTGAAATGTGAAAAAGAAAGTCATCAGGAGGCTAAGTTCACTCAGGCAGGGATGATCTGTCGTCATGAAGTCGTATAATATGTCTCACTGATCACAGACGTATGACTAAATCTAGAAGACAAACCTTATTCAAGACGTGTTAGTAAAGCAATGTTTACCACACATTCACGGAGAGACGTTTCATCTCTCATTGAGTAAATCAGAACATAGTTTTTGTTCAGGAAAGCTATTTTTCACACTTGAGCTTGATATAAGTAGTGTGATTTGCTCATCAACCAGTAGCTATCAGGTGGCTTCACAGAATAACTTTTTTTTTTTATACTACATATCCATTCCTCTTCCATTGTTATTCTCCTCTCCTACTCGTTTTATGTCAACAGGAACTTCCACATTAAGGTCTCAGGATGAACACACAAATCCATGCGCATCCGAGCCCATCAGGTATCTTTCTTCCAGGAATGATAACAGCATGGAATAGAAGGCAGGAACAAATAGTTTGATTGGCTGATTAGTACAAAATGAGAAGCTGATTGGTTTATTAGCATGTTGATCAGCTCTGGAGAGCCTCTCCTGGTGGGACCACAGCTCCTAAGCATTTAAACTCGGCCTTTTCACCATGTTTTAACTGTGTAAATACAGGATGTGGGAAGTCTTTCTTCATTTTGGTTTAATAAAAACAGATCTGTGATTAAGCGGAGACATGACGACCATTTTGCATCAAAAAAAAAAAAAAGGAAAGACATTATAAAAAAAGTGTGCGCTTAGTGACTTTGACAGAAGAAAATCTATCTTTTTGATTTATAAAGCTTGTTAATTTCTGTTAACAAGTAACAGCACAACTGAAAAAAAAATGAAGGAAAGAACTAATCTTTAACCTCTTTCTTCAGTTCTTGTAAAGCACTTGTAAAGTTGTGCCTATATGTCAACGTGATCGATTTACATCAGCCCGCCGTCAGCAATAAGCACACCACCAGTGGGACTACACACCCACTGGAGTGCACTGACTATAAGACTTTGTCAACTTGGAGACAGCAGCAGTAATGGGAGTGCATAGTTCTTATGAAATAGAGTTGAGGTTTACTGCGGTGGTGCCAACACCTCCTCTCTGGTTTTGTACAGAACTGTTAATGTCTGTATGTTTCCTTCACTCTTCTAGAATGTGAAATCTTTGTCACCCACTTCGTATCAAGGGGATGAGTCATATAAACAAAGGATGACTCTTATTGTCTTACTTTACTAAACAGTTGAATAAGTTTTATGGTGATTTTACTTACTGCAAGCCAACGATGAGATGGCAATTGAGAAAGTACTTTAAACCCTTAAGATGTAATACAAGCTAATGTAATCCGATATAATATCACAAACGCCAGCCTCAGAAATTAACATAAGGCTGAGTAAACATCTTGATATTATGGCGTGAGGATACAAAACTTCACACAGTATTTCAAGGCTATTGCAAAACAACCCCAAATTAGAAAAAAAAAAAATGTGACAGTTTGGAAAATGTGAATAATAAAGGTATGTATTAAATGCAATAAAATGCCTCAGAAACACACTGCCTCATTCAGACCTGTTCCCCACGTACTCCTGATGGATTTGTGATCTTCTGCTTGCTTGTTTTCAACCCTCCATCTAATCAATCTCTCCTCAGCCCTCTCCTTCTCCTGGTGTCTGCGCTTCACTGCCTGACTTACATGTGTACTGATATTCTGATATTTTGACCAGCCTTCAATCTCAACCTTAGCCAGTTTGTTGCTTTTCACAGCTGGATCACCAAACTCTTGCGTGTTCAACAAAACCCTCGCCTGTTCCTGTTTAGTATCCTGTTCTCCACCTAAAGACAGCACCATCTGATCTTTACTAAGTCTCGTCTTATCAATGTACGATCTTAACAAGATGTGTTCATGTTAATGTCAGTGTGTTTTGCTAGGATACATGATAAAATCTTTCTTGTTTCACTATTTTTTATCAAATGGAAAGACCAAAGTAAAACTAATGACAGTTTTTCTTACAATGAAATTAAGAAATGTATTAAGTTATAAAGTCAGTGTGAGAACTAGGGCTGGGTGTATCAATCTAAATATCGATAGTACTGATACCAAGGTGAGTATCAGTACCAGATTGATACTAGTGTGATGAGATTGATGCTTTTGTTGCAGTTTCTCCTCTATAGTCCAGCAAATTACTCAAATTTCCTCATGTGTGCACAACTGCTCTCTCATGCACACTTTGCAACCCCCCCCAACTCTGTCAGAGAGAAGAGAGTCAGAGCACTGACTGAGAGCAGCCCGTGATGGCGGAGAGAAAGGGAAGCGTTGGGTTGAGCTTATTCACCACAGTGCACTACATTGTTGCTTTTGTGTACTTATTTTGCACAATTGACTTTATTACTTTATTACTGACTTTATTTTTCACAAATATCTGCGTGTAATGGAAAGTATCTATTGTTGTGCTGTTGACATTGTTATATTTATATTTTTGTTTCATTGTTGCTTTTTTGTTATTTTGCACTTGTGACTTTTTCTTAAACAACTGTGTGTCGTAAAAGGTAAAAGGGGAATTATTTTATTATTTTTGTACTGTTAAATTGTTTTATATTGCAGTTAGTTAAAGCTGCAATATAACTGCAGTTAGTTAATTATTTGCCTAAAATCTTTGTCCTGTGTCTTATCATAACAATAGTCAACTAACTAAGGCAAAATCACAAAATTAGTCAATGATCATGACATTTCAAGTAAAAGCATCGGTAGCGGTATTGGCGATACTAGCCCTGTATATTCATGGTATTGGATCGATACCAACATTTCCAGTAACAAGAGCACAAACAAAAAGAGAAACAGTCCATCTGAAAAAATACCAGAGGCCATGAGTAACAGTTCATTACTTCTGACTCGCTGATGATGACCCGACATGTTTGTAAAAACACTCTCTAAACTACTGTAATGAGTATGTCAATCCTGTATTGTTTTGTGACATAAATTGCAGGTCTGTGACAGCTCTTCATTCAGAGTTGAGCTTCTCTCCTCATCTTATCAGTCAACCACTATTGAGCTACACGGGGGAAGGATATTGAATGGTGCATCATTCCACCTTCCTATAACACACCTGTTATAAATTCTAATATTATTTTTTATGACCCAGTCCCCATGACCTTGCAGATGTAGCTGCGATACATCACACACATCTCTAATAAATCTCTCTCATCCAAAAGCTACATGTTGCCGAGTCTATATACGAGTCACACCATTGTCTTTTTGGTAAAAGGTGTGTTTTTAATATAGAACCAGGACAGAATCAACAGCATTTGACTCCACTTCTGTTTGTGAATAAGCAGAGGAAGCTTAGATTAGACTTGAATGCAGAGTTATGACCAACTTAGTTTAACCCATTTGTTTCCAGTTAAAATCATTTCAGTGTAACAAAGAACAATGGATTAGCCGATAGCAGAGGCTCTATTCATGTAAAACCAAGTCATGATCATAAAACAGTATAGGCAGGATAACATTTGGAATCATCTGTTCATAATGCGATCTTTGTTTTTGTTCTTCTTTGGGTCATTAAGTGAAATTTAGTCATAGAGAAACAACACTTGTACTGTTGGATCTGCTTAGTGTTAGCTTAGAGGTGTTTGTCGCATTGGCCTTATTATTATTATTTATGACACATGTTGGTCTGAATGTTATGCCATTTTAGGCCCAAGTGATTGGTTGTTCATCTCTATATCTCCAGGTCGTTATTGAAAATGAGAATCAGTTCTCAGCTAACTTACCTGGTTGAATAAATATTGCTACAACTATTTTGTAACGTTACTATGGTAACACAGCTGGGGGTGACCATCAGCCCCAGGTTCTACCGGAGATTTGCATAAATTAGGTTTGACAAACATTTATTTGATGTTTTGAGTATCCAGTGCAGAGTACAGACACAGTTTTCAATCACTCTTTGAACTTGTTTCTTTTATGCAGTTCTGTTAGTTTTAAGGCATTTCTTTGTTCTAAAAAAATAATAAAAACTATCAGTATTGATATTAATATCCTTCCTTTAAAGCATATATTAATATTAGAAACAATATTATCAGTCTGTACCCTTAGAAAAGTGGGTCTTAGGCTTTTTCAGCTCAAGACCCAAAACATCCATTTTATGTCTCCTCAGGACCCACATTTACAAAAACACATTTTGAAGTTCCTTGATGTTGGTATTTTCACCGAGCTCTCCATCATCTCTTCTTACTGTGTCCTTTTACATCATTACCTTGTGTCTTTTTCATCATTTTCACCTCCATCATTTTCATCTTGTTGCGTGTTTAACTTCAGCATCATTTTCACCTTGTTGAGATTTTTGAGTCCGTTTTGTCTTTGTTACATCTCTTACCTCTACTCTGTTTCAGATTGGCAACCATTTATCAACTCCTCCAGAGAACGCTCTTCTACTGTTTGCAAAATCAATTCACATATCATACTTTGTTATGCATCTTACTTTGATAATTGCCGACCTAATAAAAACAGCCCAAAACTAAAGCAGAATTGGAAAGTTTCATTAATGCCATTTTAAAACATTCACTGGAAAAAATCTAAATCTTGCTAAGTGTATTTTTCTCATTTCTAGTCCAAATATCTCATCACACTTAAAATAAGACATCATCACCTAAAGAGGAACTGTTCAGTGAGCTATAAGAACTTTTTTTTTTTTTTTGCTTGAATAAAGCAAAAAAATCTGCCAATGGAACAAGTGGAAATTATCTTGTAAAATTTCTTGAAATAAGATTTTCAAGATCTATTGTCTAAAAATAAGTTCTTATATCTCACTGAAAAAATTACTCTTTAGGTGATTATGTTTTATTTTAAGTGTGATGAGATATTTGAACTAGAAATGAGAAAAATACACTTGGTAAGATTTGGATTTTTGCAGTGTTTTGTCCTCATTTTTTGGAATGGTGCAACAACCTTTAAAGCGTGACAGCCTCATCACCACACCACTTTGTTCTGACACCATCAGTCTTGCTCACTTGTTGATGTTCACTTCCTACACTCCGCAGGGTTCTTGAATCTGACTTTCCCAAGGTTTATTTTTATTTTTCGGGGTGAGACCTGAGGCTCATTGTGACAACCCCAGTGTAGGTAGGGCTTGGCTCCATGTCGTCCATCCTGCCTGCTCGCTTCGTTTTTGCCCTCCTCCTCTTCACAGGCAACCAGTGAAAGCGTTCGGTTTCTCCTGCACCGCCTCGCTGTGGGTGTGGCCACAACGTTTAAATCCTAGCAGCAGCAGAAGCCACAGACTCCGCCTCACTGCACCAACACCACCTTCTCTGTTGTTTGCTCACTTTTTGTTTAGTTGTGCATTCATCACGTTCACACATCCAAGGACACACTACATTACTGATAATAATGATTAAATATAGGATTTACTTTATTATATCTTGATTGAGGCACCATTTAACTAATAAAATCTATCTGTTTGCTGGCATCCTCCTGTTTGTCAAGGCTTCAGGTCGGCCTTGACACTCATATTGAGTTGTACTCCGACTCCATAACATGACTGTGTCCTCTTCATAGACTCATCTGTGTAGACACATTTGTGGATTTAAAGCCTCCACTGTGGCCAAACCCAGAGGAATCTATTTCAAGCTGCGGCACATATCCCTCTGACAGCGATCCTTGCACATAAGAACCCATAATCCATCATTAGCAGTTGAGGACTGTTCATAAATAAGTTTCTTATCCTTTTCAGGAGAAGCTTTAGTGAATGATATAAAGTATAATTTGACTGAACGTACCTAGGAGGTTTGCACAATTGCTTAAAGGGGCAGGATATCGGCTCTGCCAAACTGTTCAGAAAAGCATTGAACATTGATTTTCCTTTAAACTTATGTACCCATAAAAAGGGGTTGTTAGTGTTGTATTTCTACTGATTCTTTTTATTTATTTGTTTTATTTCACTTAACCCAGAGCTAGTGGATGAATGAATTATTCTCTACATATAACCTTTTCTAATTGATCACCATTTATTATATCACCCTATGCATTTTGTGGTTTTCAGTGAAAATCAAGCATTTTCTTGTGTTTGATTCACCTGATTGTGTAGATGCTCATAGAAGATCAAAGGTTATTATATCAAAACAGAGAAAACTGAAGAAAAAGCCAACTTTTGCACCAACATACAGTATATCATTAACTGAAGATAAAATGGAACATTCATACTACATGGGTTTCATGAGTGAATCAAAGTTTCAAAAAAATCATGACGTTTCCATGTTCACTACGCAGCCTCTGAACATACAAATGCTGCTGAAAAGCTGCAAACATGCTTTTTTTTTTTTTTTACCTGATTTATTTACATGTATCGATAGTATTAGTGGCTCAAAAGTAATTAAACATTTCAGATCAGCAGATGCTTTTGGCCACTGGCAGTTGTTCCAATCTTTGAGGATTAAATTATGTAAATCATGAAAATCACATAAGTAAAAAAAAAAAAGTTATAATTTATTTGCATTTATAATTAAGAGATACTCTTCATATTAACCTAATCTTCATATTAAACTGTGAACAACATGCAGTGCAGGTCTACCCACCAATGTTCACTTTCAGAATAAATAAGAGTAAAATATTTAATGGAATAGAACAAGGATGACCTGGTGTGCACAGGTGTGTTTCATGGCACTAATGGGGCTGTTTAAATGGAATGCATTAATATCCAAAACAGCAGAAGAACCTTTCTGTGGCCGCCATTTCAACGTTGCTGCCAAATGACTGCTCAAGCAGAAGGACTTTAATAGAAATCCCATACCTAGCCATTCACATTTGTTGCCTATAACTATGTAGTCATGGCTGATGTGCAGCTGGCTGGAGAACATGGAGATAGATGGGTCTTAAAGGAAGATGGATGGCTTCATATAGTGTTGCTGAGCGTTCGGATTGTTCCTGAAATGTTTATGAGGGTAATATCTATCAGGTGTAGGAAGATTGATTAGAGGTTTCTAATGAGAATAAACATGTCTAACAACTTCTTTTATAATTGCTTATGCTGTTTTCTTCTTCACCCCTTTCTTTCTCCTTCTAATTTCCTGTCATCTTCCTTCTGTTGTGTTAATATTATATTGAAGTCATGAAAGCCGTCCGTTCAGGTACATGTACGCTTAATGTCTTTTATAAAATGAGACAGAGTGCAGTTTATCATTTATCATCATGTAACATTAAATTCCCTGTCTGTCACTTTGATAATAAAGTACATAGGTAAGCATATACGATAATAGTTCATTAATATATTGCTGTATTTGCTGTATTTATCGGTAGACACATGATGTGGGTCCAGGTTTAGGTCTGATGACACTACTATAGTATTGATCAGGATTTAATTATATTTCTCTGTGATACTGTGGTACAGTTGCTGTTCTGAAGCAAATTACTTTTCAGTTGCGGAGCCTTTTTTATCGATTAAGGGGTGTTTTTGCATCCACACCTGCTAAATTTTCCAAACATTTGCGAGGTTCAACCACAGTAGATCATTCAGCTGTGGTCTGAAATAAATGAAAAAACAGTATAATGGTGTGACTCCACCGTTTACATTCTTAGCTGAGAACTGAAGCATTTTTTCTGACTATGGTATCATGTGTTAAAAGGGTGAATTCTACAGCAGGAAGTACAAGAATATAGACACACGGGCTAGAAATTACTTGTAAGAAAGATGGCAGAGAGCCTGAAGACAAACACTAAGAAGTGGCTTTACCTTGAGAAATATATGTTTAACTGAAGCAACAAAAGAAAACTGTGTTAAGGTGTTTACTGTGCAACCCCAAAGGGAAACATTCAAAATTCATAAGATGTTACTTAATTCATCCAGGGCTGGAAAAAAATCAAAGACTATGACTGTGACTGAAATTCACTGGACAACACTTAAATGTTAGAACTACACAAAACTGTCAGAAGTAAGCTTTGCTGTGTTTATTTACATTATTGCTAAAGCAGTAAGACACGTGATGGTCCATCGAGAACATAGCATACGCTGATACTTGAACAATGCAGCAGAAAAAACTACTGAAAAACTCTATTAGTTTGTAATAAATTCACCTAAATGAAGAACATAAATGATAAACGTACAAATCCAAGTAAGAAGTACTGTAGTTGTAACAGTATAGAAAATGCAAATAAAAACATAATACACTGTTATTGAAATTAACTTTGACTTGCATTTCCTGGTAGACAGTATGAACACAAAGTATTTTGGGTCTTGTTTGTTTGACTTCATATATATATATATAGATGTATACGTATGTGTATGTGTGTGTGTGTGTGTGTGTGTGTGTGTGTGTGTATGTATGTGTCCATTCCTCATATCAGGCTGCAACTGTCAGTACAAAGTTGCACGGAGACGCTTGAGAGCTAATGAAAAGTAGAAATAATAAAAAAATAAATAAAATTGGGATTTGAAGCAGATTATGATCATGTCTCAGTACAAAAGCAGAAACCAGGAAAGGAGAAAAGCATCTGGGATGGCGCATCACTCAGAGAAAACGTGAACTGTAGTCAGACCCATCAGTATTCTGGTCTTTCTGGGAAGAAATAGAGGCAGAGTGCTCCGGGCCAAAGATGAAAATTCAGTAGAACTGGCATTTGTGGCTGTAACTCTGTATTGTGGAGCTTGACAAAGGTTTGCAAAGATAATCCTGTGCTCATGTGGCTCCATCAGCTATAGACGATGACGGGTCTTGATGTGCCATCTGAGGGATCACAGATCACTGTGCTCAGCTCAGAATTCCACCCATGACCTTAAGGCACTGCACAACATTCAGTCCTTGAGTTGTATAATTCTGCTCTGCACTGAAGAGACTGAAATATCCAAATCCCTTCCTATCTTTTTTCAGCAATATTATCAAAAATATTTCATTGATTCCCTCATATCTTTGATGCTCCTCAGCCTATCTTTGCTCCTAAATAACTACACCTCTCCTGGTTGCTGTTTTTGCACCAAATCATGACCACAATCAACTTTTAACATCACCTGTGGCAAATCACTGATATTTAATTATTTTTGCTCATTATTAGTCCCAAGTTGTTTCTGTTTCAACTTGTTATTGAATGTGTTACTTCCTGAATATGAGAAACCCAGACAAAACATGAAATCTCTTGTGTTAATACTATCTACAGTGAAGTAAAAGTGAAAGCAAATTTCATTATAAGTGCATTCTCTTTATTTCACTATTCCAAATGCTTCCTCTTTTTTGGATTTCAGCTTCTGAAATAGTCAAATACTTCATCTATGTGGCCATTGCTTAGTTTGCTACCTTTCTTTGGGGGTAACTTCAGAGTACAGAAGGTTCATTTAATGTAGAATAACCCGTATCTTTCCTATCTAGACTTATTGAGTTGCTTTGCCTAACGCTGGCATTTATTAATAGCACCAACACATGTGGATGCAAATAAGTAATATTTTTACATTCTTCCCCCTCTAGCAACTCTCAGTGGGAGACTGAGAGTGAGTGTTGGACCGCCCACATTGCACCCTGCCTGCAAACAGCGGTGTATAAAGGTGCAGTCATTTCACTTCTTAACCACCAAATTCAGCTCAAACAGGTTCATTTGGATATGTTCCCCAGTACTCGAGTACTACTGTGTTTCAGCTGTTTTGTTGGATTGCACCCAAAATGTTGTTCATCCATCCTGACGAGGGAAATCTATGATGCCTCGCCACCTTCCAAAAACCGCTACCAGTAGTTTGGGCCTGATGACAAGGACCCGCTGTGCAGCCACAACAACACAAGCCTCCAGCTATTCCTGTCAGGGTACAAGGTTGCACTGACATGGGGGTGCTTCTGGGGAGTCGCTGCGGAAGCCGGAGGATCTGTCAGACAAGGAGAGGCAAACAACTTCTTAGGTCACCATGGACTGATAATTCCCTTTGTCCAACCAGGAGAGAGGTGACAAAAACCAGCAGCAGGAAAGTCGACACCTCTACTATGGGAAAGCATGGGAAGTGGACGCTGAGAGCTAGTTTTCCCTCCTCAGATCACACAAACAACCATAAATAACTCCCCGCATCACAACTTAAGAATACTGATGTTATGAAGAGGGAAAACCAGCAGCACCTCAAGTTGTCTGAAATATGAGAGTACCAGCACAGCCGGACACGGGTATTCTCGCAATAATTTCAGGGTTAAACAGCTACAGAAGAGCTTTCACTAAATGCCAGCGCTCTGTAACAATTACAACTGCATGCAACTAATGTCCAGTGTTCCAAAATAAATGCATTACAACTATTGATCTGAAAGCACAAAAGAGACCAACAGTAGTCTGCTGTTCACATCTGCAGAATTTTAACAGGGCTAATAATATTGACTCTGGAGAAGCCTTTTCTGTGCTTAATATGCATTGTGAGGAGCCCTGAAGTGGATCACATCTGTGTGAATCTATATATTTACACAAGCAGCCACAGTGTTCACACAGAATATGTACGTTTCTTTAAATCCATAAGTATACATAAAAACCGCCCGCAAACATATGATTCTCCTGCTTGAATAAAGATTCAGAATGGACACACGGTCCAGAGCGCCATAGCATTTGACTCGTGAAAAAAACAAGATGTGAGTTATAGTGTGTGAAACGTTGCCTGGGGGCTGTATCATGAAGCTGGATGAAGGGGTTAGAGGAGAAACTTCAGGTTTAACCGTTGGATTTCAGTGTCGTAAAGGTGGTTCACTTTTAACCAGAGTAAATAGCCATGGCAACCTATGATCCACACTTATCATTATCCAAAGTAGTCTGTTTGAAGTACTGAATCAAAAATGTCTAAACACCGCCAGCTGACCATTACAGGCCACTACATTCTCCCACAAAAAAGAACTAAAGGGACTTGTCGATCTTATAAGATTTGACAGTAAACCTACTTACGGGTTTCAGTTGTGCCCTCACATGTCATAAGAATGTATTTCACCAACACAATAATGTAATGGACTAAAATGATTGCAGTTAAAGTCAGCCTGACTCAATCAATCAGTCAATCAAATTTTATTTATTTATCATAACAAAAGTTATCTCATGACACTTTACAGTTAGAGCTGGTCTAAACCACACCCTTAAAGGTGGGGTAGGAGACGTTTTCCTGGAGCTTTTTTTTTTTTCAAAATTTTGCTTAAAATCCCCTTCACACCCCGATTGCAACCAGTTGATTAAATGCTCTAACACAAAAATAAAATTTTTAGTCACCTGTGGAACAGACAGGACTGAAAAAAAACCCAAAACAGACATCCAGTCATTTTAACTGGTGCCATCAAAATGACTGAATGGTGATATGTCAAACTGATGCTTCGCGGCACTCGTGAACCCTCGAGAACAGGCATTGTGCGTTCCGGTACTCTGGAGGCGTGGCTTCAGGGGGAAGTCTGAAGAAAGGGGTTTGGACTTTTGAATTGTGTATTTTCAAAATGTAGCTTGCTCGAACTGTTTTTTCCAGCAAACTGCACTGCAACTGTCAAACATAAGGTGCTGCACACTTTTAATACCCCTCTACCAAATATAGCGATTGCGTCATTGAAAAGACATGTCGCCATCTGACCTTTAAAAAGTAGGTCAAGGTGCCCTATCTTTAATAGGCTTCTGCTCCAAGCCAAGATGCATCCACAGTATAAATTTGGTGCAGATATCTCAATGCATTCTTCAGATAATGGGACCACATCATTGAATGGACAGACAGACAGACAGACAGACGACAAAACCATTCCAACACCCCTCTGGTCAGAGTTGGCCTGGTGGTAAACACTAAAACAGCTGGTGCTAGTGTACTTACCAATAGCTAGAACAAATATCCATAACTGTTAATTCTACTACTCCAAATACAAGTACTAACAGTGGATACACTAATACTGCAACTGTTAGTACAAGTAATATAAACCTCTACCATCTATGGAACTATATAATAAACACTATCACAACTATACAGATAAATGAACAATGATGATGAGGCAGGAGAGAAGCAGGACCACAGCAGCAGGTCCAGAGACGAAAACCCGAGAGGCGATAAAGCGCAGATTCATGTCTTAATGATGTGAAACTGATAAGAATATGAATTTACGCATTCACTTCGTCAGCAGTTTGTTCCCAGCTTTACTTCCTGGCTTTTGCTGTTGCTTTTAACCAATATATTTTCATTTTCATTACATTCCTCATATTTCTTACATTTATATTTTATTTTTCTGGTGAGAAACATTTAACTCCAGACCTGTCCATGTTTGGTCATTAGACCGTCATCTTTGCCCCTTTAATGTGTTAACTATGATCTGTGTCTATCATGAGACGGCTTTGAGTGTCTGTGATTGCTGAGTATTGTCGAGCCCTGTAAGTGACATGTTGAATCTGATTCAGCGCTTCAGGTCAGAGGTTAACTCATATGTGTGCTGCCTTAGGGTTTTGTACAGTATTTGATCGATCGGACCAATGGGAAGATCTCTATTGGTGAATTCCATGAATCTTCAGAGGCTGATGTTTAAGATGAATTTGAGAGCAGCCTTTTTTTTTTTTTTTTTTTTTTTTTTACAAGGGGTATTGTTTTTGGTTCGGTTTGTTTTTTTTGTTTGTTTGTCGGTTAACACTCTAGCAGCAAAACTATTGATTGAATTCATACACAATTAGGTTTATAGATTGCCAGTGACCCAGAAAAAATCTGATTATATTTTGGGAACAGTAAGTCAAAGTTTAGTTCAAGTTTTTTTTTTTTTTTCCTATTTACTCATAATGGGCAAAATTTCACATGTCTGTGGCAGCAAAACTATTGATAGAATTCCTACCAAATTGGGTTTATAGATTTTTTTTAATCCTTTTTCTTCTCCCATTTACTTATAATGGGCTACAATGTCTATAAAAACATCAATTTTGTTTTAATTTACTTCAAACTTGGCACATTTATAAAGGCAATTGATATGCTGACATCACCACACACATAGACATGATGACATCAGATGGATCGATGCCAAAATAGCTGCAGTATGTGTGAGAGGCAGGGTTTGTTGTGCCTGACACCACTTTTTTTTTTTTTTTTTTTTATCATAAATATGACTATAACTGTATGAGCAAAGAAGGGTGTAGCTCCTAAAAATTAATATACCCTTTGCACTTTACAAATTGTTGGCCAAAAAAGAAGTTACACAGTGGATATTCTTTGGTTTGATTTTACAAACACAGAGCCATGTGAAGCTTTTCAACAGTGTTAACAACACAGTCACTTAAAATCTGCACCAATGTCAGTACGTGTGAGAACCATTGTTTTTCATAGCTCTTTGCCAGGATGTTCTTTCACTCATGTTGACCTCTTGGACCTACTGGTTATTAAGGTTGAAAAGACATGTCTGCACACCAGGATCGTGCTGACATGTGAGAACACTTCTTCAGAAAGGTAGTAGTTCTACCTTGAGTGATGCTGCAGGTCATTGTGATTCTAAAATAAAGCGCTTCCACCACGTTTTCACAGTAAAGGTACTAGAGTTCATAGTTCATTATTCCATCAGCGAAGGTGAACTCTGCGGTCCAAGCTGCCTCATGCAGACTCAAACCACGATGCTTCCACCTCCGTGTTAAACAGCCTCCTTTCGGTTCTGTTCGTCAGGTTGACATCAGACAAACCAAACAAACCGACAAGAGAAATGGATTTTGATGTTTCTTTCTGTTGATTGCACGCGCTTATTCTACTCACACAACAGGCACCATTTTTGTGTAAAAGATTTTATGCAAACTTCCACATGCTCAGTTTCATTTTAATCATAAAGGATGTGCTGTAATCAGTTTGTGATTGTGAAAGTCTCTGCTGTTTATTTAGATACATTAAGTTTTCACAGTTTATGCACTTTTGTCAAGTTGCTTTTAGTTTTTTTTTGAAACATACTCTATTAACTTTTTTTTTTTTTTTTTTTATGCTGCTTCTCTATTATTGATCTGCATATTTCCTAAAGCACTGGCTAGAGCAAACATTAATTCCTGTATTTCATCTGCAGAAAGCTGCCTTAAAGCTTAGCTGATCTCTACCACATGGTTTAGATTAATTTGAATTGGCACATTTTTCATACACTGTGATTAACCAGTGATTAACAGACTACAGGATACAGTTATTTTGTAGCAAAGGTCTATACTCCGCTAATGCATTCTTTTATTGATTAATGCCTTAAACTAAAACTGTTGTCTCCTGCTGTGATTGTCGTCTTCTGTCATCATTCTTTCTTCTAGTATTGTGTGGGTGTATGTGTGTATCTGACTCAGACATTTTTCTTCAAACCTCTGGGGGGTCTGCACTCTCTGCCCTGTCTGCCTGAGAAGCCCACACAGCAACCCCTCCCGCCCCCACCCCACACACACATCAGCCTCAGTGGAGCTCGGTGGTGGGAGCTACTGTTCTTCATCAAAACACCAGGGCTTGGGCATGTCAGCAATATCTTGTGGCACAGTCCCAAGGGGTGAATAGCAAAGGTGCTGCAGGCTACAGTCCTGTAGGGATGAACTGCTGCTCTCTGTTCCATTTTAGGGTGTTTGTTTATAGTGCCTTTCCACTCAGAATCTCTCTCTCTTTCTCTCTCTCTCTCTCTCTCTCTCATGTGCTCCTTCACTGTGTCATTCTCTCGTCCTTGTACAGAGATGTCTGAAAGCCTCCACACTCTTTCTTAGAGAGTGAGAGTGGGTTGGCGGACCAAACATATGAACAGAAACCCATGGTAACAGAGAATGAGCTGAGAATATTCCTATTGCCAGATAAGTGGATTTATTGGAAGTGGTTAAAGCCTTCTCTAAATAATGTGTCGGGAACAGCTGTGTACATGCAGCCATGACTATACATGCACTGAAAATGGAGTGTTGTAATTGGAGTGTTGCATTCAGCTCAAACTTCGTTTTGTCTCAACGGAGACGTTAGTGTCCAAATTATCGTTCGTTTATGCTGTCTGTATGCATGAAAACAGATGTGTGTGATTTAATCAGTTGTGTTGGAATGAGTGTTTGGCATCAATCCACCAGAGGACACCGCTCTGACTTAACATACTGGCCAAATACCAATAAGACTGCAGTTTATTTTCAGAGAAGAAGAGGAAGAATGTCCAAGAATCCCATCTTTTCTGTAAAAGCTGCTTGTCCCTGTGTCCGATCGATGTTATGTCGTAAATATATCAGTATTCCTTCACCAACTCACAGTCGCTCTTCCAAAAGTTCCACCGTGTTTGGAAAAGATTTGCTTCAAGTCTCAACCACACTGCCCCTAGTGGTCACCAGTGGTATTTCTCCATATTCTCCGTTCTATCAGTAAGCTTCCAGTAGATGAACAGAAATATGGACAAAATGGATGCAGAGTATGGAGTAGTATGTGAATCTAACGTCATATGTGAAATTTTAGATTTTTTTTTTTTTTTTTAAGTGTGTTTATATCACAGTTTGTGGTCATGTTCTTTGTCATAACCCGGCTCATGAGCCCCTGACAAGAAAACTGAGGGGTGTACAAATTTAATAATCAAACATAACCCAAAATTAAACTTAACAAGGTTGAGCATGTAGATGAGTAATTCTATTATGTCTGCTGTTTGGACGAGTGTTAAATGACGGATGAAAGGTGGCTAATATTAACCCTTTCATGCATAGCGATCACTACAGTGGACAGGTATTCTACAGCTGTTCTCTTGTATATGCATGGGTTTTGTTGTTTTATTTGCATGTCGGCCAACACAGTGGACGCTTACGCACCATCTCATACACTGCAATTCACACAATTACTGTAACTTTGCTGTTCTTGATAAACCTGATCTGCAGTAACATGTTTGAGTGTAAATCAGTTGCTAGTTGTGATTAACAGTTTTCTTTCTTTCTTTCTTTTTTTTCATATTATCTCTATGAAGTGAGTAATAACTAGTATTAGAGTATGCTACCCAAACTTTTCTCCTTTATCTCTCCTGCCAGTGAAGTCCTGCTGAAACAGCACCTTCCTGTTAGGTTGACATGAGGCTTGGCTCACTACCTGTATTTCATCACTTCAATCAAGTCCTGCTGCTTTGAGGAAACGCTGCAATTTATTTTGGCCCAAGTTTGCACATACAGAGGTGGAGAAAAGTTTTCGGACACCCTATGCTTTTGTGATACAGTTGCGGAAAAAATTATTAGACCACCCTTGTTTACTTCAATTTCTTGTTCATTTTAATGGCTGGTACAACTAAAGGTACATTTGTTTGGACAAATATAATGATAACAACAA
>JAPQRP010000006.1:20939961-20960979 GCA_037367295.1 Apogon hyalosoma | reverse complement strand
ACATTGATTCACCAGTAAAACCCATGGAGTTGGATCAGTGACAGTGGATGGACACACTGGGTTTATGTTCAGTTAACCCATAAAGACCCAGTGCTACTTTTTGTGTCATTTCCCAAAATCATTTTTCTCCATTTCTACCTTTCTTAACCCTTTATAGGATGTGGCGGAAACCTTTTCAGTGAGGATATAATGACAGCAGTAAGGTCGTTAATTCCACAATTATTTATTACTGAAACAACCAGTAAGAATCAGCTGTACCGATCAACAATAATCAGCAATCAGAGTTGCAAGAACCAACATACTGTACTGCAGACAGGGTTCAATCTTCCTGAAGACTGAACAACGAAGGTCTAAAGACACCAGATTTTATGCAGTCACAGTTACGTACGCACACAGTTCACACACAGGTTACTGAACTCAGAGTCAAGGTATAGCACACAACATATGCTTACATTGTTTGCTTTTGGAGCTTGCTGTCAGAGCTCATTATTGATTCGTCCTGTTCTTTAAGTTCAGCATGGACAAAGTCCTAGACTGTGAAACAGAGTTTTATCTATGACAAGGTTAAAGGAGAATTAAATAATTTTCCTCCACATAGGACACTCACTGAAATACTCCATATTTCAAAATTTCAACCTTAGCATGCTATTGGACATCGTCATCTACCTCCTCTTGCCATAAAAGATCCAAACAGACACTTGCTAAAAAGTAAACACATGCCTTAAAACCACTGTTTTACCACTGATTTTTGTCATAAACTGACAAAAATCACTCATATTCACTATTTGCAGCTTCAAAGTTTCTATAAAATCTCTCTGAATCCCTGTATGATGTTATCAAAACCAACATGCTTTTTGATTTCACTGAGAAACAGGATTGGCCCCATATTTAATGTTTGTGGAAATAACCAAAAATAGTCACTTGCCCGATAAAGTGTTGACGGATTTATCACCACTGTTTCTCACAATATTATCCTTTGTATTTAGCATTTTTTTGGGTGTAAATCATATATTTTATAATATTTATTTCACAGCTCATGTAGATGTTTATGAAAACTCAAAGTAAATTCCAAGTTGTTTTTTATTAAAACAGAAAAAATGAAGAAAAAATGACTTTTTCTGCAAAGATATTGATAAGTGAACATAAACACAGCGTCTCTATCCACTGTCATGGATCCAACTTCATGGTTTTACTGGTGAATCAATGTTGTAGAAGATGACGGTGTTGTTCGTGTTTATTACGGAGCCTCTGAACGTCCAAATAGGTCATATCTGATGACCATGAAAAGATAACAAACTGCATTTTACACCAATTATTTACATGTATTGATAGAATTAATGCATCAACAGGTATTAAACAGTTTAGATCAGTAAATGGTTTGTGTCGCCGGTGACTGTTTGGGTCTTAAAGGATTAATGATTGATTTGACTGAAAAAGTCACTTTTTCTCTGGTTCTGATATAATAACCTGCAACTGTAATCTAAGATTTTATGGATATCTACATGATCAGTACATTAAATATAGGAATTACATGATTTATACATAAAAATGCAAAATACAGAGCATAATATTAGAATTAATGGCAATAAATCAGTTAAGAAAGGTTAAAAATAGAGTAAAATTCATTTGGGAACTGCCACAAAAGTAGCGCCGGGTCTTTATGGGTTAAAATAGCAACACTTAAGTATTATTGGGCCGTTGTTTTCCAGCGTATCCCGGTCAGAGTCATAGGATGGATGGAGAGATATTATTCCAGCATTGCATCAGAGGCAGGTACATTCAGCACAGTGTCAGCTATCTGCCACTTTATTTCATTTATTTGTTGCTCATGCTGCTGCTACACGCACTAACACTTTAAACTGTACTGTTGCGGCATACTGTGAAATTTTGTACATATTAAGAAGTTATTTTTATTATTTTTTATTTTGCTTGCACATTTTATGGTAGTTTTTATTCTACCCTATTTACCTTTGATATATTTTATTTTATATTTTTACCCTTTAATCTTTATGCTACAAATCCCAGACCTGGGCAACTATATTTTATTCTGTCATGTACCATTGATCGAATGACAGTAAAGCCGAGTCTGGAGTAGACTTTTCTGTGGCAGGTCCAAGGCTCTGAAACACTCTGCCTCAACATATCACATGTGCACAGTCCATTGAGCACTTTAAAGCTCTTTAAAAATGCATCGATTTGCACTGGCTTTCAATACAAGTGTGTGACTTTTGTTTTATCTTCTGGTTGTGTTTTAGATGCTATTTATCCTATTACTGTGTATACTTTTTTTTTAATCAGTTTTAGTATATCTTGTATTTAATCTTATTTTACTAGTTTTAGCATATCTTGCATTCGTATCTGCAGATTTGTACTGCACTTTGGGTACTTGCCACTGTTTTAAATGTGCTATATAAATGAACTTGACCTGTGTCTGAGTCTAATCTGTGATTTATTTCCGTATAATGCTTTATAACTCTCTTCATATGCTGACACAATGGGAGGAAACAGAATAATGATTTGTCAGTAGAAATTTCACATTTAGACATGCAAAACATGCTTAAATTGACCTTGTACATTTACCCCATTGCTGGCTGAACATGAGGAAACACAGCACACAGTGACAGCTGGTAGCAGTGGGCTACTGTGGAGCCCATCAGGAGCAAATAGGGGGTTAAATGCCTTGCTCAAGAGCATATCTGCCAACAGTTTCTCTGGGAAATCGAACTGGCTCTGGCTGATTTTCCAACCGTCTAAGCCACGGCTTTAGGAGAACATGTAAAACTCACAAAAATACCTCATCCAAAACCAACATCTGTTACCATAAAAAGTCAACAATCTAACAGATTCATATTTTGATTAATAAACGCTAAAACTTACAAATGCTTGATTTGGCTGTGCAGATTTATTTTCTGCCATACAGAGCCATTCTATGCTTCAACAAGAGCAAAATGGGGCGATGATTTGTGTACGATACATGCATTTTATGCTATCTTAATCTTGAGTAAACCAGGCCAGTATCTGACAACCCGCCTCGCCTTACTTAACCGTGCTATGGTTTCTCACGCGGCGCTGTACAGCTCCATGTCATGCAGAGCTGAAATGTGATATCCCGTGAAGTGCTTTGCCATACCTTTTACTGTGCTGTGCTGTCCCATGCCGCTCTCAACTAGGGTACTGAGGACGGTGGCATTGCCGCAGTGCTCAGCTCCACACGCTTCAGTGATTGTAACTATAATATTCTTTAATGAGCAGTTTGGAGCCATGCCACAACCATTTCAGAGTCCTGAAACTGTTTAACGGTAATACTGAGTCAGTGAACCATCTTCAGCACTGGAAATACACAGTCAGCGGCAAAGAGTTGAGAAGGTCGTGTAATTGTATTTTTTGGGGAAAAAGGTAGCAACTATGACCAACTATGTCGTCATACCTTTTGAAATTGTGTAACCGTGGAATTATTTACAGTGTTTATCTCAGTTTCAGCTCTTCAGAAGAACAATATTTTAATAGGAAACAGGTGGCTTCAGGGTGAACAGTATTATTATACTAATACTATCTGACTTTGTTTATTTAACATCTTTGCTTTGAGTGCAGAATAGGATGCAGAGCTGAAATACATGTAACACATTTAATGAGCTGTGATAGCTGCGAGTTTGGTTTCCATTATTCAGTGTGCCTGTACAAGCAGTCAGAGAAAAAGAGTTAATTGGTATGTTTTGAGGTTGCTTTTGGACAAACATCCATGAATTTATGATGACTGTCCACCTTAAAATGTACAAACCATTATACCAACATAGAATACCGACAATGACTCAAGCTCTCTATAGTTTTAGTTTTATTTTTGTAAATAAATATCCTGGTGATGTTCTCAGAATCACATTTCAGCATTAATCTGTCCAGAACACCAGACAGATTTCTCTGGTCTTTTTTGTTTTTTTTCATGCTCCTAATAGGAAGACAGCAGAGTACTGGTATGCTTCCACTGAATCATCACTTTCTAATTTGGGAAGCAACACATCTGCTACTAATTAACAAGACTGATTGAATCTGTGTTTTGTACAAGCATGCACATGCATGCACCCACACACACAAACACTCACACACTTGCAGATGATCATTATGAGAAGCAAATGGACGCTCTTATTGGTGACACACATCACAATGTATCCCAGAACATGATGTGAGTGATGTAGGAGAATACGGAACACAAGTCTTTGGCCACGTCTAGGTTTATTGTTTTTGCAGCGTTGAAATGAGCTTAAATATTTATTTCCCATTCTCATTTGCACAGAAAAAATGAAATCAGAAAGTGACTACTTATTGTGACCCCTGACCAATGTTAATTTTCACAACAATTTGTACCCCACCCCCCGGAGGAGAGGCAAGGGGTACTGTTTTTGGTTCAGTTTGTTTCTTTGTTTGTTAACACTCTAGCAGCAAAACTATTTGTTGAATTCATACCAAACTGTGTTTATTGATTGCCAGTGACCCAGAATACCTCTCATTACATTTTAAGAAAAGCAGGTCCAAGTTTCAATTTTGTATGATTTTTTTTTTTTTTTATTCACTTATAGGACAAAATTTCACATGTATGTAGCAGCAAAACTATTGGTTGAATTCATACCGACTTTGGTTTATAGATTACCAGTGACCCAAAATAAATGTCATTACATTTTGTGAAAAATAGGTCAAAGTTAAAAAAATCTTTTAGGAATTTTTTACCCCCCAGTATTGGTCGAATTCTTACCAAATGGGGTTTATAAATTGCCAGTGACCAAGAATAGATGTGATTACATTTTGGAAAAAGTAGGTCAAAGTTCAATTTTTTTATGAATTTTTAAAAACTTTTTTTCTTCTCCCATTTACTTATAATGGGCAAAATTTCAAATGTCTATAAAAACTTTGCTAAAAATTTTGTTTCGATTTACTTCAAACTTGGCACATATATAGAGGCAATTGATATGCTGACATCCGCACATGCATAGACATGATGACATTAGCTGGATCCATGACAAAGTAAGCTACAATACATGTTGGGGGCGGGGTTTGTTGTGCCTGGCACCACTTGTTAATTTAGTTTTAGTCATAGTCTTTAGACGAAAATATTACTTAGTTTTAGTCATAATTTAGTCATCTAAACTATTTCAGCTTTAGTCTAGTTTTAGTCAACTAAATATCATTCATATTTAGTCGACTAAATCCATTGTGGATTTAGTCAACTAAATTCTTATGTAATGATATAAAGGGTATCTGAGGTAATGATTTTGACTTAGATTAAATGAAACTTCTAAGCATTTTAGATGGCTTTAAGGTTTGAATGTGCAGTACACATATTTCAGTGATGCTCTTTCAAACACAAATGTATCTTTTTTCACCACAAGTTTCATTAAAGGGTATCTGAATCACAAGAGAAAAACAGTGAGATGTAGAGTCCTATTTTCCCCAGCTAAGAAATGCATTAATCAGAACAAACAGCACATGACATTCTCCATGAAATTGAAGATTGTAAAAGCAGCAGTGCCATTAGTATATAATAAGCCAATTTAACTATAAATAGTGCTCACCTGAAACTACTTCAATGGCTAAAACTGTCAAAAACATTTCAAAGGATGTCATATATGATGCTTGAATTTAATTTCAAGAAAAATGGCATAGAATTGAAAACACATTTCTAAGCCTCAATAACAACAGCAGTACATACCACTGAATAATACTGGTGATAATGGCGCTACATAGTTTACACTGCATCTTGTTGGCTTTAATATCAAAAGTAAAATGTTCCCATATATCTGCTCCTCTCTTTCTCCCAAGTAGGGGTGTGTATTGGCAAGAATCTGATGATGCGATACAAATCACAAAACTAGGATCATGATACGATACATCGCAATATATCAATATACTGTTAACAAGGTGATTTTTTTTTGTTTGTTTCTTTTTTTTTTTAAGATTATTTTCAGGAAAAATTTAATTACACCACAAACACTAAACACAATTTTATTTATTTATTTGTGTGGGATCTAATGCTTTATCACAAAATGTCCTTGCGTAAAAACTTAAAGTGCAGGATTTGGATAAAGTTATAACATGTGGCTTTACCAGTGCAAAACACACACACACACAAAAAATAAATAAATAAATAAAATTATGTTTTACAGAGATTACAGTTTAAGATCCTGCTCTATAAATAAAAGAGCTTAATAAACAAAAAAGAAAACCAAAAAACAAAGGTGAACCTCTGCCATGTCTGTATTTGAATGAATACCTAAAAATATCAAGAACTTTTTGATTTCGATAGTATTGTGAAAGGAAATATCGCAATATATTGCACAACCAATATTTTCTTACACTCCAACTCCCAAGTGCCAACATTTTTCATTTCCCATGCTCAATTTTACTGTCGACTCCACACACTCTGCCAGCGGTTCGATCAAAACAAATGTAAGCGCCTTCCATGTCGCTCATGAAGTTGAGTTCTGATTGGAGCTCTTCTCAACTCGTACAGCCCCCTCAGTCTTCCAATTGGGTCCTGTTCTCACGTTATCCCGCCTCTTCTTCCTTTCGAGTGGATGTCGTTTCAGCTCCTCCCTCTTCCCTCTGACTGGATCTCGTCTCTGGCCTACCTGTTCATCTAGTTTTTATTTGTTGACTAAAGCGTCACTGCATTTAGTCAGTCTTTTTTGCTCTCGTGAATCACTTTTTATTGAGTTACTGTCTCGTCATTGATGAAGATTATGACGGAAATGATTCAAAATTAACACTGCCCCAGACCCCATGACAAGAAGGAGCACAAACAGTTGGAAACATCTGACATGTGTTGAATGAAACCTGGCGTAAAACGTCAGAAAAATAATGCTTCGAATCTCATATTGTCCGGACAAAAGGGTTAAAGACATGTTGAGTGCAAAGGAAGTTCACTTTAAATACGACCCTTTGACTTATAGAGGCTGTTTTTCCCTGAAAATGTTGTTTTTACTGTTACTTCCCATATATCCACACTGTATTTTAATACAAAGACCAAGAAATATATATGTGATGATTAATTCTTTACTGAACCAACAAACCTAATGTTGGCCTAAAACATTTGCTCAGTACTGTAGTATCAGTTAATACATAAATTAGCTTTTGGAAATGAGAAGTATTGATATTAGACATGTTTGGTCCTGTTGCTCATTTGCATCACTGGCTAAGCTTCAGAGGTCTGGAGTTTATTAAACCAAATTGCTTTGCAGAGTTTGGACGTCTGTGGCATAACAACCTGAAGTTACTGGATTAACTGCAGTTAAAGTTAACATTCAAGAATTCAACTCAATCACATTTCAGTGTTACAGTATGTCAATAAAAAGAACAGCATGATACTGTTTCATGCATAAGGCGATGGAGGAACTGTGACGTCACCCATTGGTTTATGAACTGCCGTTTAGAAGGCAGTGCTTTACAAACCCAAGGAGTCAGAGATGAGCGAAAACAGTAAAATAATACTCTTGTTAATGCAGCCAGGACTGCAGTCAAGCGATCTGTCGGTGAAAAATGCATTTTGTTAAATTATATCAAAATTCCATAGGTTCTGTCCATAAAAATCCAATATGGTGGACGTCAAAGAGCTGAGATCTAATTATTAGAGGAAACGCTTAGAGATGGACCATCAGCTCACTTGTTGGAGATGTAAAAACAAACAAACAAAAAAAGATGATTCCTGAAACTATAAATAAATGAGAAAAAATATTGACTTTATAGAGAAGTGCAGTGTGAGTCTATTCCAATCAGGGCATTTTCTAGTAAACCCCAGTGGCCATCAGAGGTATTACACCTTTAAAATATGTCCTCATTGGCTTCATTTTGGAGCTGTGGTCCTTGCCCCTTGGTTTCAAGAAACTCCCGTGACTTTTTCTCTATCACTCTCTGGATTTTGATGTTTACCCTGTAACTTCAGACAGCATTCAGTAACCCATTCCCCAGAACCTTAATCATCACAATGACATGCTTAACAAAAGCCATAACTTACAAATTCTCACTCCATACTCATCACATTCTGACTCTGAGCTGGAGCATATGAAAGAAAATGTGAAAATAATTCGGACTGGAAAACCAATCTCAATGTTTGAAAATATCAGACGCACTCACATTCTACTCGGCGTGCTTGTAGCTCTGATTTGGTCATTAATCAGCCTATAACTAATTCACTACTAAAGTCTGTTTTATTCAGGTTGTTGCAACTCTGGAATAATTTGCCAAAAAGGCTGAGGGACTCACCCAATTTAAATGTATTTCAAAGAACACTAAAATCTATCGTGTGCCATATGTGAAAGTTGTACTTATTGGATATGTTAACGTTATTTATTGCTACTGCACTGTCATTGTATTTATTGTAAATGATGTACAAATTTTTGTCTTTTTAACTGGGAACACTAGCAACCACTAAGGTGGAAGCTACTGGGGAGCCCCAATAAACAATATGAGATTCTTCACAATACTACGCTTATAGTTTGATTGGGCATCATCGGTGTCCACGGTTGACCACTGAGGTATCCTAGGCAACTAACACTCCTCAGTGACAACAGACTACCTTCACCTATGCTTAATCCTAACCAGGGTGCAATTTGTTGGGGGGGATGGGGGGATCAACCCCTCCCCCCTCTGGTTTTTACATCCCTACTTCTGCTCAATGAATTTCATCCTTTTTTTGGGGGGGGGGCAACCAAACAATTGAAATAACAAACAGGTTGTGACTGAGTTTTCTTACTCCTATATCCTACATTACTGACACTAACATTCACCTGAACCGAACTGTCAGCAGTCTCAGAAATTCATGAACATCCCCATGCACGGAGGCACTGTAAAGGTGTGTGTGTGTGTGTGGGGGTGGGGGGACAAATTCATGGGGCCCAGGATTTGTGTGTCCAGATCCATACAGGTTAGAAGTTGTGAAAATTTTGTGTAAGATCCATTGTATAATAGAGGCATAGAACCCAGGAGTCGGACGTTGAAAGCATGTAAAGTTTCATTTTCGTTTCACGCCAGCCTTAGTTAGTTATAGACCGCACCCCCACGTACATAATTGCTGGCCCTCCACTCTGTTTTTTTGACAACTCGCACCCTGATTCCAACCCTAAAGCCAAGTTTTAAAGGAGTGATATTTAGCTTTTTTAAATGGAATTCTTCATTTTAAAACATTTCCCTGTGGTCTACATAAACTGTAAATGCTCTGCTTGAGTCTGAATTCTTCATTGATTCAACTCCACAGGTCCATCTTCCACCCTATTTCTGAGCGCTGGCCCTTTAAATGCAAATGAGCCACTTCATGTCCCACATCCACTGTCCCATTCAGCTACCCGGTACTTGAGTTCATTAATACAACCAACAACTGAACATTTTAGGCTCAAAGTTTGGACATATTTTCAGTATGGACTCCAACCGCTGCTGCTGACAAACAATTATGTCGTACTCGGAGAAATGTTCATCGGAAGTATTGACCTTATATGGGCAAATGTCGTGACGTAACTAGTTATAAAATGTAACAAATTAAGAAGGAATCAAAACAGGTTGTAGAAACCCACTCGATTTTTGTCAGAATTAATATAAAGCTAGCTTTGCAGCACCTGGAGGGTTCGAATTCAAACTGTATGAACTATTAGGGTCCAAATACACAAATAAATGAACCAAAGACTAATAAAAGTGGGTTTAGCAAAATATGAGCCCTTTAACTGTTGAATGGTCCTTTGATGATCCATCCAAAGGTGAGAACTGTCCAAAATGTCCTCACTGTGTGGGTCAGGTGTTCACAGCAGAGGTTATAAAATGAAACAGGTTCTCCCAACGACAGCCATACAGGAGCACGTGCACATGCAGTTGGTTTCATACATGGCTGACTACTGAATCTTTGTAACACTGTACCGTGTAATATGGCTACGTGCTCCAGCAGTTTTACCTGATGCAAACCTCCTTTCACACGTAATAACACTTGCCCAAACCATACACATATCGCTGGATATTTCAGCCTCTTACGCTTTTATCACAATAACCATTTTTTCATCATGGATATCACATCACACACAGATAATTTGCTGTCTTGTCAGATTACTTTAAGCCAGGGTTGTCAAACATGTGGCCTGCGGGCCAAAACAAGCCCGCCAAAGGGTTCAATCTGGCCGATGGGACAAATTTGTGAGGTGTGAAAATTATACTGAAGATATTAATAGTCCAGGGTGTGAAACTCATTTTAGTTCAGGGGCCACATGCAGCCCAATTTGACCAGTAATAACCTTTAAATGATGACAACTCCACATTTCTCTCTCTCTCTCTTTTTTTTATTACATGATAAAAAAGTTTAACCCATAAAGACCCAGTGTTACTTTTATGACAGTTCCCAAATATTTTTTTTTCTCCATTTAGCCTTTCTTAAATGATTTATCACCATTTATTACAATATCATCCTTTGTGTTTTGCATTTTTTTCAGTGAAAGTCATGTATTTTCCTATATTCAATTCACTAATCTTATAAATGTTCATAAAAACTCTAATTAAAGTTGAGAATTATTAAATCAGAAACAGAGAAAACTGAAGATGTCATTAACTCGACATAAACCAAGTGTGTCCATCCACTTTCATTTGTCAAACTCCCTTTGTTTTACTGATGAATCAGTGTTGTAGAAGATGACTACGGAGCCTCTGAACGCCTAAATGGGTCATATCTGATGACCATGAAAAGACGAATAACTGCATTTTACACTACTTATTTACATGGATTGATAGAATTGGTGGATCAACAGGTATTAGACATTTTTCATCAGTAGATGATTTTGTTCAGTGGTTGGTTTGAGGCTTTACGGGTTAAATTTACAAACAAACATTTCCCAAAGTGTGTGGATAATTTAAATAACCAACAACCTGAGATTTCTTTTGAAAAATAAGTGCAATTTTAACAATATTATGCCTGTTGCTAAATGGTTTTGTGTTATTGTAGGATTGTGTTATCTAGTGTGAAGTTGTAATGCACATGTGTAAATAACAAGCTGAGGCATAATACTGTTAAAATGACACTTTTACTTTTTTGTACCAAAAGAAAGATACGGTTTTGGAATTTTAATGTAGAGGTTATTGAGTCTGATCAAGCAAAAGTGAACATCAACATGAAAAAGTACATTTGCACACATTATTTATCCAGTGTGCTCATTTTTTAGCTAAAGGTCTGTATTTTTAGGAACTGTTATCCTTTTTAAAATACCACTTGTAGAAAGAAAAGTTACAACTGATTGTACTTTTTACACCATAGCCATGCCTCAGACATAAAATATAGCTCACATTTGATGCAAAAAATCCTATCTGAAAAATTTGAAAATGTTTTCAATCTGTTGATTATATAGATGAATGTTAAGTTTCAAATATTATATTTTTATTATTTTGTGAATATTATTGATATTCATGAGTTTGGACATTTGTGAGTTGCTTAAAGGCCCTGTCCACGTGTTACGATGAAAATGCCAATTATAAATTTTCAAGTTACTTACAATTCAGATATTTGAGTGGAACTTTCAGAAAGTAATGCTCTTTTGTTACATTTTGGCTGATGCATACACTGGTAGAGTCATCCACGTGTTACTATGGCAGCCTGTCCACGTCTTACCACATTCTCATGCCAATAAAACAGAGACTTTTCAATATTTTACTCCAAAATGTATTTTCGGCATAGTTGAACATAATATCTAAAAAGTTTTGTCCTACTTGATATCAATTTCTGTCGAGAACCGCATGTTTTGAATGTTTGAGTAAAAAAGAGTTGATGTCCGTTTCGAGTCCACATGTTACCGAGCAGTAATTTGACATTTTTCACCTAAAAATTTCATCTCCCCAAATTTTGTTATACATAATGTTAAAGTGCTTATAAAAATACCTACTTAAATATGTGTAATACGTGCATATAAGTTACTCTGCTTACATGACAGAGACTGTTGAACATGAAATGTGTCCACGTGTTACCTCTTGATCGGACCCTGTTATGCTGTTATTTTACTGATCCAACCTGCTTGAGATGAAATCGGGCTGTATGTGGCCCCTGAACTAATATGGGTTTGACACCCCTCCTTTAACCTAACTGATATAATTATAATGCTTTATCTAGCATATTTAACTACATTAAGGCAATTGTGTTAAGTACAGAGGCTTGCTCTGTACTGCATACAAACAACGCTAATTTGAGCTGATTAACCTTTGTCTATACTGACTATAATATATGTTAACCTACCTGCGCTGGACTCAACAGTCTGCTGACCTATAGTGTTTCTACAGTGTTCCGAATACAAAGTGGGGGAAAAAATAGTCTGTCTATCTCTGTCTTTTCCACTGGTCTCTTTCTCCACCTGTCACTCAGTCATGGTCTCTCTATTGACTTTTCCTCTCCTTTTTATCTTCTTCCCATCACTCTCCCTCAGCCCGAGCCCCAGGAGATAGGCATTCACCATCTCTCTATCTCCCCTGTCCTCGATTTACTGATCTCCCTCAGACTATTCCAACATCCAACTTCTGCTCCTTCTTATCAACATCTGTCTCTGTCTTTCTTACTCAAACTTTGATTGGTTTTAAGTGAAGATTTGAAACTGAAATATGTTGTTTTCATATTGTCTATAATGAAACAGAATTAAAGTCCATTTTAATGTCAATGCATCTCAACTTTTTCTTATTTGTGGTTGTAAAGAACACATTTTGGGAAAATGACATTTTTATTTACCCATGAAGACCCTGTGCTACTTTTGTGGCAGTTCCCAAAGGAATGTTTCTGTAAATTTAACCTTTGTTAAGTGACTCATCACCATTTATTATAACATCATCCTCTGTATTTTGCATTTTTTTTCAGTGAAAATCAAGTGTTTCCTATATTTAATTCACTGATCATGTATGTGTTCTTTAAAGCTCAGAGTAAGATTAAAGGTTATTTTATCAAAAACAGAGAAAACTGAAGAAAATTTGATTTTTTTTTTTTTTTTGCACAAAGATACCAATAACTGAATGTAAAAACAAATGTATCCAATCACTGTCAATCCAACTCCATTGGTTTTACTGATGACTCAATGTTGTAGAAGATGACGGTGTTTCCATGGTAACTACAGAGCCTCTTAATGTCCAAATAGGTCACATCTGATGATCATGAAAAGATGATAAACTGTATTTTACACCAATTATTTACATTTATTGATAAGATTAGTGGATGAACAGGGACGAAGAAGACGCAGAGGAATTTTTGGAAAACTTTCATTTCAATAAGACTCAGTATTTCCATGCATGTAGTATAGTCATATTTCTATCCCATCCCATTACATAAATACTGTACCTCTGTCTCTCTCTCCCTCTGTCCTCCCTCTGCTTTCAGATGTAATGGATGACCATGTTGCAGCAGTGTCAGGGTCTGTATGGCTCCCTCTGTGGCTACACTCCCTCTCCATCTCCCTTTCTGCATCAGGGCAGTGACAGAGGGCCATGATTTTGCGGTCTTTCCCCCCCTTGTCTCACTGGCTGTCACTCTGCCCAGTCTCACTCTGTCCTTCTTTCTCTCTCTGTCCCTCTACTAATAGATGGCCACGGCGGGGTGTATGTGTCGGGAGAGGCATTTGTGTCGGCTCCATTAAACTGTAACCTTGCTGCTCTGAAGGACGGTGCTATAACATCTTTGTCTTTCTTCCCTCACTCTGTCTCTTTCATGGAAATAAACAGGTGCAGGCTGTTTTACTTTGAAATTGTTTAATTATTTTCACCACAGTTGTTTTAAGTCTTTTTCTGACCACCAGCTAGCAACCATGTCAGTGAGCAATTACAGGGATTAGTGTCTGTAATGGAATCACACCGAACTTTAACGTTTAGCTCTTGTTCCCTTGTTTCCTTTGCTGCGTCCTCCTGAAAACAAACATAAAAAACATAAAAGGTTCAGAGAAAAAACTTTCAGCATGTCCATTTTTACTAAATTCACCCATCAGTGGTTCTCCATATTTCAGCATAATTGTATTACCCCGCCCCCTGAAGTGGAGGCAAAGGGTACTGTTTTTGGTTCGGTTTGTTTCTTCATTTGTTCATTTCTTTGTTTGTTAACACTCTAGCAGCAAAACTATTGGTTGAATTCAAATTTGGTTTATAGATTGCCAGTGCACCAGAATAGATGTGATTACATTTTGGGAAAAGTAGGTCAAAGTTCACATTTTTTTAAATGAATTTTTAAAATATTTTTCCCCATTTACTTATAATGGCAAAATTTCAAATGTCTATTCAAACTTTGTTAAAAAATTTGTCTCAATTGACTTCAAACATGGCACATATATAGAGGCAGTTGATATGCTGACATCCGCATATGCATAAACATGATGCCATCAGCTGGATCGATGCCAAAATAAGCTACAATACGTGAGAGGCGCGGTTTGTTGTGCCTGGCACCGCTTGTTTGAAATGAAAACATCTGTAACATGACTGTGTGTGATACTACATAATACTACATTGCATATCAATACATGGATAATATAAAAGTGAGTACTATGTAAATCAATTTGGTTGTAAGTGTTTATAGCAACAGCTCCAACACACAACTGGGAAAGTATCCAAACTTGTTTCAAACCTGAAACAATGTGAGGTTTTATATCTTTCCTCAATTTACAAGTGGAAAGTATTGGTTCTCCTTTGGGTGGATGGTGCAGACTCTCTGGTCTGGCTTTCTTCCAATTTGGTCTCACCTTAATTTAGCACAGTGCTATTACTGTAGAGAGAGCTGGGTGAAGTGGTAGGTCAATCCAATGTATTTCAATTTCTTCATCCACTAACATGGTGCTTGGTGAAACATGGTGGAGGCTGATAGATTTTTGGTTAGCTGGTTCTCAGCCCGCTGATATGGGACAAAGAGAATTGTTTTGGGCAGGAACAGCAAAAGAAAGATGAGGATGTTTTGAAGAGCCGAACAAGAGTGCACCATCCATTGAGAGTGTATTAAAATAGATTGAGGCAGTGAAACACCCTTTGAATCAGACAGAGTTGAATGATGCATGTTTGGGTCATCTCATGGGTTCAAACACATCTAGGAAGAAAAAAGAAAGATGATTCTTACGAAAGACATTAAGCAGAATACATGCAGTTGCGGAAAAAATGATTAGACCACCAAAAGTCATCAAAAACAATGGTTATGCAATCCAGTACTAACTCCTGTGTGTATCATGTGACTAAAACAGACAGAAAAAGAAAACATGGAATGCCTAAAAGCACTGTTTTTGTCAGTACAATGCCATAGCTATTAATGTAAGAACTGAAGTGATTTTAGTTATTATCAAGAAAACATAGAAAATGGATAGATATCATCTCTGAAATTAAACTACTATGAGCTATTTTTGTTGTTATCATTATATTTGTCCAAAAAAAGTACCTTTAGTTGTACCAGGTCATTTTTTTTTCTGCAACTGTATATATTACAAAAATTTTCTAAATCCTGTTTTCTGTGTGTACTGATCAGTCATGACATATAGATTCTGCATTTATAAAGCCTCTTGTAACATGAATGGTTCATAAAGATAAGTGTGTACTTCACAAGGTAAGTCAATAAACAGGCGTGTGTTCCAATATTCAACCCCTGATCCTCTCTGAAACGCCAGCTTCTAGGCTTCTTAATAAAACACCTTCCTACAACTTTGAACAATCAATGTCAGTCAAATACTTGACTGAACAATTGAACTCCTGTCAGACTGACGCTGTGATCTTATGATCAGCTGATTGACTGATTGGCTCATTGACTCACTCGTCAATACTGAACTGACAAGTAAGAGAGGAAACCCCTGGGAAGTTGACCATGTCCATGTCTCTTTGTCTTTGGTAAAATGTGCCTGATTTAAATGTCTCTGACCCTGTTTCATGACGGGTTTCAAATGCATTTCCAGTTATGTAACCACACAAATACAGCTGAGACACATCACCCTGTACACCTGTGTCTAACATACATGTTCAAGGTGTCCACTTTATCATTTGTGTTTCAATGATACAATGCAAAACCACATTCTGTCTGAGGAAATAGAGGGTGCCGGTGCTGGAATAGGCTGCCTGTAGTCCAGACGTCCTCTATATGTGTAGCGCATCTTTAATTCAAAATGCAACAACGAAGACCCTGTACTGTCGCACGCCTTAAAACATGTTTGCAAAATGAATGGGACCCAGTTCCACCTGGAATGTGTTTTCTCCAGGTATTTTCAGCCCATAAATGGATTTTACATGTTGTGAAAAGAAATGAGAATATTGGAAAGTGGTAAATTCTCTACTGTGCCAACATGTTTCTGAATGTGTTACAGGCCTGAATATCAGGATTAGATGTACATTTACAAATGAAATGAAAACTATTACTTTCAGCTGTTCCCTTCAGGGGTCATCACAACAAGAAACCTCTTTCAGTCCGACCACGTCTCCTGCGTTGTCTGTCACACCAACTACTTGCTTGTCCTCCTTCACCACATCCATAAATCTCTTCTTTGATCCTCTTTGCATTCTGCCTAGTAGTTCCATCTTCATCATCCTTCAACCAACACATTCACTGTCCGTCCTCTGTACATGTCTGAACCATCGAAATCTGGCCTCTCTCACTTTGTCCCCAAAACCTCTAGTCTGACTTGTCCTTCTGATGTCCTCGTTCCTAATCAAATGAAATGAAACTGATCAGACACAATTTGAAATATGGTGTGTTCATACAGCCGGCAATGAAATACAAGTCAAAGCACATTTTAAAGGGGTCATATTTTTGCTAAACCCACTTTTATTAGTCTTTGGTTCATTTATTTGTGTATTTGGACCCTAATAGTTCATAGAGTTTGAATTTGAACCCTCCAGGTGTTGCAAAGCTATCTTTATATTCACTTTGGCACAAACCACATGGATTTCTACAACCTGTTTTAATTCCTGTTTAATTTGTTTCATCTATAACCAGTTACATCACGACATTTGAAGAAATCAGGTCAAGATTTCCGGCGAACATTTCTCCGAGTACAACATAACTGTTTGTCAGCAGCAGCGGTTGTAGTTCATTCTGAAAATATGTCCAAACTTCAAGCCAAGTACCTAAAATGTTCAGTTGTTGGTTGTATTAACGAACACAAGTGGCTGAACAGGACAGAAAGCACGGTCAACAACCTGGAGGAGGAGGGGCGTGAAGTGGCTCATGTGCATTTAAAGGGCCAGCGCTCAAAATTACCTTTCTAGTGTCATTACTCAGAAAAAGGGTTGAAGATGTGGAGTTGAATTAATGAAGAATGCAGACCCAAGCAGAGCATTTACAGTTTAAGTAAACCACAGGGAAATGTTTTCAAATGCATAATTCCATTTTTAAACAAAACAAAAATATCACTCATTTAAAATCATTGCTTTCTTTTTTTAATTTGCATTTCATTACCATCTCGATGTTGTTTGGGGTTATATGTGCAAAAGTTGTAAAGATTAACAAATAATACATCAACTCACTTTTAGAAGTCCATGATGAAATGGGTAAAAAGACTGAAAAATAATGTCCTTTGATGCTCCAAATAATAAACTATTTCATGTGTGTTATTTAGAGGGGAAATTATTTTCAAAGTGTGCATTCTTTTGCTGCTTCTCAAAGAAATGTGAAGTTTCAAAGTAACAACTTACTTTGTGGCTGTGGAGAAGGGAGCGATGACAATCCATGGAAGTGAGGGAGTCTGTGCGTAAGCGCGAGATAGACTGAGCGAGATCAGAGCGTGTTGAGAGGAGCTTTTGGCTTTCCTCTCTGAGGATAAGGCTTGTTCCGGCCTTGTGCTGCTGAATCCCGCTGCATCACTGTCCATGGTGCTGAATCGGCTGGAGGGTCTTCCGTCTCTCTTTATCTCCCCCCTCCCTTTCTCCCCAACATTTTCTCTCCTCCTTTCTGTCTTTTTCACTCCCTCTCATTGTCTTGTCTCAATGTGCCTCTCAACTTCACAGCTGCTTGATTATGAAACAGTGGGTTACCAAGTCATTGACAACAAATTCACATCATAAAAAACACATTTTACCACCATGTTGTCAAAAGACATACAAAAGTGGAAAATGCAAGTCTTTATATGAAATGATTCTGAATGAATGCTCTTTTATAGGCACATAATTTAATAAACTATAAAGTAATACTGTTGGTAAAATTGCTTTCCCAAGCAGAAAAAAGTACTAGTTCATACCATGACTTCTACAGGTACCTATTCTTTTCTTCTTTTTAAATGTATAAGGGTTTCTTATTATGATGATGATAATTATTGTAATGATGGTTATTACTTTATTTACTCATCATACCTTGGCCTTTACAAAGTTTTTTTTAATTTTTATTTTCTTCACACCAGAGTAATTTCCACTTTTATTGTTTCTTTGGTGCTTCCTGTCAGGCTGTATTAGTCACAGTGGTTTGGTAGTCTGCCATCATGTAGGCCTACTCTTTATTTTTTTGGGATGAGTTTGTTTCCAGTTTACGTCAGTGTTATTTTCTCAATATTTGTCCCTTCCTATCTGTAACATTTAGTTCGGACACATGCTGAAAGTTCTGACTGAACTGAAGAAAACTTGACTGAGAAAACGGGACACAAATGTGGTGTTTGTTTACTAATGGACTGTGAAATTTATAGCCGTGTTTTATTGTAATTAGAGAATACTGACACCCTACATGGACAGTGTTAAGGCACTTTCAAGGGCAGTACAACTACATTCCATCTTACTGCTTACAACTGTCTCATCTTCTCTGTTCTTGTAAAGACTTGTTTGGTTCGTCACACTTTACACCAATATCTCTACACTTATGGTAACAGACTTCTGCGGGATCCTTTAGGTCAGTGATTATTTTTCAGTCGAGGATCCCAAAATGAGGATTTGTTTCACCCTTGGGACACTACGTCTAATTAAAACATTGCCACTGTGGATATGAACAGTCATGAAGGCAAATTCTAACCCATTTTTTTCGTCTGTTCTTACCATTAACTTAAAAACTGTTGCTGCAGGTTTATTAAAATCTGACCACATCATGCCTTAAAATGCCCCCAGAAGTGACTACTGTTGTCCAAAATAAACCTCACACCTCCCTTTTGTTCCACACCTTCCATATTTGTCACACATCGACACAATTATTAGTTTTTTCAACTGACCTTTAGCCTATATAGCCTACAGGTGTTTTATTTTGATTGAGGTTAAAGAACATGAGGCAAAACATCAGGGTTTTCATTTTCCAGGCCCCTGTCTGATCTCTGCCTATTCACTTAATCTGTTTGTCCCTTTATTATTGCTTTCCACTGCTGTTCTCTTTATCTTTTTATTATCCTCCGGCCTCCCAGCCCTACCACCAACCTCTAGAGACTGGCTTCCTGTTGAATTTTGCTCGTGGGTAGGCTTGCTCTTCACCTCCTCTTTCCACCACATATTATCAGCCTCAGCTACAGCATCAGCACAACTCTATATCATTTCTCCAGCTGTACCATTTTATGCTATTTCTCCTGCTTCCTGTTGGGGCAGTGATATCAAGCAAACACTGCCAGGTAGGTATGACAAATGGCATGCTTGGTCGTTCATGTTGGAGGACCTGTTGAACCACAACCTTGAACAATATTGTATCCCACCAACAGTGTGTCATATTTTCCCATCCCATGCTAATCAAAAATGTAGAACTCTCAAAGCGTATAATCCATGAAATCCTGCAAAATCTATAAAGCCGACTAATCTGCTTCCTGCCACAGCTGTTTCATGCATCTCTGATATAGCTTTAGTTTATAAGTTATTTATATTTATGCAAATACCTTTGTCTGTGTCCATATAAATGAACCTTTGAACAGAGACTGTGCCAACACTCATGTGATTACATGTTATTTATAGTTAATGCAGTATTAGTCCCTGCTTACCATGTATGATCTTTGGTATTTCTGCAGCTGCATGTTAAAACTGGCATTGAAGCTACATGTTGTCATTGTGCCTCTCTAAATAATGAAGGCAGCCACAAATGAACATCACAATTGTCCAAAAATGTCACTTGCTGGCTTTTACTGAGCAAACAACCCCTGTGCTTTTCATTACTGACCATATTTTAAAAAGGCAAGTCAGGGAGCTGCTCCAAATGGCTCTATAATTGGACACTAGATGTGAATATCTAACAGTTCATTTGTAAAATGTGTTCTGGTATTTTTCATGTTCTACATCATGGGTATCAAACTCATTTTAATGATACTGAGACACATACAGCTCAGTATGATCTAAAACAGGCCAGACCAGTTAAATAATCATATCTATCCTATAAATAATAACAATGCCAAATGTTTCTCTTTGATTTGATGCATAAAAGTACAATTAAATTCTGAAAATGTTTACATTTTTAAGCTATCCTTTCACAAAAAGAGTTAATAATCTGAAATGTCTTAAGAAACATGAGTGAAATTTTAACCCATAAGGACCCAGTGTGACATTTGTGTCAGTTCCCAGATGAGTTTTTCTCTATATTTAACCATTCTTAAGGGGTTTGTCACCATTTATTGTAATATTATCTTGTGTGTTTGGCACGTTTTCAGTGAAAATCAACTATTTTCCTGTATTTTATTTCCTGATCATGTAGATATTCATAAAAGTTCAGAGTAAAGTTGAGGAATATTACATCAAAAATAGAGAAAATTGAATAAAAAGTTCCTTTTTCAGTCCAATCTCTTATTAACTAAACATAAACCAAGTGTGTCCATTCACTGTCATTGATCCAACTCCATGGGTTTTACTGGTGAATCAATGTTGTAGAAGATGACGGTGTAACTACTACCTCTAAACTCCAAATGGGTCATATCTGATGACCATGAAAAGATGAATAACTGTATTTTACACCAATTATTTACAAGGATTGATAGGATTAGTGGATCAACAGGTATTAAACAGTTTAGATCAGTAGATGGTTTTGGTTGGTGATGGACATTTGGGTCTTTATGGGTTAACATTATGCCTCAGATAGATAGATAGATAGATAGATAGATAGATACTTTATTAATCCTTCGAGTGGGTCAACAAAGGCACAAAGCATTT
>JAPQRP010000006.1:20921955-20939769 GCA_037367295.1 Apogon hyalosoma | reverse complement strand
AGATAGATAGATAGATAGATAGATAGATAGATACTTTATTAATCCTTCGAGTGGGTCAACAAAGGCACAAAGCATTTAGTAACAGTCAACACATTGTTAAAATTTTAGAGTTTGGAGTTTAAAGTTGTAATTTAAAGGTTATTATGCTATTATTTTTACTTAAAGTCAAACTGGGATAAAATGAGTTTGACACCCTTGACTATTAATGTTGTAATTTTTGCACTTTGTAAATTCAACCCACGGGCCAGATCAGAACCTTTGAGGGGCCGGTTTTGGCCCGCGGGCCTTATGTTTGACACCCCTTGTGAAGCATAAGTTTCAGATGGATGAATATCTGCTGTCACTGTCATTTTCATCTTAGTGGATGATAATAAGGCACTTTGAAGTGCATAATAGCTCCAGTCACACAGAGACACTTTGTACCTATGGGAGGTTTTATCTTTTTAATGTTCATCTCGGGGTCCCCAGACCTCACTTTGAGAACCTCTAGCTGTGTCGGTTCGCGTCGGCTACCTCTCCCAGGCAAACGCCCCGGCGATGGCATCACGCTCAGTCGTCATAATAACGTATCTTTTATTACCAGGCTCTAATCCCAGAGCAGCCGCTTGTCAATAGACGGAGCAGGACGCGGACGCAGAGGAGGGGAGGCGGACTGGATGGAGCTGGTAGGCGGATCACCTCCCGGGACGAACCGCCGCACAGTGTGAAAGTACCACAACTGCAGGAGGGATCCACATCCTCAGCGTGGAGCGTCAGAGCGCTTTTAACGGCAGGGAAAAAAAAAAAAAAAAAAAAAAACCCACCAAGAATTTGATGCTGTTTCAGAAAGAAGTCTGATCTTCCTCTGTCTCCGAGGCGTGTTCTTCTTTTTTTTTTTCTTCTTCTTCTTTTTTTGTGACCTATAATAACGCCTCTTTTTGCAGGCTACCGTCCGTCTGTTGTCCGGCGTCTATCCTTGGAGAGAACGACGCGCAGACAAGAGAGAGGTCAAGACAAAGTCACTTCTGTGGCTGAAAGGAAGGAGATCGGCCGTTTGCAAGGAAAAAAAATCGTTTAATTTTGCAGTTTCTTTGTACTCTTGTTATCCAATTCCATACCTGGAAGACCTTGAGGCGGATAATAATAATAATACTATAATAACCTACCAACCGCAACTGTAGTGGATTATTCTAGTGGAGGACATGACTAATGAGCGGTGCCAAACACATGCACACAGCTCTGAATAAGTGAGATGTGATGATCGGACAGGGATTCCAGCTCTGAATGGGGAAGAGCGAAGAGCATCCATACCAGATCCTAACGTGGAGAGCAGTTGAGTAGCCCACCGACGCGACCGTACCCGGTTAATCGAGTCAAAAGTCGTTTAGCCAACCCGCACTTTTCATTGCTTTCCATCCACTATTGAACTAACCAGAGGATCCGGGCCGGTTTGACCCAGACGATTGGATATTTTGCATTAAATGACCGATGAACGGAGTCTTTACCTAAACGTGGGGAGCTCATGTGGAGACCAAATGAGTGCGCAACGCGGCGGTGCGCCGGTTTGACGGCGTTTTTTCCACGCTCAAATCCCTGTCCCGGTGGATCTCTAGTGGACGTCGGTTTGATATAGGTTATTGGCTGCACCTGCCGCACACGCACACACACGCACACACACGCATACACACACACAGACACGCATACACTTGTCAGTTTAATGTAAACTCAACGGGAACTCAATCTGAAACGCCTTGGTAGCCCCGCCACCCCTCCAGGAGCCCCACAGGGTGGCCAGCCGTGCGCGACGCAGGACAAAAAAAAAAAAAAAAAGTGGATATGATGTCTTATTTGGTTTGAAACATTGCCTGATCGGTGGAGGATTATTTAACAAATTGTTTGTTCTTGTGAGTTCTTAATCTGGATTGAAAGTGGGGAGATAACCAGAGAAGAAATATCCCTTTACCCAACCGGAGAGGAGGAGAGGAGAGGAGAGGAGAGGAGAGGCGGACGCGCAGGTATGACAGCCTCTTTATCTACTTTTCTCGTCTGTCCGATTGTCTCACTTACATCTCCCCCCTCTTCCCCCATTTCTCAATCTCCCTGTGCTTTCTGCATCTTCCATATTCGCAGTCGCAGTCGTTTACAAGAGCTCTGCTTGTAATTTAAGAGGACCAGAGTTGAGAGCAAACACACACACACACACACACACACGCACGCGCACACACACACACACACACACACACACACATGCATCGAGGCAGAAGAGAAGGCAGATGGGGAGATAATGGCGCTGGTGTTTTCTCTCCCACACGATTTAGAGATGGTGATATCCTTTCTCTAGATTAACGACAGGAGGGATGGAGGGGAGGGGATGGGATGGGATGGGATGAGAGACAGGAGGAGAGAGATGCTGAGGGGGTGCAAAGCATGAGAAGTGTGAAGAAAGCGGATGGAAACAGATGACTAGGTGAGGCTGGGAAGAGATGAGGAGACATGGGTGAAAATGTGCAGGTGGATGAAGCAGCAGGGGAAGGGGGAAGCAAGAGAGTTGGAGAGTTTAGACAGAAAAAAAGAAGGGGAGGAGAAGTGGATGCAGAGGAAAAGGTGGAATAAGAGAGGGGGCGGCTGGAATACATTAAACTGGGGGAGCAGAGATGTGAAAAGAACAAGGTAGAACAGAGAGAAGTTGAGTAGTTGGAAAAGACAGAGGAAGGGATATTGATGACATGCACTGCAGGGAGAGAGGGGGATGGCCTGGGCAATAAGAGAGAGAGAGAGAGAGGTGTAGGACTGATGGAAAGTAAAGAAAATAGCAGAGCACAGGAGAAGCTATGTAGTTAAATAGATTGGGAGGGCAAAGAGGGGTAGGGGGGAATGGCTCAGGAGATATAGGACAGGGATAAAGAGAGACCAGGTGTTGCAGCTGGCAAGGAAATGATCCCTTAAGAAAGGTCTAACAATAGAGTGCTGTGGGCCAAGTGTAGAGTGCTATAACAGCCCTCTGCTGTAGCTACTGTATGGCATTTTCCAATGTGATTGCTGTGTAATGGTTGTAGCTACACCATGGGGACAGAAAGAAAGACCGAGGGTATTGAAAAGCCTCAAAAAAAAAAAAAAAAGCTCAAGTGGGAGATGCACAGAGCTTACTTTGCTGTGTCAGCTCATCAGCCCCTCCTTACCTGGTTAGATTTCCCTTTCCTTTGCAGCCACATTTGCATTTTGATTGGGTTTTGCAACGACACTAAGCCACGTTAAAACACATGTAAACACACGTGAAATGAAGTGTGGTTTGGAGGGTGGTTTCTCAGGTTTCTGTTTCCAAATGTGTGTACCTGTGGCTTAGCTTGAAGCTCTTATTCTACTCAAACACCGGGGAAATTATATCGGTCGCTTGCCTATATGTTGTCATTTTTGTTTGCATGTGTCGATACAGTAAGCTGCATTTTATTATCGCTGTCATTCCACATGTAGTTAAATACACCACAGAGATTTTATGTATAAGATAAGCTGGGAAGGGAAGCTCTGTGCCAAACCAACCGAAAGACCCACTATGTAAATATGCTGTAGTCATGCTTGTGTGTACTGTCCACAGTGGCTGATGGAGTCTTAGACTGTGCTGTGCCAACCTGGGCCTTAGATTTTCTGAATCGTCGTGGTTACAGACATCTCTGTCACACTCACTGCCTTACCCAGTATGCAGTGTCCTGTGCTAAACCCTAAACCCGTATTAGATTGGAGCTTATGATAGATGCACTAATACATCTTTTTATCCCACTGCTGAATACCACTATACATGAATTAGCAGAACATTCTAACACTGCCATGGAAACTGAGTTCACACAAGCAGTCAAAAATAGAAATAAATTGTGTAAAGTGTTAGTGTTTCTCAAAACTGCTTCCAGCTATTTTGCTTAGGTCTCCTATTGCTTAAAAGATGTATTAGAGTTTTATGAACCTGGTGTTTTCACATAAAGCCACTTCAGATCTCTTTAGTAAAGTAACACATTTAACAACAGAATATGATTGTGCATATAATGGCTATATCCAAGTCCATTACAGGTACTGCTTTTTGCTGAGACATAAAGGCATGTTAATGGATTCGAAAAAAAAATGTTATAATGTCACAAATGAATCACACGAAACAATGTAAATATCATATTGTGTTGAGAGAAGATGTTCGTATTCATGATTAGATGGGGAACAAATATTTTTTTTTGTGGATTTGTTGCATTGAAGACCTCAACTTTAGATGTGTGTAGAGCTTCTAAATCAAAATAAATACCTAAATGAATAAATGATGAATTGAATACATCATGATCACTGAACATCAAACTTCTAACTCAGGAATCAATAAATCTGGAACACAATACCCGTTCAGCCAACAGCAACTTAGCAATTCATTCAGTCATTTTCCAAACTGATCCTCAGGAGGGTCACGGGGAAGCTGAAGTGTATCCCCGCTGCTAGTGGATGAAGGCGGGGTTCACGCTGTTCATTGCAGTACTGACATGTACAGACAAACAACCATGGACTCTTATGGTTTAGATCAGTGTTTTTTAACTTTTTTTTTTTAACAAACACCCCTTTACGTCATCATGAGCCCCTCCCTGGAAAAAGTTGTCAAGTGGGGGTGGGTGGGGTCAAGGGAATGGATCTGACGAAGCTTATGTACATTGCATAGGTAGCATGACGTACCTTATTGAGAGGAGAGGAGCGGGGAGGAAGGGGGCGTGGAAATTCGCCACTGACATAACACGCTGCTTGATATTGATACTTATACAGACTAACACCCCCCATTTCAATCTCCGCACCCCTCTTTCAGCTTTCTCTTTCGAAATGCCCCCCGATGGTATCCCAACGCCCTCACTGAAAAACACTGATTTAGATTGTCCAGTTACCCTATTAAGATACATGTCTTTATGGGGTGGGAGGAGGCCAGAGTACCTGGAAAGAACCTGTGCAGACACATGGGTGGTGGCCAACACTGTGCCACCCATGTTAGACAAGTGTAGATGCGATTTTACTTTTTTCATTCATTCTCTGAACCCGCTTTATCCTCACTAGGGTCACGGGGGTCGCTTGGAGCCTATCCCAGCTACATACGGGCGAAGGCGAGGTACACCCTGGACATTTTTCCAGTTCATCGCAGGGCTGACATATAGAGACAAACAATCACTCTCACAATCACACCTATGGGCAATTTAGATTAACCAATTAACCTATCAGTGCATGTCTTTGGATGGTGGGTGGAAGCTGGAGTACCCGGAGAGAACCCACTTTATAGTGCTAAATTCCAGTTGAGAATACTTTTCCAATATTATTCACTATGTGGGCCCAGTTCTGCTAATACTGATAGCTAATTCAGAGAATATTGTAGCGCTGGTGGCTAAAACTAGGAGGGAAAAAAAAGGAAAAAGAACTAGGCTGATTTTCATTCAATAAAGTGAATATAATCACTTTTTTTTTTCATTGCACTGCATCAGAACCAGCTCTGCAACTTCCGAAGTATAATTGCTTCATAATAGTGGAAGCTTCTGTTAAAAATGTGCAGGGGATCTAACTACAGTGCATCAGTGCACAATGTCTTAAACGTCCTGCATCAGGCTGAATCAGTCAGGACAGACTGACTCACAGACTCTCCAGGTCTGAAGTGAGCTCAGGAAAGGCGGAAAAATTTCCTGCAGAGTGGAAGGGCAGAGACTCACTTGACCCTAATTTCCAGGTTAAAAACAGTCTGTGAAAGTGGGGTTTCATGATCCCTCTGGCTTAACATAACAGAGGCGTACCTGGATCTATAGAGTACCAAACCTCCAGTCTGTGAAGCATAGCTCTCAAACTGTGGCAGCCATCTGAATTTAACAAATACATGGCCACTTTTTCCTTTGAAACCCAGTGGGTGAGAACTGGAAAGTTAGTTAAAAAATGCATGCAAAGATTAAACACCGGGTGTCCTTTTACATTCCCTATGCTGTTTCACAAGCCAGTAGTACAGAGTAGCATCTGAGTCAAAGAGACAAGAAAGCTTCATTTGAAGGCATGAGATAAAAACAGCTGAGTTTAACGTAGACCCCTTAATACTGTAACGTGATTTTTCCCCCTTATAATAATTAAGTTATTAATTGCGGTGGAAAAGGTCTGCCAAACAGCACTGTCATTAGTCAGGTGAAGTTTTTCAATCAGAGAAGAGATCCGAGTGGTCTTTTAATGAAGTTTAATGGAACCCTCTATTTTTGGCACCATGTAAAGTACCCCTCTGTCCGTCAACGTCACATTGAACAATGGAGCCAGAGAGACGTGTAAATTCCAGAGGATTGTGAGTTTAATTGATTGATGTGTCTGTATGGGAGAGAGAGAACAAGCACCAATAAATTCATTTTTAGACAGAGAGAAAGAACACAGTTTTATCACAGAAGGGAAGTAATGCATCTGCAGGTACAGTGGAGGCTCAATTAACAGCCACTTCAGTGTTTGGCCCAAGCAGACATGTGTGAAGGAAGGAGAGATGGAAATGCACAGAGCACTCAGAGGCAAGAAAAGGGGAGGTGTGTGTATGTGTGTGTGGGGGGCTGACAGGAGACGGAAGTGATGCTTAATGAGGGTGAGGATGAGGGGAAAAGAAATTTGGAAGGAGTGGCAAATAAAAAACGGGACACATTAAGTGTGAATATTTCACTGTGAAGCTGTAGGTGTTGTCTCTGGGACATTCTCTGACTGTGGCACCGTACTGTTTTATACTTTTAATGTCCAAAATATGTCTTCATGATGTTCCCAGCATAGTGACCTGCTGTCCACTACAGTGGGGGTTTAAATATCTACAGTTTGTGAATGCCAGTGTGTGTGTGCATGCATGTGCATTACAACAGATGCTGGTTCAGTGGCGCAATCCCACCTCACCAGGGAAGTGTGGCTGAGAAATACTGAAAGAGAGAGAGGTGAAGAGAAGGAGGGTGAGATAGTGCCAGTAGAAAGAGAGAGAGCAAGAGTGAGCGAGCTGCATGCTGAATGCTAAACAGCGCGGTATAAGAATGGTGCTGTGTGGAGCGGGCAGGCACAGGGATATAACACATATCAGCTAAACCACAGTATGCTGTAACTTTCCTAACTTCATCTCAAGGGATGGCAGTTTTATTGTCTTCTTTTTTTTCTCAACCAGGACCGGATTTTGCTGACAGTTTTTTATTGCTAAAATATTTCTCCTGTCATAACCCCAAAACAGATTTTCAGTGTTTATTCTGACTCTGCAAATAAAAGAAACATTGTGCTTAAGATTATAAGCGAAAAGCATAAACAACAGCACTACAGGAAGTTTCTGTACAACCAGTAACTATGGATACCACAAATACTGTATGTCTAGAACAATATAAGGAACTATTTTTACTCTTTTATGATCCACCTTTTGGCGCTGACTGTTTTGGAAATGTACTGCTATGCAGCAGCAGTTCTCTACTTTTGCTCCTTGTTGCAGAGAAAAAATGATAGGGATGGTTGGTCTTGGTTTTAAGTGAAGGAGGTGCATGATTAACTACTGCACAGTCACATATAAGCTGTAAATATGGTCTGCTTCCACTTGAATTCTACACTGTAAGTAGAGTGTAAAGTTAGAGTAATTTGCAGGTGAATAGTAGCATGACGTAATAATAAAAAGCACTGAAAAATGTCAAACCATTCACTGAACACTGTAACGTCATAGTCATTAAATTATAAATTATTATCCAATAAAATTGTTCCATTTACATCAGGCTTACTGTGTGTAGCAACATGCTCTAGTAGAAGTACACTATTAGCTGTAGTAGTAGTCAGTGTTTTCTAGACTGGGGGGGGCTCATAAAGGAACAAAAATAGAGTGTGTGGTGGAGCTTCACAAATCCGACATAATTAAGGTAAATAACACTTGACATGATGAGCTGATTTGTGGACTTGAAAGAAAGGAACCTAGGCCACTTTAATTAACATGGTGAAATGTGTGTCTTGACCAGGGCTGTACCCGACTTGGAATTTTGACAGGTAATCAGATGTGGCTGTTCAATGTGACGCTCGTGTTTGTTCCTACTTATGTACTTAATGTTCAAATCTGGCGATGACAGAGTCCATTGGCGTACATTTCTGGGACGATTTCGACAACATTTAACGTCACAGAGTAATGGGAACATGCCTCTGAACATTTCCAGATTAGTAACAGACAGCTGCATATGATTCATAGCCCTCTGTCTCTGCTCACTAGCTGAAGCCGCTATCTCCGGCCAATTAACTAACTGTTCATTCAATTAAGATCTGATGGTCTGGTGTCGCCTGGTCCGTGAGGGATTCAGACCCCATGGTGGGTGTTATCATCCATGAACTCACTTCTGGACACCTGCACTTTGACATGTGTTGCACCTGTGAGGCTGAACACTGACACCGGAACAGGAAGCTTCTTCCATGAGTAAACCTCCAGTCCATGTTGTCATAGACTGTTTCAATGACTGATTCCCTTTTTTTTTTGCAAACTCCTGTGTAGTGTGGTGTGAATTAAGCATAAGGAAATACTCTAAGGGAGAAACATGACGAAGGTCCACTCAGAACATAGGATGTAATGTAAATTTGTATACATCTCAACTCAGTCTACACAAACATGAACTTGACAAATGTACACAGTTGACATTATCTGATAGTGGATTTTTTAAGGCTAAATTCCTTTATTTGAATCACTTTCTCTTGCATTTTCCTTTCTGGAGGATCATAGGGATGGTTGAGCCTTTCCATGTCAGTGGCTTCTATTGGAGTCGTATTCCACAGATACATATAGTTTATAAAAGGTCATGTATGCACTGATTAATGTTTTTTTTTTTCTGATTGGTTTGACCAGTTAACTGGTTTAGTTTACTGTTTTTTAGTTTACAGTCAGTGTCAGTTACAGAGATGCACACAGTGCTGCGTTCAGGCACACCTCATAAGCCTCTGGTAGACTTAAAGCAAATGTGAGAAATTAAACTTAAATCAACTCAAAGGCAGAACAACACTAATGATAACAGCGACCAGTGATACAACACTTTCTGTAAAATACCATGATCTCAGTGGGAAAGACTTTAATTTATATTTACATTTGACTTTTCTTTAAAAATATTGCAATTTACTTTTTTTTTTTGGTCTCTGTACAGTCTGGCATTTTTACACTTTTCTTTTGTAATCTTAAAAAGCTCCTTATAATAAGTGTGTGGCAAACTAAAATTTAAAAGGAATCCACCAGGTTTTGAAACTCAAAAATGTTTAATTCTCCTATATTTCTCACATATTTCTGTTGCAGCTGTGGCCTAGAGGGCTGGAGAGTTGGCTGGAGAGTCGGCTCGTGACCAAAGGGTCGCCAGTTCGATTCAACGGACTGTCAGAAAAAGTTGTTGGCTGATGTGCCCTTGTGCAAGGCCCTTACCGCCCCATTTGCTCACCTGCTATGGCAAGCTCGCTGCTCCTAGTCTGCAGTGTGTGGTGTGTTCCTGCATGTTCTAGTGATGGGTTAAAAGCAGAAGTTAAATTTCAGTGTGTGATGCTCGTACCGTATACTGACAATAAAGCATCTTAATCTAACAAAAGTCTGACCAATCATTTTATTCAGTCTGAATAAAATGATTGGCTGAGCTTCCTGTCTGTTATCCGTTGCCACGTCCCGCCTCAGTTGCCTGTCACCGCTTGCGAGTTGTGCCTCTGTGGCAGAGCGGTCTTTGAAAGATATCAAGGAACGGCGAAGAACTTTCAATGACCGAACAAGGCGAGCTGCCACTTCCACCCCCAGCTGCTCACACAGAGAATAAGATGCACAAAAAGACTGGAGCAGAAGAAGCTGCCCAAAAGAGAATTCTCAATGCGGCAGGAGGCCAGACGCCTTTATACATCGGGCCTGCCTTCGAGTGGTGGCGGAGGCAAAAACAGCTTCATCTGGAGCTGAAAAGTGATGAGATGGTCGCGGAGTTTCTGCTGGACAGGTACTTTCAGTTTGTCTAATTATAGAACACAACATTACATGTGATAACGCCGCATCCAGATGCTGTCAGTTACTATAGTTCTGTAATGTTATGTTATTTGTTCAGTTAAGATTAGCGTGAGTGTTAACGTCACTGTTAGTGTAAACAAACCAAGTGTGTAGCATTAGCAATCGCTTTAGATTTAGCTGTCGCGTTACGGACAGTGTTATCGATGTTAGCGTTAGCATCAGCATTTGCAGCAGCCTCACTGTTTATTGTGAAGTTGTCATTAACCCTGTTCTCAAACATAACCCAGGTTGCGTTTGAGAACAGGGTTAATGAGAACTGTGTTAGTTGTACAGTACCCAGAGCTAGTTCAGCACATCAAAAGACTTCTCCACCTAATAGATAAGCATCAGAGGTCAGGCAGGGGGAATTGTGGGAGGGACTTTCATAACGTCCACCTTCAAATTTTTACTAAGCGCTATGCGACATGTCAGATCGGTAGGTATAGCTTTAAACCATCACGCATCCCAAATCATTTTTATAACAAAATATAAAGGAAAATGATACGGACCCAACTGAGAGCTTAATTTACTCATCACGAGTCATACTGTCATTGAAACACTGAAAAAATGTTATCACGCATTGTGGGCTTTACGCGTGTCATAAGTATGTAGGCCTACATAATACTTTATTTTACATACTAATGAGAAATGCAAAACACTTCAGCTTCTGCATGAATTTCTGTAATGGCTGTCAAAGATAATCAGATTTATCCATTTATATTGCATAGAAAAAGAGGGAGACCTAAAGAGAGAGACCCTCTGCTTCTGACACGAAACTTCATAAGAATAAAGGAAAAACTGAAATAACATTAAATCACTGTATATTGTCCTTGTCTGCTGAATATTTTGACACTAAGCATCTGTTACTGTACTAATTAATTACTTGCAAGTGGTGTCAGGCACAACAAACCCCGCCCCTCGCACATATTGTAGCTTATTTTGGTATCGATCCAGCTGATGTCATCATGTCTATGCGTGTGCTGATGTCAGCATAGACATAAACAGCGTAGACAAATTTCAGGCATTATAAGAAAAAAAAAAATCATAAAAAATTGGAACTTTGACCTACTTTTCCCAAAATGTAATCAGATCCTTTCTGGATCAGTGGCAATTTATAAACCCAATTTGGTATGAATTCAACCAATAGTTTTGCTGCTAAAGTGTTAAAGAAACAAACCAAACCAAAAACAATACCCCCCCTTAAGAACAGTTTTTGGTTGATGACCAAATGAAAAGACACACAATGTTAAATAATTCCTCTGTAAAGCACAATGGGTAGCATTCATATTCAAGTATGTGTTATAGAACTTTTAATAGGTAATAATCACCATGTCCTATTGTGTGTGGCTCTACTGATTCTGATTAAAATGAGTAAGCAGTATATGTAACAAACCTGAAAATCTGCAATATGGCAAATATACTGGATGTGCCCTGGACACATTCCTCAATATACCACATTAGATATCTGACTGATGTATTCAACCCTACAATACAATACAATGCAGTCACATTCTTCTTTCGTCTAATACTGTGCGACAAACAGTGCAATTACTGCATCACGACGAACCGCCATAAACATCTGCAGAACACTGTTCACTGCTAAATTCACCTCTCTTCACTGTGTCTCCCACTTTTTCTTCAGATTTGTTAACATTTAATGACATTTTATTCAAACGAACATTGTGGGGGCCAGTGTATTAGCGGCTTCGCCACACTTTGAGCTACTTGGAGAAAAAAAATTAAATCCTGATGCTGCCAGTGAAGACCAGACTGCTTTATTACAAATATTTCACCATAACTGTGATCTGTGTCTAGTGCTTTCACACATGACATTATTGACTGTTATGTGTTGACATATCTGATATTCATGGTTTTACCACTGCTGTGCTATCCATAATGTGCAAATGTACTATCAGTGGTAGGTGAGGAAACAAAACATTTGTACTGATGATTATGAGAAAATCTGGACGTGGTTCAGTCACACACGAACGTTATTTTAAGATTCAGACAGTAATGTTTCAGACAGACTAATAGCTGGAGCCTGTTTTGTTGGACATTTTAGTATATTATGTTATAGACGCTAAAGAGGCAAACCACAGAGGTAGAGTGGTTTAGTGGAGAGCTCTGTGTGCGTACATCTATGCTAATAAAAAATATGCAATTTGATGGTTTTTTGCCCTGCACTTTTCATTATGGACTACTTTGTAAATGGGCAAAAACCTGAAATATCAGAAACTGTTCCCTTAGTCTGACAGCTCTAATGCAAAACATGGGCGAAATGTAATCAAGTGCAAATCTTTGGTAATGGTGTGATATTTGGTAGACTTTTGCGTATCAGAAATTTCACATAGGATTCTAAAAATATCATGTAAACCTCTGCATCTACTGAAATCTGCCAAGTAACAGCATCCATAGTGATGAGCCATGTGATGATGCAGTACTATGTATGATACTGTAGAAAATAGCACATACTGCACAGTACATAGTTGCTGCATGTAGCGTCCACTGTGTGATTCCGAGCACAACGTATGTCATATTCGACAAAGGTTACAGACAGGATTGAAAACAGGAAACTTAAGGTTAATACAAGCACCTTAACCTTTTAGTCAGCAACGGGTGAGTAGAGGGGTGACCTTTTGTAAGCCCGTGTGGTTTTTAACACAGAGACATGTTAAACAGATAATAAGGGTTTCAGCACCTTGGATGCTCGGAGGCCGCAAGTGAAATTACCTTTGGATGAACTCCAGGGTGTAGATTGTATGCTCATCATACTGACCATACTGTAGATTAAAATTCTAGTAGCTTGTGAAAATGGCTGCCAAACCGCAAATAATGTCCAGGTTGAAGACCCAAGACCTCATTGACAAAGACTTATGAGGATTTTGTGACAGGAAACAGTGAAAAGGTTTGCCTGTTATAGTGAGTGTGGTTTTTGTAAATTGTATTGCTTATGCTTGGTCTTGCATATGGTTTGAATGTGACATAATTGCATAGTGTATATTCAGTATGTTTTCCCTTTATCCCATTAAATCTGCAGTACATTGGGCAACAATTCCAGAATTATGGTTCATTATATTATAATTGGTGGTTTGAGAAGACATGAGACTTCGACATCCTCTAGTTGCCTGTGTTTTCAGGCTGTAGGAAGTCTGCCCAATGAAGCCTTGATTTTGACTAATCACAGACATTTTCAGACAGGTAGTGGGTTTCCAAAGGCGACTGACGACTGCAATTATCAGTGATCACTGTAATTATCACTGTTTACAAGTGATCAAATAATCACTCATCACATTCTGTCAGATGTGACCTGGACTGACAGTAGTGTTAGAACAAGAAGAAGGGACTGAGAGGTCGCACATACTGTCGCAGAAAATATTATTAGACCATCAAAACTCATCAAAAACAGTGGTTATGCAATCAAGTATTAACCGTGTGTATCATGTGACTAAAACAGACAAAAACGAAAACATGGAGTGCCTAAAAGCACTGTTTTTGACAGTACAGTGCCATAGATATTGATGTAAGAACTTAACTGATTTGGGTTATTATCAAGAAAACCCTGGAAAATGGCTAGATATCAGCTCTGAAATTAAACTACTATGAGCTATGAGTTTTGTTGTTATCATTATATTTCTCCAAACAAATGTACCATTAGTTGTACCAGGCATGAACAAGAAATCGAAGAAAACAAGAGGTGGCCTAATAATTTTTTCCGCGACTGTAGATGGACCACTTTTGGACAAAATATGCATTCTGTGAAAGAAAGAAAATACCGGAACAGTCTGCCACTCCCAGTAACTGGGTGGTTGTGGTTCAGGATGTAGAGCAGGTCATCCAATAGCTAGAGGGTTGGTGGTTTGAATCCGGCTCTGTCCTTGGGCAAGACACTTTACACCCCCCCTTGCTTCCAGTGTCACGTACGCTGATGTATGAATGCAAATGTTTGGTGGTGGCTGGAGAGGCCGTCGGTGCAGATTGGTGGCCACATTACCATCAGTCTGACCCGGGGCAGATATGGTTACAGATGTAGCTTACCGCCACCAGCCTGTGACTGTGGAATGAATGAATAATGGATTCAATGTAAAGCGCTTCAAGTCCTTTGAATGCTATATAAACCCAATCTATTATAGTAAGAGAATGTTCCACATAATGATGAATGATTCCAACTTCAAACCTCAACTCAAGCAGTGGCTAAAACCAAACCAGTCTTGTGATCATTTTTAACTCTTAACCATTTATCATGTTGTCCTTTTATTATTATATTTGTATATTCTATTGAGATGTTTTTTGTTACCTGCCCAGAGACTACGAGAGCAAATGAGCATTTTAGCTATAATCTGGCCTTTTTATATTTGATGTCTCAATACAAATGTTCATTAATGTGCACAAACCCCGCCCCTCACACGTATTGTAGCTTATTTTGGCATCGATCCAGCTGATGTCATCATGTCTATGCGTGTGCTGATGTATAAATTGTCTCTATATACTGTATGTGGCAAGTTAGGAGTAAACTGAAACAAAACTGATGTTTTTATAGACATTTGAAATTTCACCCATTATAAGTAAATGTGAGAAGAAAAAAGAGTTTAAAAATTCATAAAAAATTTGAATTTTGACCTACTTTTCCCAAAATGTAACCACATCTATTCTGGGTCACTGGCAGTCTATAAACCCAATTTGGTATGAATTCGACCAATAGTTTTGCTGCTAGAGCGTTAACAAACAAACAAACAAACAAACAAACAAACCAAACCAAAAACAATACAATACCCCTGGCCTCCCTTTCGGGGGGCAGGGTAATAAACAGATAAATAAATGTGACTCTACAGCTCTGAAAGCACCGTGACTTTTCCATACAGGTGTAAAACGATGTCAGATTATTTATAATACGTGTTTTGATTTGGACCGAGAGGAGAAAGCTGCAGATGGAAGGCGATTATTTTGAGATTCTATTTTTCTCTCCCTGATTTTGTCTCTTGCAGTTTCGTGGTCAGTTCAGTGAAATCACCTTTAGACATTTGTCTTTATTTCTGTTGTATTTGTACTTTCTTCCCCCCATTAAACAGCTGTATCCGAGTGCATCAGCCTCTCTTTTTGCATCCATGTCTGAGTGGGACTGTACCCCTCTCCCCTTGCCCCTGTAATTGTCTTGGTCTGGGGTGACAGAGCAGACCTGACAAGCGAACCCAGATAGTGAGTGGAGATAGATTGAAGAGGAGTGTCTGCTCTCTTCTCTATCTCTCCTCATCTATTACTTGTGTCTGACAGAAGCGCCGCTGCATGATGGATGGATGCCCCACTCTATCTCTATCCGCTTCTCACCACGTTCACTCGGTTTCGCTCTTACTCACTCATTTTTCACCACTTGGTTTCTCTTCATCTTCCCGTCACTTGTACCCTCGTTTTTTTCCTACTTTGTCTTTATATTCTCATTTTCTGACCATATTTCATTCGCTCTCTGTCTCTTATTCTCTCTTGCTTTTATTTCCTTGATATTATTTTCAAAGTGCAAAGGTTTAAGTTATGGTGTAGGTATTTACCAGGGAGCTGCACAAACACAGTGTCTCAGATTAGTGAAGGGAGTGATCTTTCATTCAAAGTTTGTTCCCAGTTATCAGTGGGTTTTTGTTCGTATTTATCAGAGTTCTTCTATGGCATTTCACAAAGCATTTTCAGGATATAAAGGATCAGTATTTCTGAATGCTTATTGCATAGCTGTTCATAGAGAGATGACATTATTATGAGAATATGAGAACAACCAACTATTATGTTTCATTCATTAATAAATACAATACGTGGAATGTGAGCAAAACATTAAGTTTGAAATGTATATTTCTTTGCATTGTGATATGGACAGGATACATAGCACTCAGGGATGACACAGATGGCAGTTTGGCTCATATTTTTAGGTTTATATTCCTATTGATGTAGTTGCATGATAAGCTACACTTACACTGTCCTTGATGAAACAACTCTCTCTTGTCACATCCTTTCTTACTACCTTAGTTTTTTTGCAAATTATATTTAGCAATGTTTCAGTTATATAAAATAAATACATTTGCACCTGAGCCAAGTTTTCATAAGGGTTTTAATCCAACATTGCCTTTGTTTTTCTTACAGTTTTCATCAATGCAAAACAAAACCAAAAAAAAAAAAAAGCTAAAAATGACAGGCATGAAAGCATGGATGGAAAACAACAGCAGATGTCCACATTAAACTAGTTTGGTGTAAATTCAAACACATAGCTTGACCTTTTAGAACCCGAATTACTGTCAATCACTGAAAAAAGGAAAATAGTTTTCATACACATATTGAAGCATAGTCTAATTTCAAATGGACCAAACAATGCATTCAAATATTAATGTGACAATGTTCTCACTTCTCCATTCCATTTACCCAGTTTTACCCAATAATTGTAAAGACTCTGACAGCTTGCTATGGTCTAATGTGGCCTATCACAGTTTTATTTATATATATAGATAGATAGATATAGATATGGCATATATAGATATATAAATGATATGGAGAAATGAAGCTTGGTTTTAGTAGAGACAGCAAGACCATTTGGATCTCTGTCCTCTTTTAGAGCGTCACATCATTCACATCTTGTCTATGCAAACAATGGGCCTCATCGTCACTCAAGCACTCATGATGTCGTTGTAAGGATCTTGGCGATGAGGACAGTCATCCAACGAATCCTGACGATGAAGCTTTACGTAAATGAATCCTTGAAGGATTTCTCTAGTAGTTAAGAAGTGGACAGTGCTATTGTGATGCTACCCATAGGTTCTACAGAGCCAAAAGAGGGCATATTTGAACAAAAGCTGCGAAACTGTGGAGATGTGTCAGCGTGATGGGTCATGGCTGAGTTAATTCTAAACACAGTAGCTCAGCAGCACAGTAAAACCATCATTTTACTGTTTGTCTATTAGGAAAAATAGGTTTAATTCAATAAACAAAAGTTCTAAAAGTCTGATCTGATCAGCGAGTAACCTGTTGTACCCACAGACATATATAAGAAAGGCTAGATGACTTCCGTGTGCTATTACCCAATGGAGAGCGCCGTTGCCACATGGCAGCCATCTTACCTCAGACAGCTGGCCCCACTCATAACATTAATGTCAATGGTGCATGTACTGTTTAAATAACTATATCTGGCTCAATTTTCAACCGATTTTCAAACGGTTTGATTTGTCATAAATGACAAAGATGTAGCTATGTTCTTGCATACTTACATACATACAAGCAAAAGCAATAATTTGCAAGCATCTTGTATCATAGCTATGTTAATAAGGTTTGTAATAAGGCAAACCGTTTGTAAATCTGTCAATAGTTCGGCGAGTTAAGAGTATTTTTGTTGAAGTTGATCACTCACCTTCCATCAGCTACCATAGAGCGCACCAGAATGGTGAGGTAAGATGGCCGCCGTTGAGCTACGCTGGTGAATCCCGCTTGCGCCATCTAGCCTTTCTTATACATGTCTATGGTTGTACCAATCTGCTAATAATAAGCTGACATGGCAGACACAGCAATTGACTGAGATCTAATAAATAATAATAATTAAAGATATACTACATGAACACTTGATTCAGATAAAACAAATGAGACTAGAAAAACTATTGATGAAGCTGACTTGAATACATGCGCATAGTCTTGCACCATTAATGCTAACAGTAACCAGTGATGAAATATGAAACAGTTTTTGTTAAAGGAGTGATATTTTGCTTTATTTTTTAAAATTGAATTATGCATTTGAAACATTTCCCTGTGGTCTACATAAACTGTAAATGCTATTCTTGGGTCTGAATTCTTCATTAATTCAACTCCACAGG
>JAPQRP010000006.1:20885507-20895806 GCA_037367295.1 Apogon hyalosoma | reverse complement strand
GACAGAGTACATGTTTTGGGCCATTTCAGGTGCTTGTGTAACAGTAATCTGAGAGAAAATGCAAGGCCAAACTACCGAGACGTCTCTATCAATACTGCTGCATGCAACGTATCGTGTTCAGTGAGACGTCCTGAAATATTTTCAACAGTGAAGTAGGCAAAACTTGGGCTAGAACCACACATTTCTGCCATCTAGTGGTAAGGAGTATCATAGATATTGTGAGTCAAATGAAGTATAGCAGCGAAATCTAAAAGACAACATACTCCGTCGCCAAAAATGTGATGAGGATGACGAAAGGGTTAACTAGTGAACGCAACCTTAGCGCACCCTTTATATAATAATTATATTATAATATCATAATCATAGCGAGCTAACGTTGGTGTAAGGGAACACAGAGGCTTAACGAATCCAAATCTGTTTCTGGGCTGGTTGCATTCATTAATATTAACACAACTATTAACGAATGAATGAACGCCTCCGCTCCCGCTGTCCCACTAACCCTAACCCTCACCCTTTCACCATAACTGAGGACAACCTTATTAAAGCCACCTCTTTGCTTTGGTTCCAAAAGTATTCATTTTATTAATGTATGATAAATCACAATATAGTTTTATGTGATTTGAAGCATTCATAATGTTAATTTAGATTACTTCACCCCATTGAACCCCCAACTTCCTCCGACCCCACCATTCCCTTGTAGCCCCCCATGATGCGCCACTAAGATATTATCAAAATTGTGTTAAAAATCTTTTGTTTTTTCGACTATATAATATGTCAAAGGAAACACATTACACACTTTTCTCTCCCCCAAATTAATGAATCTGTCAGAATTATGGTTAGAATGAAGAATTATTGTATTCACACATATTGTAGCATCTGGCTGGACGTCTAAGGATGACCCGAGTTATTCTGCACTGGTGACTTTAGTAACAGAAACGGTCACTGTTAGCCATAACCACACCAAAAACCAGGACAAAAAGAATGTATAGAAAACTTAACTCTGCTCCGTTCCCTCATCCACTCACTCACCACACTCATACCGCATCACACACACCGGTTCACTGGCTCCGCCCCATACTGCTCTCATTCATTCACCCATCTCTCAAAGCCACACACACTCTGTCCTCTGTTGTACTGTGTTCTGAGGTAATCTATATCCATAAATCGATGCGGAGAATAAAAATCAGTGAGCGGATCAATCCTCACATGATAAATTAGTTTTTCTCGGTGCAAAATGTCTAGGGGAAAAATCTGATATCATCAAAGATATTATCAAACTTCTGTTAAAAATCTTCTTTTTCACAGATAAATAATATATCAAAGGAAATACTTAACACAGGAATAGAGTTAAATGAAGGTACAAGAATATATCCTTATTCTAACGCAGACCTGGGACCAGGTCCCAGCCTGTAACGCAACACTTATCAAGCGCAGACTTTTAACCAACTAATCTAGACATGGGATAACACATTTTGTGTTGTGCTGGGGTTAATGGAGCCCAGAAATGGGATAATACAAAATATGTTACATGGATGCATTTTGGGTTGCGTTGGGGTTAACAATTTGATGAGCGAGCGCAGAAATAAGCTCAGGTACTTTAAGCCATCTGATAAATGAGATGGCCTACAAAGGCCCTAGGTAAATTCACAGGGTAAGATACAGTCGCAGAAAAAATTATTAGATCATCAAAAGTAATAAAAAACAATGGCTATGCAATCAAGTACTAACTCCTGTGTGTATCATGTGACTAAAACAGACAGAAAAGAAAACATGGAATGAATAAAAGCATTGTTTTTGTCAGTACAATGACATATATATTGATGTAAGAACTGAAGTGATTTTGGTTATTATCAAGAAAACATGGAAAATGACCAGATATCAGCTCTGAAATTAAACTACTACGAGCTATTTTGTTGTTATCATTATATTTGACCAAACAAATGTAGTTTTAGTTGTACCAGACGTTAAAATGAACAAGAAATTGAAGAAAACAAGGGTGGTCTAATAATTTTTTCCATTGCTGTAGTATATAAGAGTGGTACTGTAACTACCGCTGCAAGGATTTATTTTTTTTTTTTTTTGCCTAAATGTAGGTAGACTTGATAAGCCAGTTAAGGTCTTAAGGTTGGTTTAAAGTATTTCTGTTGGAGTTAGCCAGATGTGTCTATTTAGCCCATTTTCACTCAAAGCCATATCTAAGAAAGATTAAAGATGGTGTTTTGCCCCTTTAAAATGCAGAAGAAAATGAGCTTTTTCTTCATAGTGTTCCCTCAAAAATGCTGCTGAAAATGATTATAGATTGTGTGTGTGTGTGTGTGTGTATATATATATATATATATATATATATATATGTACAGCTAAATTATGGGGGGAATTATAGGTAGAATACTTCTGAGTACTGTGATCAGCTCTTTAACTTGAATAACCTTGAGCAAAAAGGTGTAACATCAAAAGACCAGGGCAGATTGCCTGAAGGAGACACACTTCAGATGTGATCAGACTGTGAAACTTTCCAGGGTTAATGCCTGAGTAAAGCAAGAGGTTCACATGGTAGTTCCAACAAAGTGTAAATTCTCTTTCTCCTCATATTCCCTATGACACTAAGAGTGTATTAAAACTGGGGAATGTTGTAAATGGTCATAGGTAGAAACAACTCGCAGTAGTAAAGCCACTGGTGACGGTGACACATTTGTGAGCTTTTCAGTCGCACATTACGCCTCGTTGTTCTTTCACTTGACACCACTTTTCACCATTGTTTTGGTCCCTGTGAGTCAGTCATGGCTCACCACTGGCTGCACCGGCAGCATCATTTGTATGCCCAAAATACTCTGAACATTTCAGATACAAATTAGCATGCACTCACAGGGTCACAGACAGACTGATGATGTGACTGGGCATTATTTATTCCTGCTATGTTAATGTAAAAGTTGAGTATTTTAAAAATGAAAGTTGAGGAAAGTGATAGCATCTAACAACAAAATCAAACCATGTCCATTACACTTAATCATAGTGGACTTTTTCTGTCAAAATTTAGGTTTAAAGGAAATGTATGTATGTGTCTTTATTGTTTGCCCTTTATGCATCTTTGAAAGGGAAACATTATCTTTAATTAACGATATCCCCCTATGTGACAATTGCTTTTTATGGCTTGTTGGGCACTAATGTACATATGGAATACATTAAGACTACAAAACATATCATCTGTAACGGTATAACTTAAATTGCAGCATGCTGTATTAGAAGTGCTCACCCACTAGAATTAAAAATGCACTCCAAGTTTATCATTTATTACAAAAATCTCAGCTCTTTATAGAAACTATGATGGTCCTTAATGTGCTCTCTTAATGGGTTTGAGATGATACATTGCCATGGTCATAATTTTTAACCACAAAATGACAAATGACTGCTTTAATATAATCTTAATCCTTTTAGTGTTTTTAGCAACCTGAAATGAGGGGCTATGAAGAAAATTGTCCATTTGTATTCAGCATCATTGCATGGTTCAAAGCCAAAGTAACACTTGAATGAGCCTGAAACAAATGTTGTGCGTGTGTTTGTTTGTTTGTTTGTTTGTTTGTTTGTTAATGGGAACATTATTAACATGATCCCATTAACATTAAGTCTTTTAATATAAAAAAAAAAAGTTCAGCTAAAGTTGAACAGAACCTGATGTGTCACAGAAGTTTGGTTGTTCTGTCCATTAACTATAAAAGACATTTTTACTATTCCCAAAGTTTTCAAACTGTTTAAGCCACTTGATCAATATTGCAGCCAGACACATATCATAGACACAGACATCAATGTTGCTAGCTTCAGGCGCTGCTCTTATTGCTTCTCTCTTCTGTCTTCTGTTCGCTTCTTTGCACTTTTTGCTCTCAGAGAGGCTATAAATAGCTGCTGTGTGTCACCATCTGGCTCCACAAAGGCTGCTCACCTCTGTGTGTGTTAGTCAGTGTGACTGCTGTGAACTATGTCAGCCTGTTGGCTCAGACACCAAATTACTCTGGCCTCTGGAAAGAAGCAATAGTGTTTAGCCAGCTAGCTGGTGCCACCAAGTTAGATGCAGGATAACCTTCCTCTACTGGGATTCTACCAAGACACAACACTGACTGCAGCTGCTTTTTCCAAGTGTTGGTTCTTTTAAATTAAAGTGGAATCTGAAATTGTGTTTTTTTTTGTTTTTTTTGTTTTTGTTTTTTTTTTGTGGGGAAAATAAGATCATGAAGAACTACAGGGAGTGAGAAGAAGAGTTGGCAATAATGTACTTCATTTCTTTCTCAAAAGTAAACCACAAACAAAGCACAGATTATAGCATTTTAGTCAGCTGATGCCATAATGTAGTTTAGCACACTGTTGTTATGGTAACAAAGGTCTATTTTAATTTGTCAGTTCATGATTGTTTGACTAAAGACACAAGATTCCAGTCGTTAAGGTTAAAGGTTAACTCACTTTATTATCCCCGTAGGGAAATTCACTTGCTGCATTTTATCCTTCCTAATGCACACAGGGCCTAGCATTAGCATTAATGCGATTAGCGCTTAGCACATTAGGGGCAGTGAGCTGCCACTGAGAACCGCTCAGGGACCAATGCCAGATCTTCATCAGTACCTCAATCTAGGGCACTGACAGGAAAATTGATCTTTTTATACCTGTTTTTGAGGGTGGGAGGAAACCTGTGGAACACAAGAACAGGCAAACTCAGCAGAGTAAGGTTGAAGTGTTATCTACTGTGGCATCATGCCGTCATTAGGCACCACCCCATCATGGCCTTAGGATCCATGAAGGGAGACGATAGACTCTTCTATTTCAGTGGAAGCCTAAGGGGGAAGTGACATAAATAAAACAAATATTTTGTGGAAACTATCGGCTCCCTATCAATCAAATAACCTCTCTGATATATATTTTTTAATCTCATCCATAGACTAATACCTTATGATACTACCTGATAAAATCTAACATTAAAAAAATATATCATTTTGTGAGTCAAGTGGCAACTTAACAATTTAGCAACAGACAAGGCCCGTTTATGGCAGCTGGAATGTCTGTCCCATAGCCAAACCAACAAACAAACACATTTGCATCTTTTTTCTTCTTTTTCTTATTTCATCAAAGCCAAAGGTAAAAACTACCCACTACATATGCACCTAATCTCTCCACTCAGGGTTAAGAAATACATTAAAACCATAAGAGTCATTAAGAATGTTCGGCATCATCAGGGAAGTGATATAATTGTTTCACAGTGATACATATATGTCAAATTCACTGCAGGCTAGCCATTTCATTGTCAGTTAAATCATCCAGACTGGAATCTGTCATTGTATGTTTGGTGTAACTGACCAAAGATGATGTAATTATTGGGGATCCTATTAAATTCACCTATTTCAATATTCATTTAAGTCTGAAGAAAATCTCATTTCTGAGTCAACACTTAGGCCTGTAAACTTGTTTACTGTAACTTCTTACTTTAGCGGGGTACCACTTAAGGTGCTGGGGCTAAATTCCTCTATGTAAATAAGAGATTAGTATAAATTTCCATAGTCAGCGTTTTACCAGCAGGAGACTGTGGGCCATAGGGACACATTTAAGAGACATGCACTGCAGAAGTAGTTTGAATAAAGCAACGAAAAGGCTCCAAATATAATGTACAATTAAACTGGCATTGATTTTGTTGAGCTGATCCTTTTTAAGTCTTTCAAATACCATTTATGCTCCTGGTTTGTAACAGCAGTGCATCACTTCAGTTTGTGTTCAGCTGTGTCTAACTAAATGTAGCCATGTTAACATTAATAGGTTTAGTTTATTCCTATTCCCATGAGCTGGACAGCACAGTGTAGGCCTGACAACCAAAATATGAAGTGTGAAGGTGTGAAACACCACATAAAAGTCATACTCCATATCAGGGGATGCACAAAGATCTGGTCTGACATATGCAGGAGGAACTAATGTCAACTAATGCAGTGATGTTAGCTGGAACCAGCATCATCATTGGAAGAACTGTAACTTTACTTGTCAACTTGGACTCGGGGACACAGTACTGCAGTTTTTGGAAACAGAGTACTGAACAGAAGTGGACCTGGAAACAATAAATGACACCATGGCTTGACATGCAGATTGGTGAAAACATAATGACTAGCCTGCAGCTAATAACCACTGTTAAGGCGAAGACACACCAACCCGACAGCTGACCATTGCCAGAAAAGGTAGCCTGACTGATCCAATCGGCGCAAGTCTCCCCAACGTGGTCAAAAAAGTGTGAAGAACACATCAAATCCACTACCGACTCGAATGTACCGTCTGCGCTTGCACGAGATGTAAACCTGGAAATGACGGAACATCCCAGCGCTCGTTGTCGTCAGTCATTGTTGTCAGCAGAATTTTTTGAGTTGTCAAGAACGGTTGTTGTTGTACTCGTTGAACGGATAGCTAGTAATAAGAAGATACTGGCATTGTCAGCCCTAGGGCTTTTTCCTGTGGAAGAAGAAAGATGTCACAGGCAAAAACAAAGGAGAAATTGCACTATGCTAACAATGCCAACAGTGCTAACTTCATGGAATGAATGAAGTCCATAGGCAACACTGAGTGACACTCATTCAGATCCAGTACAAGCAGTTAATGGCCTATTATAGAAGACAATAATAGTGTGAAGTACCTTGACAACAGCTGGATTTACATATAACCTTCTCGTTCACTGATTCACTAGTCAAGGGCTATCCCTCCACCAATCAGATCGGTCCGACTGAACGATTGGTAGTGGCCGATTACACGTGTTGAATCGGCCAAAAAGACGGGCAACAGCATTAACAACGGCCAATCGAAGGGAACACACCAAACAGACTCATGTCACCAACCTCGCCAGACTGCCCGACAACGTCCGACCGCCGAAAATGGGGTCGGTGTGTCTTCGCCTTTAGCCAATGGTATCAATTCTGTAATCACCCAATGTTCTCTTAATGTTTACAACAGTTATTCTTGTGTTAGAGCTGATTTCTTGGCTGATTTCTGATGGGCTTGATTATTATTTGTCATGTAAATAACTGTGGGACAATACAATTTAATAAACCAAATTCCGTCATTTTCTGTTAATGCTAATTTTATACTGAAGATTATCGGCACTGAAAGGTTCAGGAGCCATAGTCAGGAGAAAAAAGACCAGAGTTTTGCAGTTTTCTGTCTATCTGTGACCTGATGTCCATTTTAAGCTGCCATGGGAAAGTGAAGCCACAGAGTAGAACAGCCAAGGAGCGTTTGACAGAATCTAAAAAGCAACTGGGAATTACAGCTGTCAATCAAAGAGTTAACCCCCACCCTCACATGTCCGAAAATATCTATGAGGTTGGTAGATTTTTCTACAGCCAGAAAACCTGAGAGAGGATTGAGTTTCCTTGAACTTGAGGTGCTCAAAGGTGGTTATGGAATGTTTCATCACAAACATAAAATTCCATTTTGTTTGGTTTGTGGGGCTTTTCAACAAACAGATTTGACATAAGTAATTTAAAACTTACAAAGTCTGTTGAAAAAGTACACAGAGGAATGACTGATCCTGAAAATTACATGGGAAGAGGTATGGAAATATGACATTACTTGTATCCAGCTGTGTTTATACAGGTAAACGGAGATCAGTGATTATCACATATTATGGTAAATAATTGCAATCAGCTCAAATAATTGCAATACAGTGACTATGTAATTACTGTTCATGCTGGAACTTGTCTCACTAACTGACAATTTTGTTCATTTTACATCTAATCAGCTGTAGTCATAATGCTGGTGGATAGTTAACATGTTAAATGTAGTGATTTTTTTTTTTTTTTTCCCTCAGACTGCCGCTGTGTTTTCATAAAATACTTGTTTATTCAGGGAATTGGGCCACTTCTCCCACTGGGACTCCATACAAACAGAACAGCCTCTGGCCACCCCAGGGCTGTGACATATTTACACCCAAAGTTCGGAGTTTACCCTTTTTAGTTTGGTCATCTTTGCACTAGACTCCACAGCCATGTTTGCTTTTTCTGGATCAACTCCAGAATTTAAGGGGTCGATCCCTGTCCTACGTTCTATCACTGAAGTAGTAGTTTTTGTGTAATCCTGCTGGCAGACATGCAGATGTATGGGCAGACAGACAGTGAAACAGGATTTATTATGTCATCATGTTTGGTATATAAAATAGAAGCTACCACTCATTAACTTCTAATATCTGAGCCACAACGCAAGATAATAAAATGCCCTATGTAGAGAAAAATAAATTGCCCCTATTGTGTCTCTACAGTATTGAAACATTTTATTAAATCTGTAACCGTACGACATATTTTATAATCACAAAGCACGTGGGCTGTAGTAGAATCACAGCTCGGCTTCATCTGGATTAGTCGTCGCTACACTAGGACTAAGGTTAGTGTGTCAGGGAATGTGATGAACAAAGGATTAATGCATGCACACACAAGCCCTGCCAAAAATAAAACACACCATAGCAGAACAGGTGGGTCGAATGGAGGGATGGGCTGAGTGGGGAGGGAGAACAGAGGAGAGAGGAGGAAGATGATGGGATTGGGCATTGGGATTAAAGTAACCACAGTCTGGATCCTTCTATTCAACTGTCCCTCCATTAATTCAGCGGCTCATCCAACCATGCTTCCCATTTCATAAATGCAAAATTTATCAGGTGTGCTGAACAATTTCCATGGCACGAGAGTCAATGAAACTCTCAGAATACATTAATAGTCATTTTTCAGGCTCGTTTCTTATTCCGTTTCCTTTTGATTGAAGTGTCATGGAAACGACCAGCATCACAAGTATGAATTAAGTGGTGCATTAATATCAGATGTAAAGTGAGGAGGAAAAAAGAAAGAAAAAAAGAAAAGTTATAGATTTCTCCCACTGGCCCTCTTTTAAACCACCAACTGTTTTAAAGAAAGCATATGAGCCACAGAAAGACTGTGGGCAGGACATGAAGAGAGGCAGACAGTAAGACAGACTGAAAGGGAGGCAGAGAGACAGAGAGGCCAAGGAGAGAGAGACAAGAAAAGAAAAGAAGGCGGCTGGTCGCCAGCTGTTACTCCATGATGATCTCTTGTCTGGCCGTGCTGTCACACATACTTAGAAACAGCATTTACAGCTGCAGGAGTACATGCCCAGTTGCAATATAAAGAAAGTTGCACAGAAATCATACAGATGACCAGAAAATGCCAGTCATGCTGACATTTTCACAATGGGTGAAAAAGGGAAACACACAAACCCCCCCTTATTATGTGATACAACTGTCTGTGTGAGTCTCCCTGTTTCTGCAGTTATGCCTCTCTGTATCAGTTTCCCTGTGTTGCTTTGTCTCTTACTGTCTTCTATCTGTCTTTTTCTGTCTGTCATCCCTTCGTTTGCTTTATATTACTCTCTATTCTCCCCTAATGCGTGCTCTCAAGGAAGGAGCCAGTTATGGTGGAGCCTGGAGAAAGATCTAATTTTGCCGGTTCTGCTCTGTTTCTCTACATCTCAGTGGTGCTTTATGTTGTCCTGGGAGTCCTAGACGAACAGCAACAGCCTGAATTTCCATCACACACACACAGACTAGGCACTTTTTTTTTTTTCACTACTTTAGGTCGAGACCCAAAATAGGCCATGGACCTGTCCCTTGTGGTTCTCCACATAACAAGTGAAGCAATGTGCTTTAATGAATCTTGTTTTCAAGGAAAGAGACTAAACTTCTTAATTGGTCTCCTATGCTGAAAAAAAAAACTTTTTGGATGTCTAAGTGAAAAAGAAATGTGTTCAGAGCACAATAGTTTGAGTTTTAAATAAATGAAAATGTAAGAAAAAACTGCAGAAGCTATATTTTGTCAGCTGAGATTTCACAAAACGTTGAAATCATCCTAGAAGAGTACTAAACAAGCCTGAACCTAGGATGTAACATTCCAATGATGTTATATTGTATTGAGAATGTATGTATATGACTACATTTATGAGCTCTGCAGAAAATAAGACTGTTATTTTTGATTTCATCTTTTCCAAGAACCACCCTAAAACATACATGTATGTTCAAAACAATATAACAACATATACACTACTTACAATTTAAATAAATAAACACTGCAAAAATCAAAATCTTACCAAGTATATTTTTTCTCATTTCTAGTCAAAATATGTCATCACACTTAAAATAAGACATAATCACCTAAAGAGTGACTTTTCAGTGAGATATAATAACTTATTTTTAGACAACAGATCTTGAAAATCTGATTTCAAGAAATCTTACCAAGGTAATATTCACGTTCCATTGGCAGATTTATTTTTTTTGTTGTTGCTTGATTT
>JAPQRP010000006.1:20872646-20885344 GCA_037367295.1 Apogon hyalosoma | reverse complement strand
TTAAGCAAAAAAAAAAAAAAAAAATCTGCCAATGGAACACGTTAAAATTACCTTGGTAAGATTTCTTGAAGTCAGATTTTCCAGATCTGTTGTCTAAAAATAAGTTCTTATATCTCACTGAAAAGTCACTCTTCAGGTGATTATGTCTTATTTTAAGTGTGATGAGATATTGTGACTAGAAATGAGGAAAATACACTTGGTAAGATTTCGATTTTTGCAGTGAAATCTCGGAACTTCTCCGATAAGCCTCACCCACGGGTGTCAGACTAGATGGATCCATAAAGTGATAGCATTATATACATTTTCAACCCTGGTGTCAGATCCAACACAATCTCTGAATGCAGAAAATATCGTTTCTGATGCTCTTTGCTGACAGCCACCAGCTTCAATGTGTAACAAGTTGTACTTTTTGAGGTCGGCACGATTTACAGAGCTGGTGTTTTCCTTCTGCTGGGAAGCCTGCTTTCTTGAACTTCAGTTGAACTGGCTTATTTATATCCAAATGTGATATTATAATGAAGGCTTGGTCATATGTCTGTCACCAACAGTGGTTACTCAAATATTCATTTGAACATCGGCTGAACTATGTGACCCTGTTTTCATGCTTTTTACTCATGTTTTATTTATGTTCATGCACACCATTGTCTAGAGATGCTAGCAGCTTGTATATATGGAGAACAACAGTTGATGTAGTAAATACAGGACAGTGTATATGTTCAGTGTGAATATGTGATACAGATGCAGAAATAACTAACATGCCCTCAATGGAAAGTTTATACAAACCCTGAGGATTCAACTCAAGGACAATCTATCCATTGTTGCAGCATTTCTCTTCATTCCTCTTTCAACTTTTCTTCATTTTAGATTTGTTTAGTACAGGATAACCCGGCAGAGGTAAATCCCTTGTGTCCTTCTCGTGCAAAAACAGCTCGACAATTTTTGACTTGAATTTCAGAAAACATTTGGTGGTGAATTTATTTGAATATACACGTCGTGAATTTTATTTTTCAGGCCTTGGTAGTTGCCTTTTTCAGACAACTTATATATTCCCCATGTGGCCCGATTTTAATGAAACTTGGAACATGCACATACAAGCGCGCATGCAAACTTGGCGCACATGGAAGTGTTGGTGAACAGTGGCGGTGGCACATTTTGGCACGGTTCAGCACAATGTAGTAGAGAATCCAAATGCATTATTTGTAGTAGTTTCTCACATTTGCATACACATGAATCTGTTTCAGTGCCTCACCATACAATAACTATGTGTCTTGGCAGGTGTAAAGCAAAGATCAAAATAGCTTGGACATGGAAACATATTCACACTAACACATACTGTATGTAGCGAGTGCTGTTGGAGTCCATCGTAATGGTTTTGGACCTGAATTTGAATCAAGCGGAAGTGTGAAATTTGGCAAAGGAAAACAGAAAAAAAATGTCATATTGCCATAGCCCCACGGGCTACCACGTGGTTGCTAGGCAGCAATGACATTTCCTGTTCCTCTGAGCAGACTCGCCTTAAAGAGGAGGGGGGAAAGAGAGAGAGAGAGAGAGAGAGAGAGAGAGATGTCACATGTGTCTTTACTCAATGTGATGGCTGGCAGTGCATATTTAAATATCACACCACATGCACACCCATACACACACAAACATTCATGCACAAACCAAAATCCCCTGGTGTGTGATGACAGGCTGCAACTGTCAGCATATCCAGCTGAAACTCTGCACACACCGTCCCTCACTCTCTTCTCACACTATTTCTCTGGCTTTCTCTCTTTTACTTGACTTCCATCCCCCAACTCTTTAAAATCTCTTTTCTTTCTCCATTTTTTTCCTCTTCCTCTCCTATAGGTTTCTTTTTTTTCCTGCAGCAATAGGAATATGACTCCTCTCTTCACTTCCCCTTGTCCCGTCATTTCCCTCTAAATGCCTCTCCAGCCGTATTATCATGGTTGTGAAAGGTTCTGGAATGACAGTTGTTGCAATGAGACTGTTATGAATATGTCTTTATATCTTCAGGGAAACGGGTCATTTCATTACCAGCCCTGCTGTGTTAACAGCTGTACTGTAGAAACCCCTGTAAAGGCTTCATTTTTCTATCAAAGACCTAAGCAGGCAGAGAACAAGAGAAACAGCAAGAATGCTTAGACTTGTAGTTATTATGAATGAGCCTGAAGCTGATTGCCTGCATGTTGTTTTGTGAATCAAGACATGTTATGCACCAGAGAAATGTGTGGTTTGGCAGTCACTGTCACTGTTCAGTGTTAAGTTAAAACACATACTACGCCCCATGGGGAAGCTGTCATATTCTCTAAAGATGAGCAGCAATACACATCAATTTGGGTAAAGTTCTTCCGCAGAGCGTGCCACATTAATATGTCAACAGGCTTGGTGCGGAAATACTAATAGTTAGCATTGCAGTCATGCTCAGAACAGCAATAATTTGAACCACAAAATAAATGAAACACATCCAAGAGTGGATGTTAATGCTGCATGGTGGGAAATAATCTTATAATGGGTGAAAATGGATTTTAGATACTGTTTCTTAATTTATGAGCACCAAAATCTAACAACTTCCAGATATACATTCATTTACCCATCCTACCAAGTTTCATAAAGATTGGTGTATCCATTCATGAGTGATGCTGGTCACACACATGGGATGTTCTCAGTTTTACCTAGCTCACAAACACACTGCTCAGAAGTGTTAATAGAACATTTCTCTGCTGTCTTCTTGAGAGACTGTGACCGAAGCTCCACATGTATTAGACCTTCCTATTGAAGCCTTTTGTTTGCAGGTGAAATGTAGCATCTGGCACTTGTATCATATTTGACATGAGCTGTCAACAGTACCCCCAGGCCAACAAAGGAAGTTAGTGAGACATGAACTGTAGCACAAACAGAGCTGATCATTACAAATTGGCAGCAAAGGGAATAAATAAAAAACAGGTCAAATATGGACAAAATTCAGCTGAACTTTAATGATTTGCAATTTCTGTAAAATGTTGCTTTGTCCCAGTTCTGCAGCCTCCTTTGTGCGTTGTAATTTTCCGCACAATAAATGCTTCCAAATGCCTTGTGTCTCTATAGGGCTTGTCCATTATGTTTACAATATAATTCTCAGGTATTTAACCTCTTACCAGCCTTATGTCTCGGTCCCGGCACGTAGATGACATTATTTTAATAACACCTATATATACAGCTCCCACATTAATGCACCTCCATTTCTTGTTGCACATCAAATGAAAGCTAACAAACTCATCTTTCCAAATATATAAACCATTCTGAAGTGCAACAGCAACACCACATACACAAAAGGTTGTTTTCCAGAAAAGCAAAATAAGAGAAATTTGACTTATCTTAATTTTGAAGGCTGTCATCTGATCAATCATCTATCGATCTGGACAAATGTGGTGTCGGTTTCCTCGTAACACTCCAGCGAACATAATCTAGTAAAGTATTCGGGTCCAAAACGCACGTAAGATCCACAAAGGCACAGAAACTGCAGGAATATTTGTCCAACCTGAGATCTACGTTGGTGATTTTTTTTCCATTTTCCACAAAGATACCATCCATAATTTACTTTTTTTGCTGGTATACTGGTATAGATTGAGAGATGAACTTGTTAGCTTTTGATTGACACCTAACTTGGCCAATCTAAAGCGTCCCAGGGGTGACTGATAGGAGGAATAGCCGACCAAGTGTCAGAGACAGGCAAGTGGTTATGCCCAGCTCACACCGCTGCTGTTCCAATAAATTAGGTCACATTTATTATCTGGAATGACAGGCGGATAGCCAATGAGCTGCTGAACATGAGGCTATATGACAATGGTATTTTTGGACCATAATACTAGTTTTGACTTTATTTTGCGATTGACAATGGTAATTTTGTATGGGAAATATTTATTTTCATCAATTTTTATTAAAATATCTGTATTTGAAGCATTCAAAAGTTATTCATTTTTTTTCCAAAAAATTCCAAATGTAGCCACTTTGGAAAAAATTGATAATTCCCAAAATTTCCCCTCTGTAAAACGCATAAACACAATCATAGAAAAAAATCTCTAAAACTGACATTTTTTCAAATAAAGTTCTCAACTTTGAACTGCAAAGTGCCAAGACATTGGTCTGTTGGCAAATGGTGTGTTTCAGTCCATACATACCAAATGCAGCTTTATACACCCTTGTTTTCACAAAAAAAATTAAGGTGAGGGGGAAAAAAAATCTAAATTTCTTTGTGTTTCTAAGTATACAGATTTTTACCTGTCAAACAGCAAAAATGACTGCTTTAGTACACACTACAGGGTATCACCTTTACAAAGAGCCCATTCTTTTATCTGTGCTCCAAACAGTTGAAGAACAGCTGCAATTTTAATTTGGAAAGGTATTTTTCAGGCGTTTTAAGCAAAATCACCCCGGAGTGGTAAGGGGTTTTAAAATTAGATTAATTTGAGATCTCTTTCTTGTTCCTTTAAATATAATAAATATTACAAATGCTAATTCTAATAAATAGCAGTAATACAGTACAGAGGGTGCAATTTGTCAAAAAAACAGAGGGAGGATGTTTTTTTTTTTCTGTCGGTGTGCGCGTGCACGGGGGGGGGGTTTATATACGAGGGGGTGCAGTCCGTAACTAATGTAACTAACGCTGGCATGAAACAAAAGCGAAACTTTACATACTTTCAACGTCCAACTCCCAGGTTCTCTTCCTCTATTATACAGTGAATCTTAAATGAAATTTCACAGCTTCTAACCTGTATCCACTGGACACACAAATGCTGGGCCCCATGAATTTGTTACATTTACCCCCCCAGTGCATGAATTCTGACACTGCTGACAGTTTGGTTCAAGTGAACATTAGTGCCACTAATGTAGGATATAGGAGTACATATATAGCCCTTTAATAATGGCACATATTGGCACATGGCATATATATGGTATTTCGAAACATAATGTACATTTGAAAAAAATTTTTTTTAAAAATCCTCAATTATCTTGTGTCTTTTGCAACTATTGTACTTTTCAACCAGGCTTTCAACCAGGGTACCAGCTCTGCTACAGGTATATCATATTCATTCATATTAATAGTCATAGTCTTATAGCCTTTTAGTTAACTCAACGACTGGAAGATACTCCTCTTCTGTATTCTGTCACGCAATAAATATCAGTCATCCATTGTACAGTGAAACACATTTTACCAACACCCTTAAGTCTGAATGAAATGAAAAGAAAGGTTACTTCATACCTTATACAGTACAAAACACCCCACAACACTGATACATATGACACATTCCACCATATGGCATATATATATATTTATATATGTTAATGCTCTATACTTTAGCAACATATCCGTCCCATAACAGCTCGCTGATCTTCAAAGGCTTTACCACATGGGTTCATCATATAATGATAGCTTATGAGGCAGTAGACTTTAAGCTCTACCCATCACACTGTTATTCAATCTAATAGCACATCTCCCTACTTAATATTACATATGCTCTGGGACCTAAACACTGTGGAGATTTCATCCACTATGCCAACCCCCCTTACATTTATACTATGCCCTACAGTGACTTACCCAAAGGTGTCAGCTCTCAATACTGTTAGGAAGCAAAGGAAGCCTTAGCAGAGAGCCTATTAACCACAACACACACACACACACATGCACGCTTGTAGACACACAAAAGACATTGACCAAGTGTATGTGCTGCGTAAATGTAAGTGGTTTTATAAGTCATCAAAATGGTTGTAGACACAGGGACTGTTAAGTGATGTATTAAAATGGGCTTTAAAGCTACCATCCTGATCTTCCCCTGTGCCTTTCCTCTCTCCCTACTCACATACACACATTAGTATACTCCAGGAATTAAGCGACACATCCCCTAATATTTCCTGTAATTTTATAGCACTATATAAATCTAAAGTATACATGACTACACTGAATGTTCAAAGTGAATATGTGCAGTACAGTGAAGGAAAAAAATAAAGATATGAACCCTTTATAGGGCACTCAGAGAAAAACTCTCAAATTCTAAATTTCAACCATAGCGTTATTGCAGGACTTATATACTTTTGTGAAAATTTTCAATTTTTTTTATTGTAACGTAGAAAGTCAAGGTCAATGAAGACACCATATTTGGGTCCTTACCCATTAATTACAAAAAAAAAAAAAAAAAAAAAAGAACTAAAATAGATTTTTACATAATGAAGATGCCATTTCCTTTTTATGCAGTTATCCCAGTAATATCCAGTAACACTATTAACATTACCGTGAACTTACACTTCAAATCAACAAATCATGTAATATCATATTAGTTGTCCCTTTTGACAGTTATTTGTCTTTCTTGTATTATTCAGTTTTAATTAAAGAGTCAAAAAATGACTTAACCATTACATAAATATACAGTATCAGAAGATGCCATATCACAATATTCTCTAGTATTGATGTTTTCTTTCATACTACAGCCCATGTGACCCCTGGAAGTCAGTCTAATCGTCTAGTTTTCCTGCTTGGCTTGATGCTAAACTTGTCTCGTTTTCATTGGTGGTACAGTTCTCCATTCAGTCAAAGGTCTTAGGTGGCGAAGTTCAGCGTTTCAGGGCGCCGTGGCTGTCGGTTCTTGTTATTTGCGACTCCGAGGAGCAGCATCGCTCCTCACACCCACGGCCAGCTTGTCGGAAGACTCGTTTGTTTATCTGCGGCGCTCCATGCAAAGCTCAGTGTTTATTCAGGGGGGAGGAGGTCCGCTGAGGCTTGTCGCCAGCTTGTGTTGGGGATTTGAGCTCTGTATCAAGTATGATTGAAATATAAATAAAGTTGAGCTCAACCTAATCCAGTGATGGCGTGATCAGACCTTAGGGATGTGCAACTAATGGACTGAATTATCATTAAGTGATTATTATATCCGCGGAGTCGAGCTTCGGGGATATAATGGCTTTACATTCGGGATATCCTTCATGTGAACGTGATAACTAGGATAGATTTGGTTGGATTTCTTCTCCCTTGATAACCAACATAAGGGGAACCCTATTGATTTCAGCTTCTCTATGAGTATTGTAAGTCATCCAAATGGGGGCGCTTTAGTTGAAAATCAGCTTTTTTTGACATAAATCAAGCAATAACAGGCTGATTGAGATACAGTTTGGTTCATATTGATTGTCTTACAAATGTCCGTGTTCTCGCTACCATCCAGAGTTCATATGGGGTCATTTTCATTCCATTAGGTGGAGTTTTGTGTGTTCTCTGACCATTATTCTGCCACTATCAGGTTGATCAAGCTCAAATTGGGTCCGTATCGATTGTCTAACAATTATCCTGGATGGATTTATATATAGCAGAAGATAAGGGGGATTTCGTGGATATACCCTTACTCTCAGCCCCCGACAGCGTGAGCCTCGTTTTGTAGGTCCTTGGCAGTTAATAATGGATGGTTAACGTTGTAAAACTACTTCTGTAGGATTGGATAAATGTAAAGTACAGTTCATTTTACATACAGCATTCGATCTCAAGTGGGAAGGGACAGTAAAATTATAACACAATAACTCAGAAATAATGACAGCTTCTAATTTTTTCTTTGCGTTTTATCGCAAAAAACATGGTTATACGCTTACATTTACAAGCTATCCTTTGGCAAAAATGGGAATAACCGTAAAAAACCTGAAATTTCTGAAGAAAAATAAATACAATTTTAACAGTATTATGTCTCATCTTCTCATTTACGTATGTGGATTACAATTTAAAGGTCACATTGGATCGACAAATACACAAAACATTTAGTAACATGTATAATATTGATAAAATTTTGGAGTTTGGAGCTAAGACACATTTGACTTAGTATCTTCTGTATAAAAATTTATCCCCCGGGCTAGATTGGAACCTATGGCTGGCTGGTTTTCACCCACAGGCCGTATGTGTGACACCCTTGGTATAGCATAATATGTCAAGCATCAACAAACTCAGCTGTTTATCAGATAAAAAAATGGGGATAATAATTTGTATTTTTCTATGAGATTTAAAACAATGTAGGGGTATCGATTTGGCGACAATCAAAGAAAATCAGTTGGTTTTAATTCACTTTGGGCACCAATACCAGTCAAACCTATTATACACATGTGCCGTTTCCCTTTATTTGTTACATCTGAGAACATCACAGGGGTTTACTCATTAATTTTTTTTTTTTATATGTAGTTTTTATTGGCTAATAAACAGGTGGCGGAAGTTTATGTTCTTTATAAAAGTAGGCTTGTAAATATACTCTGGTAAACTTGAACTTACTTGAGTAAAAGTAAAATCTTTGCACACTTTTGGCGTATATTTCCATGTTAAAGCTGCTGAAAAACACATAATCTAAAGCGATATTTGTTCATTCTATTTTCTTTTTCGCCTTTCGTGTACTGTAATGTGTGAAATGCACTCGTCTGCGCACCAAGGGGATGCCTTCTATGTGTTACTGTCCCATTTGATGTTGTGATGCAAAATAGTAATAGTAATAAAGGGGAAAAAAAAGACTCATTCTTGAATGCGTTAAAGCTAAAATAATAAGCTTGTTATAAATGTGTTAGGAGTAGAAAGTGCAGATATTTATGTCGAAATGTTGGGAGTAAATGTAAAACATCATCAGATAATGCACAAATACCCAAAAAACGTACATTATTTCCCATCTCTGCTTGTAAATATTAACATTAACATAAAAAATGGTAGGAATACTTAATGCGAAGTTATAGGAATCATTCAAATAAAGAAATTGTAGGAGATAGGTGTGTTTCTTTATTCATAGAAATGTGAGATAAATATGATAAATTTTGCTCAAATGCATCTTTCTGTGCTCTTTCGTTAATTAAAAGTAGTTCTCTCCATCCAAGATGATCAGTCTATTTATCTACAGTGGATATTTGTTTTTTTCATTTCTTAGTTAATATTTACAGTCCTCCTCCACGCAAGTAATTTCTGATGAAAAGAATACGCTGATGTTATGAATTTGCGACCAAAATGGGATCCCATCTGGGCAGGATACATGAAAATGTTCTGTTTCTTTGCTCCTACAGGATCTCCGTCTTGTCTGATTTGACGCCTGATATTTTTTCAGCTGACTTTCCCTCGACTTGTCATTTTCTAGAGTTGATGGAGTATTTTCCTTATTCTCTCATCTATAGATATTAGATGTCTGTTCAAGACAAACCTGTAAACGTTGTCTGGGCTTGGGGGAAATTCATTTTTAAAGAGACTAATTCTGGTTTAAAGCCAGTCTTGTAGGTCCTGGATCACAGTAAAGACCAGTGCATTATGGGCATTTGCACGTGAACATACATATATAATGCTATAATCATGTTTCTGTAGTATTTATTATACTCTCTCTCATCTATCTCCTATCAAATCAGCGGCTGAAAGTAATTACTTGACTACACATGGGAGATAAAGGCATTTATTGATGCTCCGACACTGTTACTTCATACTTAATAAATCTCTTACCTTTTACACCACTGCGTGTTTATGCCATGAATTATATAATATGCTGTTAAAGACTAAAGCTGTGGTTTCCAGTGGTTTTGTCTCCTGAAATAGGCCTATGTTTAGATGACAAGTGATTTATTGTTCAGCTACAGCTACAACAAATAGAGCAATAATTGTTCATAGCATTCAGAAATAAAAGATATAGTGATAAAAACTGAAAACCTGGATATGAAGTAGCTCCACCTCCAACAGAACTAACTCTAATAATAAGTGTAATAACATATGAGTCTAAGGGACTAAACCGATACTTTTAATGGAAATACTTTTACCACATTTTGTTGCTTATACTTACTTTTACCTGAGTAGGATTTTTAATGTAGGACTTTCGCTTGTTATACAACATTTTTACGTATTTGTCTTGGCAATGTAGACTACAAAATTAGATAATGTGTAAAGTTTTAATCCTCAAACACTTTAACAGCTGGGAGCAACCAAAAGCATCTACTGATCTAAAATGTTTAATAACTTTAGAGTCACTGATCCTATCAATACAGTAAAATAATTCAGGTAAAATTCAGTTTTTCAGAGTTTCGTCGTCACCAGATGTGACCCATTTGAAGGTTCAAAAGGCTCTGTAGTGAATGTGGAAACACTGTCGTCTACTGTAACATTGATTCATCAAGTAAAACCCATGGAGTTTGACAAATGACAGTTGTTGTCAATGCTTGTTTTTATTTTTAGTTAATATATTAACCAAAAAATTTACTTTTTTTTTCAATTTAAAAAAAAAAATTGTCATAATATTTGAGTTAACTATGAGCTTTTGCAGAATCATTAAATTAAATATAGTGAAATACTAGATTTTTCACTAAAATATGCAAAATTCAGAGGATAATATAACACATAGTGATAAATCACTTAGAAAAGGTTACATTAATTAGAAAAATTAATTTGGAAGTTGCCACAAAAATAGTTCTAAGTCTTTAAGAGTAAAGCTGGTCCCCACATGTCGTGGAAAAAAGCTGGAAAATGATTGACCAATTTTCCATCCATGGAAAACATATGGAAAATGAGAAAAAAAGCCAAATGTCCTGGAAACAGTGAAGTTATTCTGGAAAATGATTTATCCTCCCCCTGCCTTGTGACCTGGTGTCTGAGAAAAAACTAAGGAAATTGTTTATCAGTGATTTATTGAAAATATACAAATAGTTTTAGAGGAAGTGCAGGTGAGAAAGTAAGAGAGAAGAGACAGTTGAGTTAGGAATTGCCTATTTGAACACTGCAACTCCAGTTTGTCAGGCTAATGAAGTGCTGCGCTGTAATCTGTGGGTGTGTTTGTATTATTCTAGGATACATTTGTCGTCATTATTTTTCATAGAACAATCACAGCCACAGACGGCGCATCAAATGTCTGAATAATAAACATAGACACAATCTGAGTAAATGCAAGTTACAGCTGTAGAAAAGAACAGAATGAGGCGGACAGAGGAATGGATCAGCGTATGATGTGATAACTTGTCTCTGTAGCGGCTGAAAATGTCCTAGAAAAGAATCTCAGGGAAAGAGCGGGAACCTTGTGAAGAGAAAGCTGCATTTGTAAAGAAATGTCATAAATGTTGTTATTGTGGGAAAATGAAACAGTAAAATCCATCCTGTCCTTATCAAATACAGGAACACATACATTTCAATCCCTTTGCAGCTGAAGTGTGAGACGCCAAGCAGCTATTCACACCTTAAATATGTACCTCCTCAAATATACTGTATCTGTTACCAGGGGGTGCGTGCGGGCTCTATTGGGGGAGTGTGATTGTGTTTGCGTCCTGTTTCTGAGTCCGCTGCGATGTCATTCACAGCTGCTTGTGGAGCATGGGTACAACTGCCAGTGCAGCGCCGCAGTCTGTTTCCGTAGCGTCTCCACTTGAGAGTGTCCACGGCAACGGGATGGCCGACAGCAGGCAGTCTCTTAGCATGAGCCCCTTTCAGACAGTCAACATCCACAGCAACAAGGCCAAGTCCATTATCACCAACAAAGTCGCACCTGTCGTCATCACGTAAGTCCCTCCCCGAATCCGCGTTCTCACAATTGGGTGTTAATCCTCTTTGATCACTGTGGGTACTTCCCCCACCCCCGCAGCCTCACTGTTTGCCCCTGTTATCATCTCATTTGTCAATCCCGGCCTGGCAAATAGTGTCTGATAATTGAATTGAGCTCCTCAGCATCCAGACCTCACCGTCGGCTTATGTTTCGTTTTGCAGGTATAATTGCAGACAGGAGTTCCAGATTCACGATGACATCCTCAAGACCAACTACAAAGTCGGACGGATATCGGACGCCATGCCCGAGCACTACCTGGTGCAGGTAGGGACAAAAAGGCACCGAGCTCAGCGCCCGCCTCCGTGCCTGCTCTTTTCACAGTCACGTGTCCAAATTGCAGAGTGGTGTAGGAACATTGTCATGCGCTGTTTTATTATCTGCGGCGGCCATTGAAGGAGGAATGTTGTCACCTTCTTATCAGGGCTTTGATCTGTTCTGTCACCTTCACTGTGGCTGCTCAGGTTTGTGGTGTTGGTGAGCGTTAACCCACAGCTTCTGCCTAAACATACAGAAAGGTCAGCTGAGGACGTGTCCACAAAGACGCATTCAGTCCAATTCACATCTTTTCCTCCCTGTTCTTCTCCTCACTTTGCTCCCAGTTACAAGTGTTTTGCAGAAATACATAAAGTACTATTACATTTTCCTGCAGTTGTGTGGATTTAAAAAAAAAACCTAATAGTAACTTATAGGATCACCCCCATTTTTACTCATCTGTTAGAATGAAAATGTGATGGAAGGGTAGTGCATCGACCAAGAGCAAACAAACAAACACTGGTCAATGTATAGAATTAATTCACTTATTCAAGGTTTGGCTCTTTGAAAAGTGTGAAATTGCCCAAATTGTAAATTATTAGTCGGGAGACCTTTTTTTGCTCAACAAACATTGAAAATGTAAGCTGTTTGCTTTTTATTATACATTTTTTCTGGATGTGTTTGTCTGGTCATATGTCCTCCTGTGACCTAACGAGGGATTTTTTTCTAATCACTAAATTAAAAATGCGAATGAAAAATCGCTATAAATTATTTAATGCAAAAAAAAGGCGGAAGTTTCTTGAGTGTCAGGTTATATATTATAGGTTTTCTATCTATCTATCTATCTATCTATCTATCTATCTATCTATCTATCTATCTATCTATCTATCTATCTATCTA
>JAPQRP010000006.1:20827627-20847060 GCA_037367295.1 Apogon hyalosoma | reverse complement strand
ATTTGTCCAAACAAATGTACCTTTAGTTGTACCAGGCATTAAAATTAACAAGAAATTGAAGAAAACAAGGGTGGTCTCATACTTTTTTCCACAATTGTATGTCAGTTTTTCACTAACTCACACAGTTGCTCTTTGAAAAGATCCGCTATGTCCACGGTTCCAGTGGCACTGCTTCTCCATCTGGGTACACTCGGAGCCTTATATATAAGACAATATGATGATCTTTACATGGCTATGGATGCGCATCTGCAGGCTCCCGGAAAACGGACAGAATTGCATACGGAATGTACACAGAGGACGGACAAGACGCTCCATCCGTATCCGTCTGTGTCTTTAACGTAATTTGCAGTCAGCGTTACTTTTGCCATCGTCGTTTATTTTGAAAAATCTCCACACTGCTGACATTACTGCTGTGCCACGTACCTGCTGACTGTGAACGTCATGCCGCTGTAATGGCGTGGTATCGGCGTGGTTGTATCGGAGCACTTTTACGAGTATGAGTAGAAGTGTACACGCTCAGAATCATGCCAATATCTGATACTGGTATCGGTGCATCCCTATGTACCGCTAAAACATTTACGTCAATTAGACTCACTGCTCATTGGGCTTCAGAAGCTGGACCTGCAGCTGATGGACTTACAGTAATTCTTCGTGATTTCTTCAACAGCGGCGATACAACACATTCTGCAGTTTGTGCAAGGTACCCTCTAAATCCCAGTTGCCCCTTGTACCAGGGGAAACCACAGTTCTGTCTGTGTTGCAGTGGTAATGCAATGTGATGCTTGTAGCGATATATACATTCTATACATCCACATCACCAGAAGAACATCAGCTAAAAGCTTAATAAAACCAAACAGAACACAATCCAAACAACAAGCACTTAAACAAGCAAATATGAAAAAGAAGCTAACGGTCCACAACTAGCATATGTCATGAAAAATTTAATAAAACAAAAGGCCAGTGTGACACACAGTACATGGATTCTTTCTCTACTGCTTAGATGAGCCAAAGAAGAGGAAAAAATATAGGTTGAATTATGAAGTGGTTTGTTGTTTTCTGATCGATCATTACTTGGTTTTAATAACAGCAGGGTTTCTCATTAATGATACAGCCTATGGTGCACTGCCATATTCTTTTTTTTTTTTTTTTTAGTGACTTGATCTGTATAATTCTTCTAAATCAATGTAAGAGGAGTCTAAGGAGTGAGTAATGTTATTATGTTATGTTATTTGATGATGAGAATGGGGGTGGGATTAAATACGTTTTTCTTCTTTTCACTCCTTTTCGAGTGTAAATTAATGATTTTGGAATTTTTGAACTTGCGTGTATTCTGTAAATGCTCGAAATAAACAAATGAATGTAATGAATGAATGAAGATCTTAAGATAAACCGGCTCTATTTGGACGTGGCAAACCTCTCTACCTTCTTGACTCCCGTTTTCACCATTTCGTCAATTCTAGAAATGCAACTGTAGCAAATTGCTCACCACCTCTACACTTTCACTAACTTTATACACATACTAAGATGCTGCAGAATACATCCAAATAAAAAACAGCCAATAAAAACAGAAGCAAAGAGAGCTGTTGCCATGGAAACTATGCAGCTTCTCATGTAGTTGTGAAACTGTGTGAAAAGGCAGATATTCAGACGGCTGCCGGCTGTCAAATCACATGTAGTTACAAGTTATTAGCTTGTATTGTTGTGAATATTTGGTGTGAACTCAGCTTAAGACATTTGCCCTGAAAACGTGTTAAAATATGGATTAAGTAGTCTTAAAATCAATGCAGTGTGTTCACATATACAATGTCTTCATCGTCACTGTTTTCTTATTCATTAGCCTTGTTATACAGTTGTTTTTTTTGTACTTTCTAGAGCTGATGACATTATCCCCTGCTCTAATTTGAAAGTGGCTTGAGGCTTGAGAGGTTGCCTGTGCTGAATACAATATCAGTTAGGATAAATTAAATCAAATTGTTGTCTTTTACAGATATTGAATGGAGGTCTAATCAAAAACTCACAGTGGCTGCTGTCCCTTAGGCAATTTTTGTCTCCAAAGCAGATACCCTGTAGTAAATACTGGAGATTTTTTTTTTTTTTTTTATTAAATTGCACTCTTTAAAAAAAAAAAAAAAAAAAGAAAAAAACAAAACAAAACTCCACCTTGTGCATGTAGCAGCTTAGTGGTGTCTCTGAAGCGCTGATGTGTGAATGCCAACGCCCACAGTTTTGCAGATAAACCCCCATTATGTGTGCTTATCACAGCCCTGAATATGAGCTTTAGTGAATGTACTTCATTTTTTTACTCTGGCAAAATAGGGGATGTACATGTCATAAAAGAAACCATTCACTGAATTAATTAAAAGTTGAAAAGGGGCTCAGAAAAAGAGAGTGATAGAGGTTTAGATATAGAAAGAGGAGAGTGCAGGCAGCTGTAAGAGTAGATATTTTAAAGAGGATTTGATACAGGATTACACTTGTCACAAAGGGGGAAAAAAAGGGCTGCCATGAGGTGATAGAAAGCATTTACCAAATACATCTTGTTTGTATCCGAAAGAAGTAATATGACGTTGCAGTTTTACCTACCGGTAATGTTATCACACATGTCATTATAGCTGTCAGATTATTTATTTCTCTTGGTGTGTTCTAATTTCATTGTTAGGGGTGAGGTAGAAAAACAATCAGGACAGGAAAACCAAGTTGACAAGGATGAAAAAAGAACGAGGGAATGGGGGCAACCGGAGACACTGGATGAAACAGTGAGACACCAAATCCGCCTGTTAAATTGCACAGTAATGAGGTCCAGGGGAAGTCAAGTGTTGAGGAATGGACCACAGGATGTATGGTGTGTCACAGTAACCGGGGTTCGCTGCGGCAGTGTGTGAGCATGTGTGTGTATGCGTTAATGGACTGGGTTTTTTTTTGTTATTAGTGAGGGTTGATTGGGTCATCTTGCAAGTTTAGATCAGCTAGGTCTCTCGTTATCACCAAGCAGACCGACATATACACCGGTATGTGGTGGATGAGCAGATATGTGAATGAGCTACGACCGCTGGAGAGTAAAAGGAAGCAGCGATGGGGAGGTGGGAGTTAGAGGGAAAGGGGACAGACAAAGACATGTGGGAAGGACACATTACAGTTGTGACACTGAGGGAGGGAAGACAAAAAAAAAAAGCTGAATGAAGAAATAGAGGACAAATGAAGGATATTAAAGTTAAGTTTGAATATAGAGAGCAATTGTTGGATGAATCCAGACAGATAAGAAATTGAGGACTGCACAAATGAGGTGGTAATGGACAGCAAAAAAATGGACAATTTAGGCTGTGATTAAATGAGAGAAACTGTGAGAGAGATGAAGAAACAGATGGAGGCACATCAGACCAGATGAAGAGGTCATTAAAATGTTGAATGGAGGGATGAAGGTCCAAATGTCCCATGGCAAAACAGCCTTCACTGTTATTTTCCATGAACATCCTCCACACCAAGGTGATTGCTGGCCCATGTCGACACGCTGCCCCGCAACACATCACACCACTGTCCTATTTCCAGCCTTGCCGCCTGTGAAAAAATGCATTTATTTTTTCACACGCTCCCGTAGAAGCACTTCGTTGCTCCCATGGCAGCTCCCTCTCCTCACCTCTTGCTATCTTTTGTGTGCGCAGAACAATGGATGAGGAGCAACTAGATGTTGAGGTCAGGAAATATCCCGAGCTGTGTGACCTCCAATCCCCATAATACAAAGACTTATAAAAAGATATTACCTGATGTGCTGCAGCTCTAGAGATTGTCTCTAAATGTGAGAAATCACCTCTAAGAACTGCGGGTTCACATATGATTTTAATTTAATATTTGTCTGGAATGTTGTTGAAGATATTTGTATGGTAGACATTTTCAGTTTGAAAATAATAAATATGGTAAACATAAACATGTTCCACTGTTTGCAGTGGTGCAGAGATGAATGTACTGAGGGCAATGGGAGGTTTTGGAGAGAACATATATCACAACTAACCACAGGTTCTAGATCCTCTGATACAGTTCATTCCTTTACTTTCTTGGTAAATTCCACTGGCATTGCCAGTTGAATAACCTCTCAGATGGTATGTCTGTTTCTGCACATGAAATTTGACACCATGGCAACATGGCCCTATTGTTTATCTGTTGCTAGGTAACCCACTTCAATGATGATTCTATGACTCAGGACATAGCAACGTGATTGGCCATTGGGAGGCCATTGTATTCCAAAATTACTAATATCTCCCAAAATATTGGTCCTATCAACTTGTCGTTTTCACCAGTCTCTTCCTTGACCAAAAATACATAAGTATGCCAAACTGCAGCAGTCAGCTCTTTTCGGTTTTTGTGTGATGCCTGAGACACACAGAGTTCACTTCCCTTTTATAATATAGGATTATAATATAGGATGAGTCCAGGGGTGAGATATATGTTACAGTACAATTCTGCGTTCGTACAAGCTTACACAGAAACTCATTTGGCATCCTACGGCATTACATACTAAGTTGACACAGATTACTGGGGCCACCCTGACCTCCTTAAAGTAAATGGCCTTCATTCTTACTGGATGAGGCACTGCTACTTTATCTTGACAGGTGCTTAGATCAACTTTGACACAAAGGAGTTAGCACTCAGCAGGTTGTAGGTTATTGGAGATCCTGCAGGATTTAGATCCTGTGGTTCTGCAGTCTGATAGCATACTCAGTATGTTCAGCTACGAAAACTCAAGGAAGAAAAATAATACTACTCTCCTTGCTTCACCATATGAATCATTAGCTAAATATATAAATTAAATGTACTGTAGCTGATACATTACTGTGGAAATAAAGAAAGTAAGAAATCATGGTGGTGCTCTGACCAAATTTACATAGTGCTACAAATCACTAGTCATTTTTTGCACATTCTAACGCAGATAAAAAATGATATTGTACAGAACAGTGACACAAACTACCAACACGATTGTATTAGACCCATCTAGCACAGTGTGACATGTAATGTGACTGTGTACAATGTGTATGAGCCTCAAGGTGAAAAAGAAGAGGGAGAATGGACAACAGAGAAGAGAAAGGGTAAATGAAGTGAGGAGCTGCGGATATTATTATATAAACCTGTGATTATCTGACAAGTCCGGAAACAATGGTAAAAAATAAAACATGGTGTGGGATCCGAAGGGGACAGAGGATATTGAAAGAAGATGGAGACAAAGCGGTGGTGAGGCAGACCTATGGACAGACAGACAAACAGTTGTAGAAGGACTGAGTATCAGCGAGAGTGAGACAGGTGGTGGTGTGGTATGGGAGGTGGACAGAGAGCAATGGAGAGGTCAGTGTTAACTGTTGTGGTCTGGCTTTCTCCCTGAGACCTTTCACAGCCTATCAGCTCACTCTGGTGGAACACACAGACACACATTCATACACTCCACACAGTGCCTCCCTGGTGATGTGGACAGGCTAAATAGAGAGGAATAGTGGTGCTGTAAGTGGCTGGGAGATGGAGAGAGGGAGGGCATGACGAAAGCGTTTTAGATGAGAGGAGCGGGTGCAAGATCATACCCTGTGTTTGTGTTTATGTATGTTTTTTTGCACTTGGGTGCTGTAGTGTGTGTTAAAGGAGATCTGACCTGTAGCGTAGAACTTTGTGTATATGCGTAGTACACATGATGCTTGTGATATTTTCAGACTATAGTGATGCAAACCTCAACTTAGCAGACATAAAACTTTGATGATGCATAGAACTTATGATAAATGTTAACATGCAGCCACTGACCTTAGAATAGTCAGGTCATTTTCTCTAACTTCAGTTACTTCCAACAGATTCTATAGAAAGGATGATATCACCAGTGAATTTGTAGTGCAAATGGTAAATGGTTCTTTAAGTGGCCATTACCCGATTGAGCTGCTGTGTTAAACATAATGTGCCCGTGCATGAAAACCCTCGGCCTCAGTCCACAGTCTACAGGAGTTTAAGGGGCAGAAGTCAACTAATGCTAATACTAAATTATGGGAAAGCATTGTTTAACAAAGTGATTTTACAGTCTATTTTGTCTATAGACAGTCTGTTCCAAATAAAGTGGATGAGACCAGAGTGACTCTTTGAAAGGAGCTATTGAATTTGTATTGTAGAATCAAGTTCAGTGTAAGTCTATGGGAGCCAGTGCTGTTTGGAGCCAACCTTAGAGGTCATCAGTGGTATTACAGCTTTAAGACACTTCCATGTTGGCTTCAGTTTAGAGCTGAGGTCTCTGCCTTGTGATCAAAACATAACTCTGCTCCCACCCCCAAATAAAATGAATTAACCCTCAAATAAAGATGTCCACTATGTTTACATTGGGCTCTAATAACTGGTAAAACTGTGTTACAAATGGATTAAAAGTACCATCTGTAGTATGTATAAATTGCTATTAGCCATTAGTGCTTAAAAGCAATATAATAGCATAGTTAGTACTGTTGCCCCATAGCAACAAGGTCCTGGTTTTAATCCCAGTTACTCCAACTAATTATATTATATTGTATTATTTTATATCATATTATATTATATTAGATTACATTACATTACATTTAGTTAACGTGGATTCATCATGATTAATGTGATTAAAAATTTTAACCCAGTTAACTCATCTGCAGTGCAGAATGACTCAGAACATTTCTGCCAACGCATTTCAAGCAGTTTGTCCAAGTAGAGTTACTGTTGTGCACATGTGCAGTTGATCCAGTAGTGACAGGCAGCAGAACCAACCCAAAAAGATGCAAGACGCTAAACAGCACGTTGGCCCTCTGGATGGAAGTATGAGGACAAAAAAAAAAAAAACAACAACAACAAAAAAAAACCAAGATGGAACAGTTGTTTCAAATTGTTTTGTTGAAACTGTTGAAGGTATTTAATAAACACATTCAGTGCATATATTCCCTTCTTTCTTTTTCGAGAGTGTTTGCTCATACAGTGAAACGCAATTAATATAGATTAAAAATGAATTATATGTAAATAGGATTAATCAAAATTAATCCACAGCAACCCTGTCATTAATCTAATTAAAAACTGTAATTGTTTGACAGCACAAATTATATTATTCATTCATTCGTTCATTCATTCATTCATTCATTCGTTCATTCATCTTCAGAACCTGCTTTATCCTCACTAGTGTCACATGGCGTGGTGGAGCCTATCCCAGCTTCCTATGGGCAAAGGCAGGGTACGCCCTGGGCGAGTCACCAGTTCATCACAAGGCCTAATATTATATTATATTATATTATATTATATTATATTATATTATATTATTGATAAAAATGTTAATATTGTAACAAAACAAAATGAATGCTGTGTTGATCATTGTATTCATTGTACAGTTTGCCTTAATTTTCTTTGCTGGTTCAGTCCCAACAAACCAACAAGTGATAAAGAGTAGCCTTATTTAAGATTCATATGAAGCCATTTTTGTGCTAAACATTTCTGTTCAGTGTTTACTTGTGAGGGCTTCATCTGAAAAGGTGTTTAATGGTTCACTTCCTTTGGAATAAGGGGTTCAGTCTCCATCAATCACACTGACATATATGCAGTCATCTTGACTGGCACTGAATCCCCAACAGGCCTTGGACTGACAGAAACTGTGGAATACTGTATATATGTGGCAAATTCTCACTTTAGTCTGCACATCTGTTTATCAGCCCTTTCTCCCGTCTTCTCCACTCCGACCGTTGTTGATTGATTTTGCTGAATTTCTCTTCTTTTTTCCCCTCCCTATCTTTTCTTTTCTTTTTTACACAATTAAACCTACTTTTTTCTGTAGGAACTGCATGGTGGCTGATGGCCAGGTTTCATTACATGAATTAGTCATTTCCCTTTATTCATTATTGAATAAAGTTACTTATGCGCTTGGTGCAGCTATCCCACCCTACAAAGTCCTCCTGCTGTTAAAACTCATTATCTGTCTTAGCTTGATTTTCAGTCAAATGCCTGCCACCCTACCCCGTTCTTTAAAAGTTATTTAAGGTTTCTGTTGTTTCTAAGATTTGTTGTTTCTATAACTGACTATCTTCAGAATAATGCACTATTTATGCTGCTGTCAGAAATTCAGAAAGGGGGGATTACAGTAAAACAGCAAATGAGAAAAGAAGAAGGCAGGAAAAAGGTCTGAATTGATGTACTGCATCAAACTAACATCAGTGGCATTATCAGTAGGTTTATGCATGAGTACAATCTTTAATCACATTCTTCACTTAAGCACAAATGGGGACAAATATAAAATGTGCAACTGTACATTTGAACTTATTGTTCTGTTATGTAGGATAAATGTCTGAAGATGTATCTGTGTGTTTATCTTTATGGACTGCTGTGTTAAAGTGGAGTCACCCTCGTTCCGTCCTAATCTCTAATCCCCTGCACAGCTGGGGCGCGGTTTGTGTGTGTGTTTAGCCAAATGTGTTTTAACTGTATGTACTGCAGGAGACTGTACTGGCACGTGGTTATGTGTTTTCCATTTCCGTCTCTGACAAAACAGCAAGTGTCTTCAGAGGTGAATTCAGAATTTCCAACACAGCAGACTTGAGTGGTGTGACGTAATTTAACAGAGGGAAATCCGTTCACTGTGCACACCAAACTGAAATAACTCTAGGCATGCCAACAGAAGGTAAACTTTGGACTAATCTCAGAAAAGTAAATCATTCTGTTGGTGTCCGTCCACCTGGGTACTGGATGCATCAACGGAGGACACCATGTTTTCACACATTCAGTAACTGTTGTGAGCTGTTTAATGTGTGAAAATCTGAGGAAAAACAACATACATGTTTTAAAACTATAAGCAAAGCCAAAATGGAGCAGAACAGAATATACAGAACAGAATATTTTTAACTGCTTGTTAGTCTATTTTTTTTTACTGCGAAAACAAACCGTTTTGAAGCCAACTGCAGCGTTTCTTCTTTAATTGGTGGTGTAATCAAAAAAAAAATAAAGCTGATAGTCGAACAATAGTATCTCCAAAACAAACCAAACAGGTTAAAATCACCCCCAGAGGAAACGCACGGCTCTCTTTGTAGGTGAATTTTGATGCGGTTCGCTACATTAATAAAGCTGCATTTTACTTCTCGCTGTTTCATTTGCCAGAGTCTCAACTGAGACAAGATCTGTACAAGTTTTTGAAGACGATTTTTTTTTTTTTTTTAAACACTAGACTAAGTAAGAAATCCAGTACAATTCTACTTCTCCATGTGTTTTCGTTGTAGTTCTACATCGCTGTGATGCCCTTTAACTGCTTAGTGTGTCTATAGGGAAAGCTTTATGTGCATGTGTGTGTAAGTAGCTTGAAGTGTTCTTAAGTGCACTTGGCACAAACTGTACGTGTGAGCATGGCCAGGGACACAACATCAGATCTGGGGACTGAACATTACACTGTGACCAGATGACAGAGTCCCCTGGTGTACACACACACACACACGCACACACACACACGCACACACACACACATCAGTAACATGACGAACACTGATGCTTGCCTCTGCTGCCGTTCTTGGATATGTACTGCTAAAAAGGCTTGGCTGTCAGACTCGAGCTTTTAGAGGTCATCACCGCCACATTTAACTGTATGAAATGCTCTTTGATAGACAGTTTTGCACTTCACTAATGTACCCGGTAATTTGATTCATCAATGTTTTCACACATAAGCAGAAGCTGAGTGCCAGCAGATACCTTGTTGGAAGTCACTTCTTGCTTCTGTGCTTGACAAATGGACTGCACTGAAATAATTTTCCTGAGGTTCATACATTATTTTTGCTCATGTTGTGCTCCGGCAGTGAATAATTGCGCTACATTCCTCCTCTCTATATTGCATTAGGGTTTAGATTTATATGTCGCTACATGCATTTCAATTCAAGTTCATTCAACACGTTTAATCTTTATTATAAACAACTTTAAAGCTACACATTTTTACAAATCCTTTTCTTTTGGTCCATCAATAGAATTTAAGCTGTTAATCAGATCTATTCTATGTATAATGGGGTCATTTAGAAAATTGACATTCATTTCTCAGGAGAAAAGCAGCTTCAATAATTTGTTGATTAAATGGACATTATGATTAACAAAGTAGCGGTAGCCATGGTAACAATTTTCCGTCATGAACCATATCCTATATTTGTCCTCGCAAGGAAATCTCTCTCAGTACATTACCTTTGTCCTCCGATATAACTACAGTTTATGGAACACACTAATGATTACTCGGCCACACATGATTTATAACATTCACAGCAGTCGCCATAAAAGCAGCATTTTTTTTTTCCTAGGTGTTTTTCTATGATATGGCTGTCTACTGCCTCTTAGCAGCTATACCGGTTTATTCTTTGAAGCAGCTGTCCCTGAGGTTTTCTGGACTCAGCAAGATTTTTTTCACCCTCAAAATATTTTAATGAGACACACAGTCAAAGCTGAACACCAGTGGATAGGATAACGCAACCGCAGTAAACGTGTTAGTTACATATCTCATTGAAAAATCTGTATTTTTTTAAGCTCGGTTACATCATGAGAGGCCGCTCATCAGTTTTTCATCCCTTTGTGGATCTCGTGAGATTTGTCCCAGCATCTTTACCTCACTCAATGTAATTACCTCACACCAGTCACACTGATGTGTTCAGTAACTCAAGTGGCTTCAGTGATGAGATAGTAAGGCTGCACAGAGGGAAATAGAAAGATAGAAGATTGAGTGTGTGTTTGTGTGTGTCTGTGCCGTAGCATCACTATAGCTCTGTGTTTGTGTCATGTCGGTTGGATTGCGAAGTGCTGCTGAGCAGATGGGTTTATAATGAGGAAACAGAATGATTTTGATAATGATGACCAGATAATTATAAGGAAGAAGGAGTGGGTGGAAGTGGAAGTGGTGCGGTGTATTAAAAGGACAATAAAATAACAAAAATTTGTGTATACAAAGAGGACTTGGATTTAATGTGTCATGAGAAATATGAGAGAGGGTGTTTGCTGGTAAAATAAAAATCTAAATTGAATGTGTTTTAATAAAATGCTTTCACAGAGGTTTTGGGGTCTGTAAAAGTCGTACAGGGAGCCATGTAAACATAAATTAACTGATGCCCTTCTCTGTTAAGCCGAACAAAACTGAAGGAACACAAGCTGTTACCATTTGGTCTTGTTTTGGACTCATATCTCTTCAATTGGACACTTATTTAGTGGTACTGCAAAAGCAAAGCATTCACACAGACTTTCAGCTTGGCTTCAGTTGAGGAGAAACCATCAGATGTGCTTTACAGGTAATGTCTTTGTTTTATTACAAGCTGACAGGCAGAAACATACTCTCATAAAATGAAGTCAGGTGTAAGGCCTCAGTGGCTGTTGTCTCTGTAAAGCTGAGGGTAAGAGCAGAGAAAATAAAGTCCTGTTCATCACTGCTAATGCCAGCGCGGATTAAGTCAGCCTGAATCCCACAGAGCTATTTTCCTTCCCTACACAGCTATATATATATATATATATAATTTTGTTTAGATTTGCATCATGAATATGGTCATGTACACTGATTTGTCAGAATCACAGGCCATGGAAAAGATGATTATATATATACTTTTTTTTTTTTTTAAAGGATATCATCTTTTCCATGTCCTGTGATTCTGACAAATTACTGTACCTGACCATATCAAGTAGTGTTCATGATGCAAATCTAAACAAAATTAATTCAGGCTGAAAGCCAAATGTAAGACATAGTTTTCCTAAGAGATACACATAAATGCGATGCTCCTAATGTGATAAGAATTCTTCCCGGGTTTGACTTTTTTTGTACAATTTTGTATTCCCAGTGAATGTTTTATCTGCTTGCCTAATAATAGGAAAACCCTCCATCACATTACACCAAGATCTGAGACATGCAGTGTGAATTTCAGTGTCATTTACTAACTGGTGAACTAAGGAAAATGGTTAAAAAATGTTACTAACATTGGTATCTTATGCTGCGTTTCCACTACGTGGTACCAGTTCGACTCGACTACACTCGGGTACCAGATACTATTCCTGGAGACCGTTTAAAACAGAATGTCAAATTAATTCTTACAGAGTTGAATTTAACTGTTTCAGATAACATTTGGTCCCACTCAAAATTAGAGTAAAATTTACTCTATGGCCAGTGTCAGATTTTCAGAGTTAATTCTACTCAATTCAGTGTCAAAATTAACAATGAAATGTGTAAAAATATTTAACACTGTGCTGTTAGAGCTGGTTTACTCTCCATAGAGCTATAAATACTCTATCTAGGTTAAAATAGCTTGACTCTTAGATATTGACACTGCATTTTTTACTATGTACTGACTTTAGAGTACCTGGTCATCATAGCGACACTGCACGCAGCTTCCGTGACATCTCCTCTGAGAGTTGCTGATAAGCTCACTTGTTGCCTGTTGCCTTGTCAAGCTCTTAGTGAATTTTTTCATGGGCCACCAGGAACAGAAATGTCTGAACATCCTCGACTGACCACGGTGTTGTTTTGCAAGCTGTCATCATGGATTAACCTACTGGTATATTTACTGTAAACGTCCAAATCTGTTTTTTTTTTTTTTTAATTTAATGGCATGTCACACATTGCTGATGCAATGACGCAGAGACAACTCTCTGACCAAACAGTGGTCTGCAATGTTTACAGGGGACATTTTAGGATCTCCTCACCCGCTTTGGAACCTCGGCCAAGCAAATACCAGAAAAGTAGTACCGGGTACCAGATTCCAGGTTCTTTTATGTAATGGAAATACAAAAAGCCTGAGTCGAGTCAAGCTGGTACCATGTCGTGGAAATGCGGCATTACTGTTTTATGGTGATTATTGATGCTAGTGTAGGGACCAAAAGCCCATGCAATGATTGACACCCTTCAAGGCCCCACCTTTGACTTAGACCCTGTGATTCATCTGAAAGGCCAGCCTTGCTCTAAAACGGGTGTCAAACATGCGGCCTGTGGGATAAAACCGGCTCGCCAAAGGTTCCAATCCAGCCTGGAGGATGAGTTTGCGAAATGCGAAAATTACACTGAAGATATTAAGTCAAAACTAATGATCTTTGTTTCTTCTTAATTTAATAAATAATGACAACTCCAAATTTGTAATGTAATGTTATTTTAGTGCACAAAATAGCATTAAATTATGAAAATGCTGCTTTTACAAACTATCATTTAACAGTAAAATACAAACAATGTGAAATATCTTAAGAAAATTAAGTGCAGTTTTAAAAATATAATACCTGCTACTAACTGTTTTTGCTTTTGTGGATCAAATCTGTAAAGCACATGTATGTATGATAAGTTGAGGCATAATATTGTTAAAATTGGACTCATTTTTCTAAATGTTTTTCAGGTTATTCACACCTTTTTTGTTTGGATAGTATGTAAATATAAATATTTTTATAATTTAATGTTATTTTTTTGCACTAAAACAAAAAGAACGTTTTGGAGTCGTCATTATTTATAGGTTATTATGCTATTATTTTACTGGTCTGGCCAACTTCAGATCAACTTGGGCTGAATGTGGCACCTGGTAGAAAATACAAGGGGATATCTCAGCGCTGCTGCTGTTCAGGGAGCTAGCGCAGAAGCTTTTGACACATAGCATATTAAAAATGTTATGTACCGCTGCAAGGTGAATTTCTAATAATGTGTCTAGAGTTAGGGTAGAGTTAGGCTACAGATCTCACTTGCTGTTAAGAATATTGCAACATCAAACACATTATGTAACAGTCATTTCTTTCATATACATCGTGATAAACACATAAATACAAGTAGAGCGAGTTTTCATCTTAAATGATGTAGGTACTGTACGACACCTTACAGCAGAATATTACATCTAGGAAGGAAAAATAACAGAGAGAATGCGGAGAGATGCTATAGGAGAGCATGAAAAGGTAAGGAGATGGAAACAGGGTAAAGACACAAAGTAGGAAAAAGGACTGAAGTTCACCACTTTCTTCATGAAACAAAAGAGGGGGGAAAAAAAAAAAAACAGGTCAGAAATGCAAACACACCAGCGGCTGGGGTGTGGTGTGTGCTTTAGCGTGGGTGTTTTTTATGCGTTTATTTTAATCATTTAGACCTCCGAGGTTACTTCCTCACATTACTCTTTGTTTCTTCTGCTACTTTTATGTTCAAAGCTACTGTATCAGGGCGATTGTCAGTCAACACACACACCCGCTGATACTTCGCTGATGCCTTTGCCTCAGTCTAAAGCCCATCCACACATGCTCTCTATCTCCCTCTTTTTTATGTATCCACACACACACACATCAGGCTCACTGACAGGTCATTCCACCACAATCTAACATCACGGAGCACAGAGAACAGATGCTAAATATAGACGCAAACTGAGCAGAATACCAATGACGCTGGTGATCATATATATAGGAATGGAGCAGTGGTTCAAATCAGGCAATAGGGCTGCATGTTTAGACATGAATAGAGACCTAATTACCTCCAGAACGCTAATTTTAATCGATTAACCCTTAAAGCCCAAGAACTAGTTTTGTGGCAAATACCAAATTAATTTCTCTCTACATTTAACCTTTCTTAATTGATTTATCACCACCTATTATAATATTACCCTCTGCATCAGGTATTGAAAATCAAGTATTTTCCAGTTTATGTTTAATTGACTGCCCTGAGGATGTTCATGAAAGTTCTGTGTTAATTCAAAGAGTCTCTGAACATCCAAATAAGACACATCTGATATCGCTGAAAAGCCGAGAAGCTGTATTATAATTGAATTATTTCAAAGTATAAATAGGATTCCTCAACATGTCATATCAGTAGATGCACTGAAGTCACTGAGGAAATTTTAATAGTAACCTTTCAGCATATTTTAATTAAAGTGGTGTCTCTGGAAACTAGATCACAGCACCTCCTCTTCACTATGTTTGCTAGTTTTAGAAAATCTAGACTTTGATGGCAGACTCAAGCCAATTACTTTTTTTTTTTTTCTAGTGAGGGGGATATTAATACTGGTGATTGACAGGTCTAGAGACCAATTGCTTCATCCTCCAGCGCTCAGACTCTATGGCTTGTCGCAGGAGCTCGCCTTGCCATGATATTTTGGCTTTGCATTTTACTACCAGCATGAAACAGAATCATGTCATCCATCTTTATATACAGTCTATGCTTATGACAGATTGAAGAGAACAACACTTGGCGGAGGATAGTTTTCCAGGTTTGTTTGTTTTTTTTTTTGTTTTGTTTTTTGTTTGTTTTTTTTTCTTGATTTTCTTCCTGCTGCGCCTGAATCCCTATTGGAAATGGACATCCTAACATCAATCCACTACTACAGGAAGGATAGTACATCACAGGCTTCATAATTGTATTTACCACCTTCATCTATAATTTGTACCCAAAATCAGTCCGGAAAGACAATAATATGTATATCCCCTCATATATGAAACAAAAAAAATAGAAGGGATGATGAATGCCTCATAGCTCTGTTCCTTAATTTGTTCCTTTTATTTCTTTACTCACTAAAAGATATTAAGATTCACTATTGTTATAATTAATAATTATTATTAATATAAGATTTACTCACTAAAAGATTCTCTAAATCAGGGGCCACATTCAGCCCAATTTGATCTCAACTGGGCCGGACCAGTAAAATAATAACGTAATAACCTATAAATAATAACAATATTTCCTCCTTTTTTTTAAATGGAATAAAAAAGAAAACATTAAATCATGAGAATATTTCCATTTACAAACTTTCACAAAAAAATTTGAATGACCTGAAAAAAACTGAAATTTTGTAAGAAAAATAAGAGCAATTTTAACAACATTACACCTCAACTTATCATTTATGCATGTGCATTACACACAATGTTACACAAACATGTGGTAACAGGCATAATATTGTTAAAATTTTGGAGTTTGGAACTAAAATAGTAACAATTTCTACAATTTGTCATTACTGCTTATATTTTAACACAACATACAGATTACAGTGGATCTACAAATGCACAAAATATTTAGTAAGAGGCAAAATATTGTTAAAATTGCACATTATTTTCTTTGGATATTTCAGGTTGTTCATATTTGTTCAGGTTATTCACATTTTATGGTTGTAGGATAGTTTGTAAATGTAAATATTTTCATAGTGTAGTGTTAATTTTTTCACATTAAATCAAGAAGAACATTTGTAGTTGTCAATTATTTATAGATTATGCTATTATTTTACTAGCTCACACTAGTGCTGCAACAACAAATCGATTAAATCAATCTAAATTGATTCTTAAAAGAGTTGGCAACAAATTCAGCAGTCCATTCATTGGGTCTTGAGCATGTTACTATTGAGCCACGCCTGAGCGCTAACTAGATAACTGGAGCTGGTTGAAGAATGTAGCTTACTATTCTCTAGCCATAACAAGTCTAGGTAGTGGACTAGTGCTCACTAACCTGGGGTGCCGTAAAGGGGGGTTAAACATGACAAACTGATGGGGGGGGCTCAGTGAATGTAGGCTAAAAGTTGTGAAAATTGTAAGCGTGGGTAAAAGAGAGGCATAGAAGCCGTGAGTTGGACGTCCAAAGTTAAGTTTCACCTTTGGTTTCACGCCGGTTACGGAACCCCCCCCCCCTTAATGTTTACCTTTCATGGGGCCTTCAGTTGCTACTATACCCAAGTTGCGGCCCTATTTGACACCCTTGACGGTCAATACCTTCAGTACAATTTTTGCACTTTGCAAATTCATTCCACTGGCTGGATTGGAACCTTTGGCGGGCCAGTTTTTGCCAGACACCCCTGCTCTAAATTGCTCCTTGAAAATTTGATCCGGTTGAAGTGGCCCGTCAAAAATTTGAAGTTTCATAGTATATATTTTCCTGTTTTCTAAGAGAGAGCTTCATTTTCTGTGGTCTGAAGTGTTTCGTTACATCCTTAATTAGATTTGAATGTGTGCCATTCTCTGTCTCTAGTTGCGTATGATCAAACCGTGCCCCAGTATTATGATAAATCATACCATATAATGTATATACGGTGTTTTCCTACGCTTGAGTTTATAATTGAAAGGATGAAAGTCAATAGGTCTATGTAAAAATTGTGATAAGGTCTAACAAATGTTGCTTCGATAACTGCGTATCCTCAGGCAAGTGAGCTAATGATGCTGATGCAATGCCTTAGCATTCACATGTTTCTGGAAATACATCTTATTGAGGTTTTGTTTAGACCAGAGTAAACGGCGTATTATTTTGATTCGCAGAAAGCCAGGTCTTGCACTGAGGAGCTATGAATCTGTTCGAGGGCTGCCTGCCACTGCTCCTCCAGCAAATCCTTTTACCCACACTTACCCTGCCAATCTGATTTTAAGTGTTGCACATGTCAGCTGAGACAGTTCCACATATATATTTGATGTATCTTTATTGAGAGGATCTTGTATATCAGTATCAGTTTCAGCAAAGGTTTGGAGGATTAGAGTGAATGGTTATCCTTTACACAGTTACGCACTTGCACCTATAAAAAAATCATGACGTCATCTTTGTTTTGTTTATGTTTCATTGCATTAAGATTATGTGACTAAGGCACTGCACTTGTATGGAGAGGCTAAGTCCTGCTGGTGTTTCCTATGGGACTTAACGGAGTGATATTTTGCTTTTTTTAAAAAATGGAATTCTTCATTTTCAAACATTTCCCTGTGGTCTACATAAACTGTAAATGCTATGCTTGGGTCTGAATTCTTCATTAATTCAACTCCACAGGTCCATCTTCGACCCTATTTCTGAGTAATGACACTAGAAAGGTTGTTTTGAGCGCTGGCCCTTTAAATGCAAATGAGCCATTTTTTACGCCCCACCCCCTCCAGGTCATTGGCGTGCTTCTCTGTCCTGTTCAGCCACTTGTGTCCATTAATACAACCAACAACTGAACATTTTAGGTAATCAGCTCGAAGTTTGGACATATTTTCAGTATGAATTACAACCGCTGCTGCTGACAAACAGTTATGTCGTACTCTGAGAAATGTTTGTCGGAAGTCTTGACCTTATATGTGCAAATGTCGTGAAGTAACTAGTCATAGACGTAACAACTGAAGCAGGAATGAAAATTAGTTGTCGAATTCCACTCAGTTTTGCCAAAATGAATATAAAGATAGGTTTGCAGCACCTGGAGGGTTCAAATTCAAACTTTATGAACTATTATAGTCCAAATACACAAATAAATGAACCTAAGACGAATAAAAGTGGGTTTAGCTAAATATGACCCCTTTAACTTTAGGAAAAATATGAATGGTCGCCAATGGTGAGAGACAATAACAATGACTTTCAGATCCCATTGGAATTACGCCGTCATTTATGTACAGGTTTTTCACAGGAATTTTAAAAGATCATTAAATAGTCTGGAAACTCGTGGCTTGTGTAAACATTTTAGTATAACATCTGTTTTTGTGTGAAATGTCTCAATGGACTGCTTTCTTTTCTCACCTGCTCCATGTCGCCGACCCTAAAAAAAACAGCTTTTACTTTGGTATATTTCACGTCAGTCTTTGAAAGCGAGGTGGAAAAGTATTGAAAGAGTTGGAAACGACAACAATCCGGTCGTGTCGAAGCTCGAAAAGACACCTTCAGCTGCTGTCAGCGGACTGTGGAGGGAGACAGTTATAACAATGACATTACCGCCGTGACTCTGAGCGCCGCAGTTTTTCTATTTAGGTGTTTTCACAGTTTTATGGCCGTTGACCTTCGTGACCCGTGAGCCTTGTGTAGTCATCAGTGAAGTCTATTAACACCTCACAGCCAGTTCATTCCCTCTCTTGGCCATTGAGATGCTTTTCTACATGATACTGTTAGATGTGTTTTTGCCAGAGTTTATAGTTTCAGAAGCTTTGAATATCCTTTAGCTCACTGTCACATCAATCCTTTGTTGTAACTAAATGTTCTAAGTGAAGGAGCTTCTGTAGGATTTACCGCCATTCATTGTCGAACTCTGTCTCCTGTTTTTCTTGCCGTTATTTTTTTTTCTAAGTGTGTTTGTATTTGTTGCTTTGGCCTCAGAGACCCTGGCGTCCACCTATGCTTCATTTCATCATGTTTTTCCCCAACTGTTGGGTTAATTAATGTGACTTGTTGTCATCTTGTTCTTGTGTAAATACATTTAATTTGACCACTTTAACCCTTTCTAGAAGTACTCTGAAATTCATATTTTCAACCTTAGTGTATTATTGGAGGACATAACAAGATTTTATTACTTTTGTGATTAAAAAAAAAAACATATATAGTTGTGTAGAAAATCAAGATTAATGAAGTTACCATATTTGGTTCCTTATTGTTTTGTTTAATTCATTTATATATTTTTTACCACTTAAGGGAAGTGGCAAAAGACAAACAAAAAAAAGTAAATATTAAAAAAATGCAAGAAAAAGGTGAAAGGAACATGCATTTTAGAACATTAGACCAACATAAGTGCTGATCCAGACCCCTGTCCACATCCACATGATCCCTTTGAACA
>JAPQRP010000006.1:20802027-20814020 GCA_037367295.1 Apogon hyalosoma | reverse complement strand
ATATATATTATGATATCAGTGACATAAAGACCTTTCAGCGTTTTTAATTTCCCGAGGTTTTGACTTATATTAAGAACAGAGGTAGCTGTAGAGCTCTTTCACTGGACTGCCTTTTGAAACCATGATCAAAAATGTTGCTCTTGCCAGCTGTAAGAGTTGCCACAAACTTAACAGCTAGACAGCGTGAACGGTTGGTATAAACAGATTTTTTCCCCAAATATTTTCTGGCAGCATGAGTGAGCCTCTTTGAGAAAACGTGCCTTATCTTTTATTTTTTTTCTCCACGTGCATATATTTTTAGGTCTTTACCTCTATTTGCATTGTCAAGTACAATCAAAACAACAAATGCACTTTTAAAAATAGCTAAAAAAATAATAATGAAATAAAACAATACTACTACAACTGCTTCATGTGAACTTTTGGAACTCAGGCGCTCCTGTCACATTGTGTCTTTACATTATACTCTGTCAGCTCTTGATCTTGTTCCAGTTTTTTCATGAAAAGAGTCAGCAGTTCCCTTGTTGGCCAATTGAATATGTCTTCAGGCAAAATTGTGAGAATGGTCTTCTGGGTCATAATTGTTGATTAAGATCAACGTGTGTATGTAGATGAGTCTATTTCTATGACTCTGACTTAAGTTCAGAGGCTACTGGGAATATGCAGGGTATTACTGTCACAATTCCACAGTTAAAAGAAAGACATAAATAAACATTTAGTCACAGTGGAAGTGCATTTGGCTGTTTGCTGCAGCATCAGGGACAGGCTTTGTGTTAGCTGGACTACAGTAGAGTCAGAAGAGGTCCTATGAAGTGTAATCCTGCAACAGAAGCTCTTTGCAGCCAACCTATTTCAGCATATTAACTCTAGCTTTCACACTATTTCAGAAGTGGTTTGAAAAATGATTTCATTTCGGAGGCTGCAGAACAATTTGTACTACTATCCAGTTTTCTTCTTGCTTGGAGCCCTCTGCTTTTCTCACATTGTTTTATTTTCCGCCAACACCCTGGAGAAACATCTGCCATAAGGAGTTTATTAGGGTGAGTTAAATGGCTAAAGAATTTTATATTTCAGCATGTTTGTCTTCACAGAGAAGAGCAATTGCAAGAGCTTAAAAAAAAAAAAGTTGAAGTACAACGAACAAAAATATACTTCAGTGCGAGGACACTTACACGGCTTCAAATGAAGTAATTCTCAAGTAACACGAACACAGCTTTTGCTTTTTTTTTTGTGATGAAACACTGAGTCGCAGCGAACTTCTTATCTGCTGAATAATTTCTAAGATTTCCCATTTCTTATTATCAAGATTGCTCATTTGAATTATGTGATAGCTACCACTGTTCTAGTAGAGTTTATTTTTATTATGCTATCGTCATGAGAAATCTCCTTAGATTATACATCTAAATCGAATAAAGTATGCAGTGGGTATCAGAGAAGTTTCAGCTTATCTAAGATTAGTTATCTCATAAATTGAAGGGGACTGATGCGGTGGAATCTGATATTTGAAGTCTACATCTCGGCTGCATCTGATCACAAAGCCTGAAAAGATCAGAATTGGCTGGGGCTTTGCAATTTTGTGGGTGGTCATGAAAAACAACTTTACTATAAACAATAACTGCTGTGGATTTCCTAATGCATTTTGTTGTTGTGTGGTTTTTCTCTCCATGGTGCACTGCTGTGTATTGGTACAAAGTGATTACACTTTTACTATTTGGGTGTTTCCTTATTTCCATCTGGGTGCTTCTATGAAACTGGGTTCATTTTGGTACCTGGTACTTTACCAGCTTTTTAGACCCAATATTGAAAGAGAAATTTAGACATATTTACCTCCAGGATGTACCTAATGATAACCCCAGATAAATGCCAAAAAACTATACCCTTGCTCTGAGCCATCCCAAAATTAATGAATTTTTAATAAAATACTGGGGCCAAAAATAGGACCAAAATTGGGACATGAAAAGCTACCTAGGTGTCAGTGCATTTGATCTGGAAAACATGGCTTGAAATGGCCTTATATACCGCTACAAATAATGACACTGTGTTAAATTTGGCGATCCTTCTGGTTTTTCTGATCCAGATATGCAGGTTTTTCATGAATCAGCAGTCTCGTTCCAGGTTTCGCATGTAAGCCATGGTGTCCAGTCGCGTTACATGCGGAACCTGCCCATTTAACCTTCTTCTTGTGTTAGCTTTCTGTTATCATCTCTTATGCTAATGGGTCGGTTTTGACCCATGTCTTAAATCAGCTGTAAAATACACTAAAAAAACAATAATCTATCATCCATTTTATTTCTTATCTCTTGGTTTTCTTATTAATTTCCTTATCCATGAAAATATTGGTTTTAATAGTTTTGTTGTGGGCCTCTGGGCCTTTTTTTTGTCAGTATACCCCTTAATGCGCACTCTGCAAGTCACTAACTCTAAACTGAATTGCCCTCACATGTCTGGACCTGCCTGTCTTTGCTTGTTTTGTTTTTGTGCAGGTATACTGGATAACAAGGCAAAATGAGAATCTCCAAAAGCTCATGATTGTTAGAGGATCTGGCTGTCAGTCTGTTGGCTGACAGTGCACTTACGATTTCAGTTTTGACTCTAATTATTGCTTTATAATCTTATTTTTTGAACTGGGTCAAAACCGACCCTGACAACACAAAGATCATCATTTCAACCAGAGCATTTCATAATTTAGTGATTTTTTTTTTTTTTTTTTTGAAATAGAGGTTCCTTGACAAAGTCAAAAAGCCTTGATGCAATACACAAATTTTATGTGGTTCATTTAGACAACAAGAGGAAGGCTAAACACATAGAAATTGAGAATGATTTTGTAACAACAGTCATTTTTGTGAAACACTCTGCCTTGAAAAATGTGTTCAATTTCCAAAATGTACCTGAGAGAGTTAAGATATATATATATATATATATATAAAATAGTAGTGCGTAATTTTCTTGTCTTTTTGATTGTGTTACATGCAGATTTTGTATAAAAAAATTTCTGTAAAAATAAGATAAAAATGTGTTTTATCTGAAAAATAGTTTCTCTTATCTCAGTAAGTATTTATTTTTAGACCCAAAGTGCTTCCAAACGTGCTTCATAACATTAGTCTACAGCTCGTTAGAATTTTTAGCCCCTCTGTCCTGTTTTTAGGAACCAGTTTCGTAGAACCACCCATTTTCATGTGAAAATAAAAGGCAACTATGATTTAACTACAGTCTCTTGTACCTTCTTTTTATCCAGCGTCAAATGAAGATGTCTCGCTCTCGAGAACACATCAGGTCAAGTGATGCTCATTTAACGTAATGAGTCAATATATTACCTGATAAATTGCTGAATGCATGTTCATTTAGTCTGATACACTGCAGTGTGTAATTTAGGATCCTGTGCACCTGCCTTTAATTAGCAGGATGCACTAAATGAGTGGAGGCGTCTGTTTTCATCTCACATATGCCCAGTCGAACGCAGCCTTCGTGTGTACGATCACATGCACAGACGTAATGTTATGGGTTTCGCCCTTAAGACAACATTATTAATAAGCAGTTCACAAAGACTAATGAAAATGAATATTGCACTAATATTCCTGTTTGAATGCAGCCATGCATATGCTAATTAAAAACAGAGAACGTATTTTTCAGTTCTCCACTGGTGTTCTACTGGTGGCAAACGTTCCACTGTGTGAACGCCGCTTTGTCTTTTTGTTCCTTCATATACCTTCTGGAAAAGGTCAGTTTTTGATATTTGCTCTGATTCAAAACCCTGTCTTTTTCATAATGTTTAAAAGCACATATTCCTCGTTCTGACCAAAAATGTGGCCTTTACTTTGGAACGTCCATTTCTACCAGAGATGATCTTTGTATTTACCCTCAGCTGAGTGGTCACAGGTCTGTCTGTCAGAGATGTCTCATAAAACTGGAATAATATCACACATGCAAATATTTGGAATAATCAAAATATCAAAATTTGCCATTTATACATGTCAAATACAGAATTGTTTGTTGTTTGGAATAGAGCTGCTTTGACTTCCTTTCTGGGGCTCCAGTGCTTTGCCAGTTGTTCATAGCATGTATTCAAAGCTTTGCAGGAATCTACAGTTCTAAAATCATATTTAAAGAAGACTTGAAATAATAAATGGTATTCCTGTGTTTTTTTGGTTTTCTTTTTTTTTTGTACCTAAGGTAATATGTGGCACTGTAATTAAACTTGTTATTCATTTTCATTTATTGGAAAATTATAATTTATGATAAATGGTATTCCTGCGGTTTATTTTCTTTGTACCTGAGGTAATATATGGGAATGCAATTAAACCTGTTTTTCATTTTCATTTATTAGAAAATTAGAATGTATTTCACTGTTTTACTGTCAGTCACCAGCAGGGGGCAGCCATCTTGAAGCAAACTAACTGATGAATACTCGGTAGCTTGTTCACCAGTAGGAGTTAAAGAAGGAAACACACAACTCTCATGTTCTCATATACTCACGAGTCGCTTTTCCATTGGACATCTGCGCAAAACTTTACTGACATTTACTAAATGTCAAAAAAACAGAAATGCGTAATGTCGATTTTTCCGTTAAATCACAAATGCAATGACTTGTTTGTTTATTATCACGTGATGACACGAGAAGTCATTCCATAAACATGGCAACAAACATAAATATTGTGTTGATTTATAGATATATTCATTATTATTACATATTACCCCTCTATTCCATACTAAATTTAAAAATTATTTGGTTTCCTGGTGTGTTCACATATACCGCAGCATGTTTCTTTGAAAACTCTTCTTCTTTTCTCGTTATAACATCTGTCAACATCTGTTTTTTTAATTCACCTGACTCCAGTTATAAAAAAAAGGTATTTCCATTGCAGTTTTGCGTAGTATACTATATGCACAACACCCGGAAAACCACCTCTTGCCAGTGCAAAAACTTTTAATCGAAAAACAAGAGTTTTGGCAAAATTGTCGTTTTTCCATTAGGTACATTTTTATGCGCAAGTTATTTGCACAATTTGAGGGTCAATGGAAAAGTGACTATTATATCACTGTAATATTAAGAGAATTTTATGTTAACATATAATGTGAGTTTTGACTCGTGGCTATCTCAGTTTGCCTTTACTTCAATAACTCCTACTGGTGAACGAGCTAACAGCAGGGATGAGCCCATCAAGTTACATCATCAGCCAGATGATTTCAAGATGGCTGACCCCCGCTGTGACAAAGTGAAATAGTATCTAGTTTTCTGATGAAACTAAGTGAACGTCATGTTTTATATATAGCACCCAAGGCATAAAGAAAATAAACCACACTGATATTGTCCAGTGTTTCAGGTCCAGTTTAAACTAACCCTTTAACGTCAGTCTATACAGCATTCATATGACTGTAACCGCTTGAGAATTCAAATGGCATCGAAAAACTGAGATCCTGTGCTTTCTGACACTATATAACACTACAGCAGCAATGTGGGACTCTATTAGAAGTAGAAAGGAACTGTTTCAGAGCCTTCCACACAGGCTAATACCTGGAAATAACATAAAATATGAAGCCATAATATGAATGTTCAAGACCAAGCAGATGTAAAATAGTGGAAAGTTTATTTCTGCAATCTCAAAAAAAGTTTTACTATGGTCATTTACAGTTGTTTCTAATAATAAATATGCGAAAAACTTCAAGTCATTTTTTTTTCTTTTTCACTAAAACACAGTTTTAAACATGTATTATTTATAATAATGATAATTAATGGACAGATTTTGAAAGTTATGTTCTTCCTGAAAACAAAGGTGCAAAAGAATTAGCAAAAAAGACATTTTCTGACACTTTTATTGCAAAGAAAACACGAGGACACCAAGGCAACCTCTTATAATGGCAGTCTAAAAAGAGTTAAATGATAACATTACTCCCAGCGCTGTGGTGTCCGCGCTGGTAGTGTCACAGATTCAATAAACCAACATAATGTTTAAACATAGTTGTGCCAGGAACAACAAACCCCGCCCCTCACATGTATTCTAGCTTATTTTGGTATGGATCCAGCTGTCATCATGTCTATGTGTGTGGTGATGTCAGCATATCAATTGCCTCATATTGCCTTATATGTACCAACTCTGAAGTAAACTGAAACAAAATTTCTGTTTTTATAGACATTTGAAATTTCACCTATTAAAAGTAAAAATAATTTAAAAAAATCCTAAAAAATAGGAACTTTGACCTACTTTTCCCAAATGTAATCACATCTATTCTGAGTCCCTGGCAATCTATAAACTTAGTTTAGTATGAATTCAAGTTTTGCTGCTACAGACATTTGAAATGTCACCCATTATAAGTAAATGAAAAAAAAAAGATTTAAATAGTTCATCAAAATTTTTACCTTGACCTACTGTTCCCAAAATGTAATGAGATCTATTCTGGGTCACTGGCAATCTATAAACCTGACAACAAACAAACTAAACCAAAAACAATACCTTTGTCTTCCCTTCGGGGTAACACAAAAAGGTAAAACATGGAAAAATGTGTATAACAGTTTCACTAATGTCATCTCCTACACGGCCGTTTGAGATCCACGTTAACTCATAGGTGTCTGACACTGAACATCCCATAAGTCTAACACCATGACTCAACAACCACATCAAAACACATTACAGGTTCTACTGGTTTAAGTCAGTGAATCGAACACTTGTAGTGCTGACAGACTCTCAGGACCGACTGGAAACAGACTGAAATAAACCCTCCAGCAGAAAGCTATAGGGCTGAAGATAAACTTCCCATTTTAGCACAGACTGAATGTGAGAGGGGAAAAAAATAGGGAAGGCAAAGTTTATTTGTATAGCACAATTCATACACAGGGCAATTCACAGTGCTTTACAAAAATGGAAAAGAGACAAGTTAAAAACACACAATTACAGTTAAAACATAATCAATAAAACATAAATAACAATCAATTAAAATAGGTAATTAAATTAAAATAAAGTAAAAAAGAAGTGTGCAGATAGATTCCTTTCAGTTGTTGTATGCACAGTTGAACAGAACCGTTCAACTGTAGCCTGTCTTTGTCTTTACTGGAACATTCACAAATGTATAATTAAAAAAATGAGTGAATATTTGAGTGTTAAAATCAAATACCGGATGGCTACCCACCAAACAAATAAATGACCAACCCCATTTTGGGATAGTGTGCGTGTAAATGTATGCTGGGAAACCAAAAATCAAAAAAAGCATCATCATTCATATAATTCTAAAAGTGGGAATTCAAAAGTAAGATCATTTGCATGTGCTGAAATCCATTTACCTGTACTCTATACTCAGAATACACAAGCAGGACAGTGCACATACATATCCCTATTTACGTCACGCGTAACTGACCCAGAAATGATCCTGGCATTTTGGAAGGCAGCCGCGTACCGACGGGATGTGAATGCAGCAGTTTAACACGACTGCAATTACGCCTTGTCAGCCTGCTCATGGAAAAACGCCAAATTTGGCACTTCTCTCTGCTCACAAACCTGTAATTTTTCTTGTGAAAACATAAGGGATTCAATTTTGTCGGGAGTGTGCAGCTGGTGTTGCAGTGCTGTCCATTCACGGGGCTGTTGTGACTCTGACATCAGTGACGCTCACAGGTCAAATAGTATTAGCACTGCAATTTAATAGAACTGAAGCTGTTTATATTCATTGGCTATGCAGCGACGTTAGCTCAGTGTTGTTAAACAATTAGACATGGAGCTTAATTGAATGATGTGGATTGTTTTAGATGCTTTTCTGTGCCTAAAGATACAAATGCTATTTATCAAATGTGTGCAACAAGCCTGGAGAAGTGGTGTGTTTGTCATTTGAAGCGTGCCTCAAACTCCACACCTGAACAGCTCTCTTTCACCGGCAAATTGTGATTATTTTCGTCCTATTAAACAAAATATATTCAGGTCACATTGTGAGCACACACTGTCTAAAAGGCACAATTATTGTACATCGGGTCCATAGGCTCATATAGGTGTTATAAATATTCATTGTTGTGGGCTCATGATTTGACACATTTTCTGCAAAGAAAGACAAAATGTAAATAAGTATGTACATAGGTGACATGCTTAATTTATTTATTTTACAAGCTTAACCATCCACTGCATATTTATTAATAACATGGTAATTCTCTGTGCAAAGAATTTTAAAAATGCATGTATGCATGAGTGATGGTAAAAAAAACTGTTTTTAGTTCTTGGTGACATTTAGATGCTGATGTATCTCATGCATTTCTCCCCTGCTAAAGCAATATTACGGCCCATGTATTTTTTTATTTTATTTTTAAAATATGTAGCTTCACCTAAAGTAATTTTCAAAAAATGTTTTTTTTTTTGTTTTTTTTTTTTAATTCGACCGTTATTTAACCAGAGAGAATCCCACTGAGACTGAGATCTCTTTTACAAGGGTGACCTGGCCAAGAGGTCAGCAGCACACGCCATGAAAGTAAACAGGTTTTACAGACAGGTAATAACAATAAATGAAAACAAACAGTAATAATATTGCAATAACAGAAAAGTTAGACAGTTTTTTTTTTAAAGTGCAGTTATTAAAGTGCAAAACTGTAGTTGAGGTCACAGCAATTTAAAAACACAGGCACTGTCTGATTGACTCTCCCTGTTTTGTCCGTAAGACGGAGCGAAAAGCTTGAAATGACATCAGTTCAGGCATTTTCAGCACCGCTCGAAGTGCGTACCAGGCAGAGGGGGCGGCAAAGCTAAAAGCTCGCTTCCCCAATTCAGTTCTAACTTTGCATACATTCAAATAATATAGATTACAAGACCGTAAAGAATACTGACTGGCTGATGTTTGGAGAGAAGAGGATAGCTATGATGGTAACATACCTAGAAGAGCTTTGTCGGTTAAGGTTAACCAATGGGTCAACCTTCGTGAATTCAAAGACGGCCACTCGGCTCTAGCACAGAGTTCACAATGATGAGTGAGGCAATTACAACCAGTAAAAAAGCATAGTGCACCATGGTAAACAGTATTTAACGACTGTAAACATTTGACAGAGGGATTCATATATAAAACATCGCCATAATCTAGCATGTGTCTCTAAAATGAGTGAAGATTAACTGACTGCACCTTTTAAATCCTTGTAAAACACTTTTCATGCACACTCATGAACCAGAGGAATAGATGCACATGTTGCGCATGTGTTTACTCCCTTTTCGTTGCTGTTCCAAGGACATTGCTTGTCTTACATTGTTATTCAAGTCCTAGTTCTTGATGCAGGACTTGTCAAAAGCATAAACACAGTTAATTGTGTTGCTTCGCTGAGAGCACAGCGAACGTCTGAATGATATTTCAGATGCGTATTCTGTTTTAGGTGGTTGAAGTTAATTGAAACTTATACTAATTAATTCACTCATGGGTTTATGTGTGCATGAATAAATGCATTTACTTGTAAGTATTATATCTATAAAACATGTCAGCATTATGTGTCTAATTTTGTCAAAACAATGCACTTTTTTTTCTAAAAACTATCAAACAATACTCATGTTTATGTCATTGTTTTTCTTCTGTGATGCATTAAAGGACACATTTGTGATACTAAACCCTCACAAAAGTCCTGCAACTTACAATATCTAGTAATTCCCATGAATACAAGGCAATGAAATAGAAGATGGATATGTTTATAGCACCGTTCAAAAGGCCAGGCATTTCAAATAGCTTCACATAAAAATTAATAAATAAATAAATAAAAACATTAGGACAGACCATAAAAGAAATGCAAAAAAAAATTCAAAATAAAAAAAATCAATAACGAGATAAAAATGTGAATACAAATGCATTGTAACACCTGAGGGGAAATATGTCAGTAAAAAATACTTTTAAAATAGCAATTTTAGGTTTTCTTAATAATGTTTTAATTTATATGAGACATGTTTTATTTTTATTTGGTCTAGATGTCTGAGGATTTAACAGCCTTATCTATTCATCCAAATCTACAGCACATTTTGACTGGACAGTTTTACTCCGTTTTCTCCAGCGATGGTCTCTATCTAATTTTTTAATTGGGTACTTTGATGTTTTTGTAATTTCCTCTGAAAATACGGGGGGAAAAAAAAATCACACAAATGTTGAATGACAGTATCTAATAAGACAATTACAGCCTTGCCGATCTGAAAGAAGATCCAGATTTGTCCTTTTTGCCCCTCGGCCGACTGGCCAAAGGAGTATTGTAACTTAGAAACAAGTGACAGAAACATGAATCCAAATCCTTGGAGCATGTTATATGGGTCAGGGGGTAAATTTATACCAGATGAAATGATTTATTTTTGAATTTCTTTCTTTCTTTCTTTCTTTTTTTTACACTTTGTTTTTATTTCTTACTTATTATTTTGTCATACAGAACATTAACAAACAATAATCAGCAACATATAACAATCGCAGTCTAACAGTAATGATAATTTAGGTTACAGTTATGAAATATCAATCAAGTTACCCAATTCATTTTCAGAGCAGCAGCTTATATAACATTTCACAGGACTGAGACAAACCACACATTCATTGTTTTTAAAGAAACTAATCCATTTGCCCCATCTTATTATGTAAAGTTCAGCTTGCAGCCTCAGCATAAATGATAACCTCTCCATTTTGTGAATTTCATCAACAATTTTCAACCAGTCCTCCAGCACCGGTGGATCAAGTTGAAGCCATTTATGAGTAATTGCTTCTTTTTTTTTTCTTTTTTTTTTTTTCTTTTTTTTTGCTACAGCACCAAAGATTTTTAGAAGGTATTTATCAATTGTTGTCAAATCATCAGGAAGATCTCCTAATAATAGTGACAAAGGGGGTTGCTGTAATTTAAAACCCCAAGTTTGATCCAAATTTGAATTTATTTCAAATATGTAAAGAAGAAGAATAAGAAAAAAAAAAACAAAAGAAAGTAAAGACTTACAGACAAGTGCAATATATACATGTAACATTATATATTCTGTGGAAAAGAAACTCAATAACATGATGCCATCAGTTACATATTTTTTGTTGGGAAGCAGGATTTCCCCCTTAAATGATAGTCCCCATTTTGATCTGTGAAAAACTGCTGAATATTCAGTCATAATTTTGTTGTTATTTTGGCCCTATACAGTATATGAGCTGTTTTAACTTTTAACAGCAAGGCATTTCCGCACGTATGTTTTCCCTTAGTGAATCCACCACATAGTGAAATTACACAGCGTGATGGTCATATTACAATTGTAATGATCATAATGTGATTGTGATTTTAATTTCGTTTGGTTATCATTGAAAGTACACAGGGAATGGAGGGTCTGCAATATCTGATTGTGTTACTTCATCATTCATTCAGTCGTATGAATAATCTTGTGCAGCTAATGCTGAAACCTGCGGTTAGGCAAGTTGTGAAATCGGGAAAATGGGACACCTTTAGAATAATTACAAGGGTGTGTTTGTTCTTCTCTGTGATGTGGAAGAGGTGATTTCAGTGAAGTGGTTGGATGGGTGATGATGAACCATGGGGTGTGATCTAGATGAGTAGAGTGCGCCACAATTTAAGATTATGGACTGTGGTTAAAGAACCTTGATGTGCATGAGATTACATATTATATTTAAAGAAAACAGTCTTGTGCATATGTCGTTAAAAATAATAAAAATACAAAAATAAACTCATATGGCCCTGTGATAGGCTCCAACCCCACACACCTCTCAAGGACTAAGCATTTCAGAAAATGAATGAATGAATGAATGAATGAATGAATAGGTTGTAATCAATTAATCTGGATCAGTTAACAATGGAGTGTTGTAGAGATTTCATGTTCATAACCAACTGCTGTTAATACAAAACTACCTGATGAATTACACTGTAAAAAATGACCGTAGAATTAACACTAAAACGTTGTAAAATTGCAACATAAAAAAACTGTTAGTGAAAATGCAATACAAAGTTGTTTATTTGACAAGATTTTTGTGTTAATGATTAAATCAAATAGAGCTGTAGTTTTTACAGGAAGAGTATGTTAACAAAAGCAGATTTT